>VZTE01000109.1:846762-990217 GCA_013397775.1 Eulacestoma nigropectus
TTTTTTTTTTCCTATTCAGCTCTTCAGTTTCCAGCAGCTTTAAAGTTGGAAGTATCTCATTTATAACAGGTGCAGGTAGCTCAAAATACTGCTGGGTCAGAAAAATACAGTATTTTGGGAAAAATAAACTTTAGTTTCTTCTACTTTTCTAGCCAGCTGAGATATTTTTCAACATTTACTAACAATACTGTTCAAAGCAATGGAGTATGTTTCAATAAACAGAAGGAAAGCCAGCACTCTGAGGTGACTCATTAAGTGCCTCACTGCTAAGTCAAGTCAGCTTTCAGAGCAGACAGCCTGCAGAGAATGCTTTTGAATTGATTCTTGAGCTGCCTGCTTTAATTAACATATAATGGGTTAACACATGGAAGATTCAAAACATCCAACTACCCAAAAGCTTATGTGACTGTATGAAGTTATGTATTTCAAGGTGGTCAAAATCTTTCAGCTGACTTTAGTGGAAGGGCTTCAAACTTGGGTTTTTTCCTGGTAAAATGCAACATTAGCTGAATTCCTCTTCTTCCAGTTGATTTTTGGTCTTTGAAGTGTTAACAGACTTTTATTAATTTTTTAGATTTCTCTCATTTCTTTGTGGAAACTGTATATGTTGGAGTAGATTGATAGCAGGTACTATTTAGAATACTTAAAAGCAATGAAGCCATGGCAATTAATGAGTGCTGAGGTAATACTGTATTTTTATCATTTTATTATTAATGTATAGGTACTTTCATGGTTATTATACTCCCTTTATTATGAGAAAAGTTGCATTTCTTCTTAGAAGATGCCTTTTTCCCTTCTTGCGCACACTTGAATCTCTAGGAAACCATGTTTGGGTCCTCCCAAAATCATGTTTATTATAATACAGCAGAAGGGACAAATGACAACAGACCAAGGCTAGAGCCTGCCCTGAGTGCAGCCTTTCATTCCTTCTTTTCCACTTATATTACTGAGAAAAATGGCTGTGATCTGAGAAGTCTGACAAGTACTAAAGTTTTTCAGTTCACTTTGAGCTGCTTTCATTAAACGGAATTGAGAGGAAAGAAATAGAAAATGAATTGTTCTTGCTAAACTTTCTTGTTAAGGGGACTATTTGGCAGAAAGGAGTGCAGGCAGAGTAAGGGAGGTCAAGAGTGGCCAAGAGTTTGATAAAAAGATTAGGATTCCTCTAGAAATCCCAGCATGAAGAACTTGTCAAAAGCACATTGCACAATGGCCGTAGAAACCAAATTCAAACAAGATGGGTATAGTTTAAAGCTGTAGAAAAATATTTCCTGTGTTCTGTTTGTCCTCCAGGTTTTTCATGGTTTATAATACCAGCTACACCACCTCTGTACTGTGGCATTTGTAATATATAGGCTTTACTGTCACTACTGAAAAATAAGCTGCCAGCAAAATCAAAATGCAAAAAAAAGAAAGAGAGGATTTATACAGCTCTTGCCTTTTTATTATCTTTGATTTCTAAGGGAGAGGGGACGACACAAAAGAAACCCCAAAAAAAGCAGTTTTTTACTTTCTGAAGTAGTCTGTTTAACAACTTCCCACTTTTGTGCTACTGCTTCTAATCCCAAATTCATCAATGTACATGACAGAGGTCATGATGCTGACTTCCTTTTGGCAGCTCTTAGTGAATGATTCCACAATGCTTAGCTTCTAAGTTATGGAATTCAGCTTTTAATAGTTTAAAGGGCATTTTTCTTAGCTGAAAAGTTTAGTGTTACAAGATCCTTCCAGTTGAAAGCTGCTGAAAATGAAGTGGCTAAATCAGCACCAACCTGCTCTTTGATGCAGCATCACCAGGGCTGAGGAACAGAGAACACAAAGTCTTCAAAGTAGAGTGGTAAAACAGAAAAGCTGTGATGCAGTACACAGGTTATGGTTTTAATGGTTCCAAAAAGCCTCATAAAGAAAGTAAGAAATTACTTCTGTGGATTAGATCTTGAAAGTCTGTGGGCAAACAGGCTGAGCCATCTGTGTCGATGTAGCTTCCTTCACAACTGTGGAAAAACGCTTTCATTTTTTGCTGAAAACCTATATAGCTATATTTAGCACTGTTCCTGTTATATACATACTTTCAACAATGGAAGAGGTGCTGTTACTACAGGCATTCCTGCACTCTTCAGGTTTTCCCTTTGTATTCATTTAAGTATAATGTTGCATTTTTCTTTTGGCTTTAGGAAAATGAGTAATGGAGATGTGCTTATCTATTTTAATATATTAGTGGTCTGATTTAAACTCTAGTATTCATCCTTGATGAGGTGATCAGGAAGGGGAAGGCTTGATGTCCCATTAAAGAAGATGGTGAGGAGCAAGTAATATTTTTTCTGTTGCTGGAAATAGGTTTTTGGAAACAGGGTTCACAGAATAGCCACACACTCATTATTAAGTGACAGCTGGATTTTACCAGCAAAAAAACCTGTTTCTAAGACAAGGCACAGAAATGGTTAGGAGGCCAGAGCAAAGAACCTTTTGTTTCAGATGAAAGAATGCATAAGGATGCAGAGCTCCTTTTTGAACACATATTGTCTCAGCTTTCTTCTCAATGCAGTATGAATTTTTTCATTTCATTCTGACCCAGCCAAGGAAATTCTTACCTAAAATAGAATATTGCAAGGTGGTTAGAGCCCTGGACATGAGAGATCTTGGCTTAAATTTCTTTAGAGAGAGTATAGGGCTGAATCTGATTACCCTGCTTGTGACGTTCTTGTATAAAGTAGGCAGAAGTGTTCCATTTCCTGCTATGTCCTAAGTGAAGATCCAGGCAATAGTGGCGTTTCTTCAGATGCGTGATCTTTCTGGTGTGTATTGTATAGCTGTATGTGGGTGAGTAGGTATGTGTAAGGCCCTATCTGTCTGTCTGTCTCTCTCTTTATCTTGCTCAGCAGTGCAAATTCTCATGGCATACAGAGGTAAACACCTTCATTCATGGATTCCAGGGCTGATCTGTCCGTTGCTGTCAAAGCCAGGCTGCTCCAGACATGCTCGGAAATAGACCATTCCAACACACAGGGAACTTCAAGAGGAAAAAGGGACCATGGCAGCTGCATGATTATGCAGCAGCTGCTGAGTTTTGCATTGCTGAGCAAACATTTGATGTCATTTTCTAATGACTTCTTACCCTAAAAGGCCTGACTTCTCCCAGGCACCAGTTCCTTTAGCTCTTCCAGTTTATAGAATTCCATCTGTCTCATATAGGTTGAGATTTTTCCAAATTAATATGTTACATCCTATTTTGGATTAGATATAGGAATTTAACTGAAAAAAAAAGTAATTCAGTTTTGCTTTATTAAATTATCTCAGAAGGAAATTGAGAGCAACACCACAGATACATTTCAGAAGAACATATCGGATTACATTTTCAGATGATATAAAATGATCCTTCTTAGCTTTAACAGAATTAATCCAGCTACCAACAAGTGTGATTAATGACAGCATGTAACACTAAATATAGAATAGGATTCCATTTAATTAAAAATGACAGAAAATGCTAGTGACCTTATTTGATTGATTTTTTTAGTGATTGATGTAATATTTTTCTAAAAAGTCATACTTTTCCTCAGTTTAAGCATGTATTTACTCCAATATCAATGCTATTGATGTGCCAGCATTTAGCATATTTAAGTAAAGGTGCACAGTCATTCTAAAAATGGAAAACTGTTGAGGGTCTTAACATAACTGTCCTAAAAAATACATTTAGTTTTGATGGTGTTGTAAATTTGAGAAATTAAAATGCCCATACTTTAAAACTTGATTGTGTAAACAAGGCCTACAGCACTTTATGGTGTATAGATCAAGCCGAAATGTGCAAAGAACTGCAGATTCCCTGACACGTGGTGATGAGAATGCTGCTGCTCTGCAGCTAGCAGTGCCCAAAACATCACACAATCTTCACAGCTGACTGCCCCTTCAGGCAATGCTTTTTCCAAATGTACAGAAGTGCCATTTCAGCTTTACTTTATGGGGTGACGGTGATGTCCACTGCCTAATTATACCAGGTTAATTGGAAATGCTATCCCAATGCGTATGACCTAGGATTTGGCTCTTATTTAATGGTGATACCCTGACTTCTGGTATAAACTATGTAGTCTCCCAAATCTCCAAGAGTAAAAAGAAAAATGAAGCAAAAGATGAGAAAGCAGTGCTAAGCAGCGAACAGATTTTTGTAGAAAATGGGAAGAATGTCAGTGCTAAATCAAAGCGTGAAGTCATCAATTAATTGTCAATGATTAATGATACTAAAATTATTTTTTTTAGCAATAAAAGCAACAAAATTAACCTGAAAGGAGGATAGTTTCGTCAAAAAAGAGCAAGAAAATACGCAGTTATCCATTAACATTCAACAGCTGTTTTGAGTCTATATTTGGAAAGAGCAAGCATCAATGCCTCGTGACATTAGGGTAAAATTAAGAAAAAATTACTGTTTTAAAGATGGATGTTACAGAGCACCTGGTAAATTTAAGCATTTTCAAATCAGCAGACTTGGAAACTAGTAAACCAAGAGAAGAAGCTATATAAGGAGTTTTCTCATATCAGTTTGCAATAAATCATCATAATCAGGAAAAATTCCAAAGAAGTGAAAGAATTTCAATTCAAATAAAATAGTTATTATTTAAAAGGCTGGCTCATTGACCCATAAAAAAGCCTGTAACTGATTTCCAGTAAAATAATGGGATTGTTAATTTTGGAACTATCATCAACAAAAAGCTGGAGGCTAAAAATGTGATATTACCTATCAGTATCTCTTCATGGAAATCATATCTTGTTAAGTGTTTTTGTTATGCTTTTTTTTTTGGCCAGAATTATAGCTCTAAGTGATAAAATAGTTTTATTACTGTAAAGTATTCTCTAAGGCATTTAAGATATTGTCATGTAAAGTTACCACACCTGCACTATATAAAAGAAATAATCAAAAAGAAATAATCAAAATCTCTTTTTTAATACTGAGGTATTCTTCCAAAAATCAGTTCATTGTTACCTGTGAAATTAAGCAGTCTCATCTGGAGACCTTTTGTCCTGGTTTTGGCCTAGATCAGGGGGAAGGGGCATGGCCCCTAATACCACTAGATATCATTTTTCAATATAATTTTTCATTTTATATCATTTTTCAATGCCATTTTATATAATTGCCAGGGATGGGGAAAAGGGATTTTCTCTCTTCCTAGAAGAAAGGTGTTCCTTCCAGTGGAGAAAATGTGGTAGTTGAAACGGTCTGGTATTTTGCATGTAAATCATTTCTTTGTCTTATACCTTTTCTTATTAATATTGTTGCTGTTACTGTTTGTTTTCTTATCTCATTGCTGTCTCCAGTAAATTGTTCTTATCTCAGCCTGTGATCTTTTTTTTTCTTGCTGTCAATTGAGGGGAGTAGGGAGAAGTGAGAGGAGTGGTTTTAGCAGGGCTACCAAACTGGAGAATACCATTCCTAAACCACACCACCATTGTAGTTAACCACTGACAGCCATCAAATAAAACCACTTCTAGACACTCTCAATTCAACATTGCAATTTAAAAAAGCCCCTAGTCCAGAGGAAGGAGAATGTGTAAACATTTGAGTGATTTCAAAGCAGAAACAAGAAAGTCATCCAAGGACCTAAAGAAATGGACACTCCCTCTGAGCAAAAGACAGGGGCAGGGATCTTCCAACTCTCTGGAGACTCCAGACCTTGTCACAAGGAAATCTCCTGCAACAGATACAGTCCAAATGGAATCTTCCACTTTGGGATCTGTCAGCAAGACTGTGCGCTGGACTAATCGTTTTTTCTAGGTGTCTGCCACATGGCCCCACAACAATGCTTACTCAGAAATTCTGTTGACATTAACTAGAAAAAGGCTTAGGAGAAAATGAGGGAGGGGAAGAATTGCAAATACCACCTCCTTATTACAGGGCAGGACATTGCTGCTGTCAGATATCTACCAGTGCAGATTTCCCTCAAATATTTTTCCAAAAGATGAAGCTGTTTCATGACTCTCGCTAGCCAAGATTTGGCCTGGCACAGTTCCTTGTTTACTGAAATTAGATTTCACATGAATTTTTAAGACAACTGCCTAGAAACTCTGGAATGACAGTAAAACCAGTTCAGCAATTCAGTGTGAACAATATTTTCTCTTTAGGGCTTACTCCTTTATTGTGATATCATTGAATCAACATTTGTAAAGGAACAGCTGCCAAGCAGAAAAGTTGATGCCATGGATCATTTTCAGAAGTGTTTTGCAATTCTAAAATTATATCAGCCAAGAGTAGACAACAGCACTAGCAACACGTCAGAAAAATTGGAAATGGCAGAAGTCAAAGACTGGAAGGCAATCCGTGTGGATCTGGTCATAACCCCCTTTGAGCAATACGCATATGCTCTGTTAGGTTGGACAGGCTCCAGGGTAAGTAACCACAACAGTATATGTTTTCTCAGCATTGCAAACATGTTTTTGTCATTGCAGGACATTCAGAGTTCATGGATTTAAAAAAAAAAATATTTCATGCTGTCATCCACCCCTGATCATGGGTTGGAGCTGATGAATTCATCACTAACATTTATAGATGTCTCTCTAGGAGAGTTAAGATCAATTTTCCTCGAAGCTTAGTGTTTAGGTTCATGAACTGGAGACCTAGGTTTTTGGTCAGTTGTGTTTTTTGCATCATAATACTATTAACAGGCAATTTAAATGGTTACTGAGTAGAGAGATGATTTGGAAAGCATCACATAATTTTACAGGAAATTAAACATTTGAGGAATCTTCTGAATTGGACGTAATTTGTTTTGTAGGAAATTGAAAATGATTTGACACTTTCTCTTTGGATTAGATCAAATGTTTTGTTTCAGTTGCATTTTAATTGACTCTTTTAAATCGTAAAAAACTGGAAAAATTTTAAAATTAGTTTTGAATGAGAATAAAATATATTTTGATGTATGTTTTAGTAAGTTAAGAAAACTTGAAATGATAGCTACTTTCATAATAGACACTAGTTAGTTGGCATAATATAAAATTGTACACTATTTTCAAAACAAAAAATTCTACCTAATGCAAACTCAAAACTCAAATGATTAATCTCTCTCCAGACAGAAATATTTTTTAATCTGTTCGACATGCTTGCCTTCTGATGTTCATTTTCTTAAGGGGTGATTACATGGTACAATGGAGAGCTCCTGAGCTTGCTCTGAATGATCTTTTTGATGTGTTGGAAGCAGTACTGGTGCCTTGCCACTCTGTTCTACTCAGGTTAATTGGAAGCAGGATGGTTTAGACCAGGCAAAATGTTGAAATTGATGTGTTCTCCTGCTGAGCTTATGAGTTACGTCAGTCACTTTTTTGAGATAACAAAATGTATTTATTTGGACTTTGGATTAACTTCTGCAGACTTTGGGGTCCTTTCTTATCCTGGAAGTGTTTGGCAACTTAAAAGCCCTTCTCTCAACTCTGTAGATAGGTGTCTACATTAAACACACACTGTGTGAAGCCCTTTGTATGAGTAGGCAATGACTTCACTTTTCTCTGCCTCACTGAGCTCCTGCTCTCTGTTGAGCTAATTCGCCTAAAGACTATGGGAGCCCTTCACAGGTTTACTTTATTATATAGCCCAACTACTCCCAGAGTAAAAGACTGAAATGATGGACAATTCCCTATCAAAACATTTCCTTTCAGATGATTAATTTTATCAGACTATATTCTTTTAATAGAGGTAATTTTTACTTGTTAGTTTATTATTTGGTTTGGTGTTAGAGCTCTTACGTGAAGGATAACAATTTTGGTTTGTGAAAATGGCTGATATTTGCTATATCTTTGACAGCAATTTGGACGTGATTTGCGGAGGTATGCTTCACATGAGAGGAAGATGATATTGGATAACCATGCACTATATGACAGGAGAAAGGTACTGTTTATTCTCAGAAATAAAGCTAATTTGTTTTTATTTCTGAGTTTGCATTTCCAGTTCATTTTTATCTTCAAGTATATAGAATATTTTAGCTTGATCATCTATTTGGTGATAGTAAACAGTTCCACCTTCACAAGATTTAGTTTCACTGGAACAGCCTGATAAATCCGAACAAGTAAGTCTGGAAATCCCTTTTTTTTTGGCAGTTGTGAGGTAATTCCTGAAATGTAACAAGAAACATGTATTAGACATTTGTGTTTGATAGGAACTGTGCAGCCTTCACAAAACTAAGAACGACTCATCTGCGAGTATTTGAAAAAGGTATTTTACTGTCCCATTTCAGAAGGAGAGGTAATTTCTGTGTCCCAGGCACAATTTCAGCTGGTATTGGGCTGACATTTCAAATGAAGAGGGGATATTCAGTGGTACAGGCTCAGTTAGAAGGCTTGAGGAAGTTTTTGCTGGGTATGACACTAAGTAGAGATCAGGGATCATACTGCTTTTAAAGCCCTGCATTCAGGAGTCTGTGTGGAATTCTGTTTAGTCAGACTTGGCAGCCTGGGGAGTAATTGGTATAATTTCTGGTATAAAGGCTCTTGGCTGCAGTTATACTGATCTCTGCATTTATCTGGCTCAATGTCTGTATTTGTATTAGGCCATTTAAATAATAAGCAAAAATCAATACTGAAGATGCTTATTGATGTCATTATAGAGAAAGGCAGAAGTACCATGTCAAGATTTTACATTAATCTTTCCTATACATTTCTTATAGAATGGAGATTGCTTTTAGCACCCCTGCTTACATGCGGTATTGTCTCATTGCTTCTGTCTAAGATGCAGGAGTGATCTAAGCCATCACTCCATTTCAGCTGTCTCCATATGTGCTTGTCAGGTCCAGATGCTCCTATAGCATCCTCAGACCATGTGGAAACCTGGGGAAACCTGGGGAAATTACCGGGCTAATTATCCATTTAGTCGGATATCCTGTCTCCAGCAACTGTCAATACTAGTTGCTTCAGAAGAAAACATAAAATCAATAGTAGATAAATATGCTATCAAATCTCTAAAGAGGATGTTTCTTCACAAACTCAGGGATGAAGTCAGTGTATTTCTGCCTGTCTTTTATATTTTGAAAGCATTCAAAATAGAAACTCTTTGCCTAAACGTAATATGGCTGGTGTTTTTATCTGCACTTTAATATGTGCTCTATAGCTTTTTGGGTGTAACAGAAAATGGTACTAGGGAAAACCGAAGAATTTGAGGAATGCCAGTGCTATTTTTTGTGTGCAGCAAAATTTGCCTGCTTGGTGTATGAATATGTGTCTTTATATCTGTTGCTTTTACTCAGAGCCCTGAGGCATTCAGAGATGCAAAATGGACACTGTTCATTCATGAACGACATCCATCAGTATTATTTTTTCTTCATTATGTTCAGGCTTTATAACTGACATACCATTTAAACCCTTCCAGGAAAGAAAATGTGTTTCCATGTGTTTTTGACTGGATTAGCCAGGATGTTTCACAGATAAATGATGGGTTTATCTTCACAGTGTCCTCTGGGAATAAAGACTCTTGTCATCCCAGATTTTCAAGTAAACAGCTGAGGCAGAGAAAGATTTAAGGTCTTAAACATCCATTGATTTCAAGGGCCCTGCATTTGTAGTGTCCAACCTGAAGTTTCTCCTGTTGAGTATCTGCCTTGGGAATTTGAAAAATACAAGGAAATGTGTATACCTGTGTCATGGTTCCCAAAACCATCAGCTGTAACTGTAACTTAATCTCCAGACCTTCTACATGTCTGAGTCTCAACTTACATTTCCTGAATTCCTCAGTTGTACTGCCCAAAACTGAAGAAATGGACCTAGTGAGAGGTCTGAGAAACAAAGCTCAGAAAATTTTCCTTATTCCTTATCATAAAGCAGGAGTTCTTGACAAAGGCAAAGAAAAAAACATAGCAAATCAAAAACCAGACTGAACCAACCCCAAAACACCCAGAGCAAATCTTCAGGGAAAATTTCAGCTATCTTGACCACAAAGTCTTTAATCTACAATTTTCATGTATCAAATGACGTACATGAATGGGTCAGCTGTCCCTTTCAGGGAGGGACTTTGCTTTCAAATGTCAATCTGTCATTACCCCTCTCCCCCACCAATATCTGAATCTGACATTTCTCATTTAATTCCAAACACAGCTAGTTTTCTTCCAAATTTTATTTTTTTTTGCTGTAAACAACAGATGCACTGCAGATTTCAAACACAAGAAGTTGTGTTAGTATGTTGACACAGCAGAATATTGTTCTTGTTTCTGCTGCAGTCTCGGAAATATCTAAATTACATTAGCTGAATTTTTCCAGAAAGAAAGAAACTTCTAAGGCAGATATGCAATATGAAAAATTTCAGACCAGGCATCACTGAAGTTATAATCTGCTTAACACAGGCTCTTTTTTCAAGTAGTGTTATTCTAACAAGAAGCAGGGAGATGACTCCCTGGCAAGTGTTCTAATGTTAATAATCTAATGTGCTAAATTCAAATAAATTTAAAAATTATTTTTTAACTTTGCAATTTTGTATTGTTATTCCCATAAATGACATTTTGAGCAAAAAACCTTCCATACTGCCACCCAGTGTGTAATAAGATCAGAAATGTGCAGAATACAGCAATGGTGTCTGTCTGTGAAATTTGAGATGATGGCCTGTAGTGGAAGAGAAGTTTGCAGTAAATTATGTGGCTGCCAATTTTGATTCATTTTTAGGGTCATCAGGATAGTAAGCTTAAAATAAGTGATAAAAATAATTAGTCATTTTACACAAGGGAATATATGCCCAAATCATCAAATGTTTAGAGTTGGATTGTTGGTTATTTTTTACATTAAACTATGAAGAGTAGAGAATCTACTTTATTGTAATTCTAGAGCTTTTCTTTTAAAATTATTTGACTAGGAGGGAACACTAAAAACGTGGGTGTTTTATCCATACCATCTCATAAAATTAGATTGGAACATGAACATTTGTATTTCATAAGTACATTTCTCTTTGTGGCAGGAAATCTTCCCTTCTTAAAGCTAAAAACGATCAGGAAACAGATATCCCTTGTCCAAGCTGCTCAAGATACCTCAACACAACCTTAATTATGGTTATTTAGGCATGATATGTAAAAACTGAAACACATCTTTTCCATATTTCTCTCCTTTTTTGCTGAAGAGAGATTATTTTATGTACCTGGCTCTGTCCAGACAGACAAACTTTCATGCACAACTCTAACAGTCACTGGGGTATTGACTGGGGTGGAATTTGGAAGCTGGGCCAAATCCTTTCTGCTTCATTCTTTTTCTTTTGTTAGTCTGTGTGTGTGTACAGCAAAAGGGGTAGGAAGATCAGGAAGAGTCAAACTAATTCTTGATCCTGCTGAAGACCAAGTCCTTTCCTTAAAAACACTTGCCTGTCATCATTTAAAATTTTGCAAGTCTTCATAAGAAGTTAATAAACCATGCTGTAGCAAATATTACTTGCTCTTATTTAATTTTTATTTGGTGGAATCTAACAGTGCTTGTAAGAGAATGTCGTTCATTATTAAAGAAAACGATTTCCTGATTTGCTCTACATTTCAATATATAATTCAGTATACTTTATTCTTCTATATTAATATTTATCAGCCCTTTGGCACAGATGCTTGCACTGTGGCCCACTGCTTGAAATGTGATGCGTGTCACAGAATCCCAGATTCCAGCGTTCAAAGGGTTGCATCAGGAGAGAGTCCTGCTTACTTTAATGTATTTCCAAAGGGATTCTGCCTGGAATAGGGAGCATTAACACAGCAGTTAGGAATCAATTACATAGCTTTGCAGATGGGAACAAAAGGAAGAGAAATTTTCTCCAGGGACTCATTACAAAGTTACACTGTGAAATCTTTCCTTAGCCTTGATTTATTTTTTTCTTTCTAGTGTGAATCTTTTTCATATATTTGTTGGTTTTGCAAGACAGTGTGCAATTGTCAAACTAATGATTTTTTCAGTTCTGTAATAAGAAGGGCATTTTGTATATCTTCCTTTCATAGCAAAATTGTGACAAAAAGTTGAAAATTTGCTACCAATTATCTGTCAGCCTCTTTTACATAAAAAGGTGAGTGTGTGTCCAAATCTGTATGTCTGTAGAACTGTATACTAAAGGTATGGAAATCAGCACTTGTATATACCAACCTGAGGTATGTAGTTCCTGTGATTTACACCAGCTGGAGGTCAAACCTTACTATGATCCCTACTCTTACAGAATGGAGTTCATTGATCAGTCATGAGGAAGAAAGAAAAATTGTATGTTCCCTGTGTCTAATGGTATTGCTGCTACAAATGGCACGGCATTTTTATGATTGGGGGAATAAAATTCTCATTGTAAAACTTTCCCGATTAATGAATGAACAACATGCTCTCTAAGAAAAACGAAAATGGTTTTGTAAAAAAAAAAAATTCCTTTTTCTGTGTGAAGCCGTGTCAAGTCAGGTCAGCTGAACAGTAAGCTCTTCCTCAGAAAAATTAAGGTCCTTAGTCTGTAAACCATGACATGAGTGGTTATTTTGACACTCCTCTGTGTTGGATTAGGAGGCGATTATCCCTTAACCCACAATAAATAATTTTTTGGTTACAACGTGCATTGTCTCTGGACTAGTGGTGTACTAGGGCTGTTGTTGGCAAGTTTTGACAACATCATGACAGCTTTTTACCTGGGTGAAATGGAGAGAGATCTAGTGGATCTAACTAAAGAAGATATAGCTCTAAACCTGTTTTACTTTTAAATATCTGTCTTTAATATGAGTAATTATCATATGTTTACAGGAAAATGCAAGAAATGTGTGATTTATTTTCACTTACTGTTTTATTATCTTTAAAGTGGCTTGCAAACCACAGGATTTCTATTCTTAAAGGAGCTGTACTTGAGGTATAAATGCCCTTTTACTGTATAAGCAACTTGGAGTAACATTCAGGAACTACAAAGGTTGTTAGTGGCTTTACCAACTCTGGTGCTGTTAGCTAGAGAGGAATATCTTTGTCATGCAGAACGGCCCTGTAGAGAGTATCTGAAGCTGGACTCTGTTACTGGATTTTTGCACTGGCTGGTAGAATGACAAGATTGCAGCCAGCCGAAGGATCACGTACCAGGGCAGATGTGTGACATCAGAGACCACAGTCAAATAACTTTCAGGCTGTCACGTTCTCTGTTCTCTGAATGTTTTCTGCTCCCTCTTGTAATCCTAATTTCGCTTGTGAAAAGGCGGCACGAGAAGGATTGTGACATTTAGCATGAAGTGATGATTATGTGAGCTTAAGTGTCTACACGTTGTTGTAATACAGGCTAAGAAAGGAGGATGGTCCAGAGGTTTGACTTTTAGCTTGCAACTCATGTCACTCTGTAGCCAAATATTCTCTGTAGTTTTAAGCAGGTCATTTAGCCTTCCTTGATCTCACTCCCCAACAGTAAAACCTAGTTCCCATGAGGGAAAGGTGCAGTAATGGTAAGTAGTTAACCACTGAAGAAAAAGCTATTTCAGTTTAAGAATTTTGATCACCCAGTGTTTTGCCTTTCCCTATAACTAGAAGAAAAAACAAAGGTTTAATGAAGAATTTAGATTTTTCAAAATTTGCTTAGTCTTTTAGTCAGAGGGGAAGTCAAAATGTAGATATTTTCTGCTAAAGGAATTTCTTTCTGAATCTCGGCTTTGGAAACAATCCATGTATCAGACTGTTCCAAACCTCCAAAGCTCAGACAGCTCTTGGGGCTGAAAACTGAGGCATTTCCTTGGCTGGATGCTCCAGGCCCATGGAGCCAATGAGCTCTGGCAACCCTGGCTCTGAAGTACTTAAAATGACTTACTTGAACTCAGGCTCCCAGCCTGTCAGGTAGGTTATCGAGAAGATGTGCAAGCTGGCAGGAGCTTAAATAGGCTTAGATTTTTTAAAGTTCCTGGTCATCTAGATTCTATTGGATTATGACTTTTTTCAGCACAATATTTTGATAATTACATCGTTTTTATGGAACAACCAGGACAAGTGAGTAGGAAAACTCCAACAAAGTAAAATTCATTAGTGTTTTGCTCATTAGATTTGTTCAAAAGGCAGTGTGATATTATTTTTGTGTGACTATACATGTGTTAGATAGAAATACTGTTCCCTGGAACTGTCTCTTCTCTGGGAATCCTGGGAAGTTGCATTCTAGTGATTCTCAGCCAGCCAAATCCATATATCATCTTTCTCCGTGCAGCTTGCTATGAGGATATCCCAAACTTAACTACAGAAGATGCTTCTGAAAGAGCTACTGTTCTGTGCAAAACCCAGCCCTACCCCTTATACTGTGGATAAATATTACTTCTTAAAATACAGGATTTATCAACCTTTTTCACTGTTGCTTCCTAACTAAACTTCCTTATCTGAATTAATTAAAAATTAGCGCCATTTCCAAATACTTCAGAATCCATAGGAAGATAAACATCTTTTTGTTTGTTTTTACATTTTGGTAACTATTTGGAAACTGTTCCTTGGAGTTACAGTAAAGATTGAGGTTTGAAGCTGCCTCACTGTATGTCACACAGTTTCAGCTGTGGTGGGGTTCCCTATTGTTCTTTCCTTTCATTCAGAGTATATTTATTTTCTTGATGCTGTTTGCTGTTCAGCAGCTTCTCAGAACCAGCTCTGCATAAAACAGGAAATAACTTCAACAGTTCCGTGCTAGAAATTCTGAGTGATATATTTCCTCAAATTGTTATCTTTTGACCACAGGAGAGTTGAACTGAATGAGCAGTGGGGTGGGGTGGGCTGGATGCCTTAAACGGCTGCAAGTACTTTTCTCTAGTGCTGTTTCATGTCAGGAGATTTCTAAGGATGGCATGTGGAACAGGTTCATGGCTGGATTGTGGCCATGTAGAAAGTGTCTTTCTCCTGCACTTTATACACCACTCAACAATGGAGATTCTTAAACCAGGTGTGAGATCAGAGGATTGAGTTTATCTTGTAAATTCTGATTTATAACTTATATAAACCCATATATTTTCACAATATTGCAGAAAATCCCTTTCAAGTCTGATTACTACTTTACTTAGTTCATGGCAGCAAAATGAAGTGATGTAAATAATTAGCATTGCTTTTGTTTTTTGAAAGAATAGATGGAGATCTTAGGGTATAATAGATTAATTGAATTATTAGCATATGAATGTTCATGCACTGACATTGTAGGTTGATTTTTTTTGTAAGAGAAGGATCATGAGTTCAGTGTTATTTTGAAGAGTCATTGGAGCAGAAAGCAGTTATTAATTTTATGTCCTATGAAAATTTAAGATGGGAAATAGGTCCCTTAATGTTTTCTATTAGCGAAATATTGGAAAAAATATGACACTATACAGATGACTGATTGATGATTGATGACAATTTTGCATTTAAAAAACCTTGTATGAATTTGAATGGCGTGAAATGTTATTTAGTTGTTGAATAACAAGAGAGGTGGTTTATAAAACTGTTCTGAATAGCAAACTCACAAGATGCTGTGAAAACTTCATAATGCGACCCAGCTTTGCAAGCCATTAAGTGCTGTGCAGTTACACTGAATACAGTAAGATTCTGTGATCCCAGTTTTTTTACGAGAAAATTTACTTTTACTTGGGAAACCATAATAAGCATGAAAGGGGAAATTTAACCTGGGATATCTTTTACACCGTGAAGCTCATATGCATTCAATTGTCACCATCAGTATTGCACAGTCTTTTACCACTTGCCTGAAGAATGAATTCCTATCTAGGAAAAGTCTGACTGACTCTTCAGGCAGGGCTTGTCCTGCCTGCCTTTGCATGTATCTGTAAAGCCAAATGAAGGTGTGATTACAGCCCCAGTAAATGACTATTTTATGATGGTAATGCTCTGGTGAGCTGGCTTCAGAGTGTCTGAGTCCTGCTACTGCTCATCTTTTGCCTGAGTAGCTGCTTCATAGACAACTTCAGTGTTTGCAGCAGGCAGTCCATCCAGCCATGCCTGGCAACATCCTTGAGCTTCTAGCGTCCCTCATAATGTTCAAATTTTTCTCTGGCTGAGTCTGCACCTGTGCTGTTACTTTTATTTTGAAACATGGCTTACCTGACAATGACCATGCTGGTGCAAAAAGTCCTGTGGTGGCTTGGCTTAGAGGACAGAAACAGCTCTGAGGAAGCCAGACTGATTGCAGGTGGCTGGGCAGTTACCTGCACTTGCCAGAACTTTGTAAATATGTCTCCTAATAAAAAGGCAGCTTTGTTTTTCCAGAAGGTATTCTTTTCTTTCACTGCACAACACATTCTCAAAAACATGTATCACCAGGAAGAGCTGTCTATGATTTTATAACCTCATTTTATTACATAAAGTTGTGTAATATTCACAGTGTTTAGCTGTGTATTCAGTAATTACAGTCTCTAAGTAATTTTTTTGGTATCATCTGAGAACATTTACTACATGCTACCTTTCATTGAAGAAAGATGCTTGCAGAAGTTTACTTGCACAATTAAAGAGACATTTTTTTATGGTTCTGTAAAACTGGATGTTACAGTCTTATTTTGGCAGATGCTGCTCTAAAATTATAAAGTTATAATGGTGATATAATCAGCCTTGAGAACATCTTGATGAATTAAACATGCTGCAGCTGCAGAGTTTGCTTTAGACATCTGCAACAAGGACTGGATTAAAGCTACAGTAAACATAAAGATCCAAAGTTTATAATATTGATTTCCAATGTGCTCTCTACAACTACCTGAAAGGAAGTTGTAGCCAGGTGGGGCTTGGCCTCTTCTCCCAGGCAACAGTGACAGGACTAGAGGACATAGTCTTAAGCTGTGTCAGAGGAGGTTTAGGTTGGATATTAGGAGGAATTTCTTCACAGAAAGGGTGGTTGGGCATTGGAATGAGTTGCAAAGGGAGGTGGTGGAGTCACTGTCCCTGGAAGTGTTTTAAGGAAAGACTGGATGTGGCACTCAGTGCCATGGTCTGGTTGACGTGGTGGTGTTGGGTCATAGGTTGGACTCGATGATCTCAGAGGTCTTTTCCAACCTAATAGATTCTGTGATTCTATGACTACTACAATTAAACACCGAGTCATTGTAAACAGATGCACATACTTTCATTTATGTTTCAATTCTTCTCACTCTCAGGAAAGTGGAAATTGCATACGTGGATAGGTTACCAAGACTCATATTTTGTGTCAAAAGAAAAAAGAAATTAACTTGAGAAGAAGCTAGGTAGAGATGAAGCTGGAAAAGGAAGCAGCTGAGGACCGCAGAGGAAAATGGCATAGGAAGGGGGAGTCAGAAAGGGGTGGTGGATGTACAGATTTGATAAGGAAGTGCAGAGTGGCTGGAAAAAGCAAGGGGGAATAGAAAGGGTAGATTTAATTAGCAGCTCCGCTGTGGAAAGGAATCCAGGTTGGTTGAAGAGACAACTGAAAAAGGGCATGGAAATAGAATGACAGGGAAGAGAGATGAGTGGAAGTTTGATGGACTGAGAAATAAATTAAATTCATCAGGCTACTGCTCTAAGCTGGCAACAAGAAATAGGTAAACCTTCAGTTGCCCCAAATAACCAAGTAAACCACGCATATCTCACTTAACTCTGGACATGCTATGAGAGGAACCTAGAGTTGCATTAGAAGCCTGAGGGCAGAGATCAACAACTTAACATAGGGGAGGAGCAAAGACAGGGAGCTGGAACAGATTATAAAAGCTCAATTTCCTAAGACTGATTGATCCCACATTAGCCTGCAACTCAAGATTGTGTCAGTGCTGTCAGCAGTATTTGTTAGCCCTGTAGCACAGTACATTTCCTGCCTAGTGAACAAAGCCTAAATATCTTACAGGATTTGAAGTAAGCAACATTTTTTTGAAGAAATGAAGTCTCTGTGCATATACATGTAGGAAAATTAAATTAAGGCTAAAATTTAATCAACCACATTCTGGGATTTCTTAAATTGCAGATCTTTGATTTTGCAATCCCAATAAAATTGTTCTGAAGTGGTTTTTTTGTAATAATCCCATATGAATTACTCACAACTGAGTTACATAAAATCCAGCAGTCTGCATTTTTCTCATTTCATTCACTCTTACAAAGCTTTATAAGGCAAAATACAAAAATCCAACTTATTTGACAAAGCTGTTGTAAACAGCATAGACTTAAGGTGAAACATGAGTATAGCTAACATGAAAAAGGAAATAATCCCCGAGAATATTTCTAAGGACTTTGTGATAGTACTGAGATTGTCAGAGAACTACAGGGGACAATAAGTTTTTGTTCTGTTTTTGTTTACTTAACAAAACAGAACTACTTAACATGTTAAAATTTTTGCCTGGATTGTCAGATAGGAAGTTCCAAGTTTCCTTTCACTTTATGTGCCCCAAAACCGAAAACATTTTGCTCTGGATGGGAATGTATTATATTGTTTATTTACTGTAGAATGTTTTTAATTTTTAAAATTGTAATGAGAGATTGGATGCATAACAATGTAGTGTTTTGCAATAAACTGACCACAGATCTGTCATTTTAAACAGAGAATAGTTCCATTTTATGTACAATATGGTCTTGTTTACAAACTAAATTTTAGCAGGTTCTGTTAAGTCAACAGATAATGTTTTTCAATATTTCATTTCTCAAACTGTCAATGCCTCAGTGCTGGTCTTTTTCTTTCTCCTTCATCAAAACTACTTGAAGTAAATAGATTCCATGTAGAAAATATGAAGATATTTTGTTACACTATGTTATGAAATAGTTGGGTAAGTGCCTAGAATATTCTAATATTGGTCTGATTATTCTATTTTACTTGATTAATTTACTTGTTAATGTTTAGAATTTAGTATCAATAAACCTGTAACAAGACCTAGAGATGAATTTAAGAGAAACATTCCAGTCTGGTATTTCTGATTAAAAGCACAGGACATGTTCAGTGGTAAAATGAAATGAGAATTTATGGTTATGGCTTCTATTACCTTCAAAAATTATTCATGCCCAGAATTATTAGAATAAATTCCACTGCATTATTTTGCATTGGTACCATGACATATGATTTTGCCTGAGGGTATCAAGTCAATGGGTAATGCTTGCAATATTGCTTTTTCAATCATGGTTTGTAATAATGTCATTTCAAAGAGTAATTTTTTTCTCTCTGATTTATTTATCATCTTATTTGTAGCTGGATTAGGAACCGATTAGTTTTATTTTAAGGCAGGCATGCTAATGTGAATATTACTGCAGAAAATACCAGTTAAACGTGAAAATTACATATGGAGATAATATATTGTCAGAGAAACTTCAGGTTATTGCTACTGAAAACTGTTATGATACTGTCAAATGAAAAACGCACAGTGTCTGCAGAGTGTTGTGGGATATTATTATTGAATTTGTTGACATACTTCACATTTCTAGCACAATTAGTACTTCAGCATTCATGTTCTATAATTATAATAGAATTGTTTGCACTGCTGATAGTCTCATTCATAAACATAGCTGAAATATTTAGTAGAATGTCTAATTACAAGCAAATCAAAAATCACTAACAGCCAGTCTTAAAAACGAACCTCTCCAAAAAAAAAAACCAAATGAAAAAGATTAGGAAAAGCACCTGAGAGTTGTTAGTCATGCTGTTTAGGAAAGTACTAGAAGAGAGATTCTCAGATGTTATAGCTATCCACAAAATACAAACAATGTGTGTTGACCTTAATGAAGCTAAATACTGATGGGTAATTACTAAACAGTTCCTTGGTGCTTGATTCTGTAATGGTTTTTTTTCATCAAGCAATGTTTCATGTTGAGAATGTTGTCTGACTGAGTACTGGTGGAATGAGCTGCTGTCCCTCAGGCTGGATAGCAGTATGAATATCAGGACCATGAGAAGTTTCATTTTTCCATGGTACTTTCTGGCAGTGTTCATACTATGCAAGACAATAATTGGTGCAATTATTTGGAAGCTCTAACCTAATGACAGGATTGTATGCATTTTTATATTGAAATTGCTTTACTTAGCCATTTTTTCTTCCTCTATTTCCTCCCCACCCTCTTCATAAAATCATTTTGCTTGCTGTGAAAGTTACTGAACACAGTGTTTCTTGTTAGCAGTTTGTCTAGCTGGTGTGTCAGCTGGAAACTTCAGAGAAGTAGCCACTATTTTACAGATCAGTGCTATGTTGTATTCCCATACTTTCATTGGCAGTTGAAGGCACTCAGCCTCCTACCAGTCAGCGCACTGCAGGAATTTATGGATCTTCCATAATGCTTCTCTGCAGTTGCTTTACAAAATACTGGGTCTGCAAGTGGTGTAAAATTGCAAAGCCATTTGTTATGCTGAAGCTCAGAGCAGATTTATGTTTTCCACCAAAGACGTACAACATTCATTCTTGTAAAGTTAACAGTAGCATAGAGAAGGAAGAGAAAATTGCTGGCTTCCTGCTCAGTGTTTGCAAAGCCTGCTTTCGCCTCGGTCATGGCAGGTCAGTAGAGAGGGAATGGAGCTGTTCGTGATGCTGGAGGTAAGGCTGCCTGGCACAACACGACAGATCTGAGTGACAGATGGAAATAAATCCTGGTGCACGGGCTGCACCTGGTTATGGATAGATCAAGGAGATGCACCTTCATCTGTTCAAAAGAAATGGAATCATAGTCCCTGTGGCTTAACATTGATATCACCAAATTCTGGTACTAATGTCAATAATTTTTAAGTGTTGATGGCGGCTCTGGGCTCCTCTTACTAATTTTAGTAAAAAGCTCTCTCTATTACCATATGTATTCCTTTTTGACATATAGCATATAAAACACAGCCCACTCTCCCGCTTAAGGTGATGTTCAGTGGCTCAAGTTCCACATGGTAAGGATAGAAAATAGCATGGAGCTAGGTGTTTAGGGAAGATTTTAAAGAAATATGCTTGGGAGAAGCTAGCTTTCACTCACATTTCTTGTATTGTTATAAATCATATAATAATCAATTAAATCAATAGAAACCGAATAATGATGTTTGCCTTTAGGTTATTAAATTCAAATATAGACAAAAACATACGATAATTATGTCAGCAAAATGCTTATTTTCCTTGAAATCAGTTCCTAGCTATTATGAAGAGTTATTATGCATTTTCTCATAGGTTTCCTCAGACCTTGTGGCTTATACCTTTTAGAGCTACTATCTGCACTAGTTAATCGAGAAATTGGGTCTGCAAAAAATCACTCCAGAAAGTGGTTGCTTTTGATAATGAGGAAGGTGGGAATATAATTTTGCAAGTAAATAACTTTTGAACAGGAAATAATTGAAACACTTGAAGTTTGCAACACCCTTCCTCTCCCTCCCTTGTAGCCATCCTTTTGCTGAGTCAGTTGCCAGACTGCCTGCACCTTCTTCTCAGAAACCCACTAACCCGCTTATCCATTCAGACTAAACAAAACCAGGTTATGCTTTTTATTCAATCTGCCCTAAGTCTTAACTAAGACTCAAGTAAGTTTATCTAGACTATTGCTCTATTCTAGGTGCCCTTATTTGCTTTTTCACTGGCTGGTGGTTGGAGTAAATTCATATGGTTCTGTAAATTTTGGCTTAAGTAAAATGTTCTGAGTCATTATATTAGATATTTTAGTCTGAGTTTGCATCTACCTGAAAAAAAATCAATTCAGAAATGTCTGAACTCGAATTCCACTGAAATTTTGACTTCACTGCTTTCTTCAGTTTTACCTCCCTGTCTTGTTATATGTGTTGGACTCATTCTCCAAATGAAAGTGCTGAACTGCAGAAGCTCATCAGCATGTTCAGTATTGTAAAAACTGTTAGCATAGGAGGCACCATTAGGAGGTCACATCAAGTCAATCATTCAATAACTCCTCCATCCTGGTTTGGCTTTAGTTTTTTTCTACCCTGTTACTGATGTCCTCCATTCTGTCCTTCTCTCCTGCTTTTTTTTTTTGCTTATTTTTAGAAAATGTTACTAGCATATACAAATTTCTGATTCCAGGATAAACCTAATTGAGTTTGATGGGGATCAAGGATATATACAACTCAAAGTGTTTATTCTGGGATTTGCAATAACTTAATTGCCAATAAATAGAATGTCCAATTAGTTGTGCCATGGAGTGAATTTGAATAATTTTTCATCAGTCAGTCTGTATAATCTGATTACCTCTCTTCTGATTGACCTTTCTGAGAGAAGATGTAAGCATGTAGCTGAAACAAACATATGCTCTTCCTGTCTGTCTTGCCTTCTCTTGGGCTTTCCTGACTCAGTTGCTTTGACAGTGGTCCTTGTACTTGTCACATTCAAGGATTCTTAGACATCTGCATTCAACATATTCAATGGTTGGCTTTGGAACTCAAGTTTTTGTTTGAAAATCATGCTTTCCTTGCTAGAGGATGACTTTTTTATGACCTCTGTGTTTTCAAGTTTACTTTTTATTGTGAACTAATGGAGATATTCAGGCTCATGAGGCAGCTCAGGCTTCCCGGTGGAAAACAGGAGTGAACTTGTATGATTTCATAAGGCTTGTTTGCTAAGGTTCACCAGAAATCCATACAGCTCGCTGTAGCCAAATGGAAAAGCCTTTGGGATGTGTTTAATTTTGCACTGAGACTTTACTTTTCTTCTCACTGGATTTGTGCACTGTCAGTCACAGGAACCTTTAACTCTCAAAAACAGGAAGCAAATGAAATTATGTAGGTATAAAGCACTCCTTGGGTGCCTACACATTTTTAGCTTTGCAAAATTTGAACAGTTGATGAAACAACGTATTTTTTGCTTTCTGGTTTCTTTCTTTCTTTCTTTCTTTCTTTCTTTCTTTCTTTCTTTCTTTCTTTCTCTCTTTCTCTCTTTCTCTCTTTCTCTCTTTCTCTCTTTCTCTCTTTCTCTCTTTCTCTCTTTCTCTCCTTCTCTCTTTCTCTCTTTCTCTCTTTCTCTCTTTCTCTCTTTCTTTTCTTACCTTTCAGGCAGATGTCATTTCTGTTTTTAAAGAAGTTTGTAGTGCAAGCCCCAAAACTTTCTTGCAATTCTGTTTATACAATAAATGAAAATGTGACTAGTTCAAGCTTCCAAATGTCTTTTTATTTCTTTTCTCCTCAGTATTTTGTGGATTAGAAGTTGCTTGGGGCTATTGTCACATATTACATTTAATATTCATGTATCAATAAACAATTTTATGTACTACAGCTTTTTTTGTTAAACTACATTGTTTAAAAATATTTTAACAATGGTTGCTATAGCATTCATAGAAATTTTCCCATTAAAGTGTTGGTTGTTTGCACCTATTCTAACTTGTTTGTTTTATTTCTATAGATGGTTAGTTCAACATTTTCACAGATAAGAATTAATTTAATGCTCTACTCATTTATTGTCAGAACCTTGTACTGAACTCAATAAAATAGGATCATTGAGTACAGAAGATAGCTGCAGTCAATCCAAGAAGTGCAGGAAATGTTGAAACAAAAATACTTCAGTGCATCATTTTGTGGATATGTGATTGTACAGACTTTTTTGATGCAATGCTCAGACTATCTCACAAACTGAATATTTTCAGCTTGATATGCAGGAGTTTAGGTCAAAATAATCCAAAAGTCACAAAATAATGAAATGTATACCCACATTGTCAGGTATACATTCTAAAAGGCTGATTTAGTAAACACAGCTTCTTCCTGAAGTTTCTGCAGTGCTGATGTGACCTGTGTGCCATGGTGGTGCATCAACACTTGTACTGGAGAACTGACCCAGAGGCAGAGAACAGGTGGGGCAACACTCAGGTCAGGTAAACACACAGGGAACATTCCCACTGGCAATCATGTGGAAGATACAATGGATTACTCATGTTTCTTCCTTCACAATTCTTTCTGTAAGCCTCTTTTATTAATTTAATTAAGAGCCGCTTATATTTTTTTCAAGGGTACAAATGCTGAGCAAATGGGATCAGAGAAAAAGGGAGTGTGACCAATTTAATAGCTTTGTACTTTTAGTCTGATAAGCCATTGAGGTATATTCTATCAATTGTGGGTCTGATAATATGGTGCACTGCTTCACTGAATGCCATGGCCTTTCATACCTAAAGAAACTATTGCAAGGAATGTATGCAGCATCATCTTTTCATTTGTCCCAATCACCTTTAATTAAAAAATCTTCAACTGACTTGGCATAAGTGATGACTTGTGAAGATGTCACTAAAGTGACAAATACATGTGTAAGAAATGTAAGGTGCATTGTGGTATATTTTACCATGGCCGATTAAGCAAGTCCTGTTCCTATCATCATTCATCTACAACTGACTTTACCAATAAAACATTTTTAGAATGGACTCTGTCCAAGCACAATGAACAATTAAGTTCCAAGTTTGCAAATGACAGTCTGTCCTCTTCTTTTCTGTTGTTCATTTATCATTGTCTTGCTTATGGCCACTGTGATAATTTGAGATGTAAAGTGACGGGGGTTTAGACTGCTTGGTATTTATCATTCAGTGTACTGGTAGAACTACAAAGTTAGGTATGATCATGTTGTCATTATATCCTCATTTTAATAATTTTTAAAAGAAAAGGAAACATTAAGGTAATTAAACTGCTGTGAATATGTGTCACATCTTAAACAACATGAAAATCAGTGAGAGAAGACAAAAATTAAATTTAAAATCCCTAAACACCTTATGTAAGATTTTGCCATTTTAAAGCATTCAACATAATCCTGGACACAAAGAAAAGGTTAGAATAAATATATACGTTAATGACATTCCAGGTGCTTGTCTAGAAGCAAGGTTGTATCAAAGAGTATTTTGTAAATTGTTAACAAGATACTGTTGGCTATAATCTCTGTGCCCTTCCTCTCCTCTCCAGTTTATTTCATAGTCACATAATAGTATGTCAGAAGGTGTCCAGACAGACCTTAATGATTATGGTCCTTCAGGGTCTTTTGCAAAAGGAAGGGATGTGCCTCATACACAATGTCATAGTTTTCAAAAAGATAATGAAATCTGCTAGAGTATGACTGCATTCTTTCTGAATTACAGCTGTAAAGCATATAAAAGTCATGGCTCTGAAAAGAGCAGGAAAAATGGGATATGGAAGGGAGTTACTTAGTCTTTAAGGGCACAATTTGGCTGTGACTTATTCAAGAACAAATGTTCAAATAGTTCATAAAGCAGAGTTGTGCCAGTAATCAGTTAGGAAACTTCGTACTTAACTCTTGTTCTTCAGCTAATACCAAGGATTATAAGGATTTAAAAAAAGAAATTAATCAAATTTCTACCACGTCTCATCTTCAGAACAGTGGATTTCACATGTACATACAAACCTGGAGTACTTCGCTCTGCAGCAGATTCTGCTGGTTCAGAACCATCAAATCCCATTTCATCAATGCTAATATATGGTACTGACTTTTATTTTTGGGTACTTGTATTCAAACTAATTTTCTAAGTTCTTCTTGAGATGGGGTAAATAGTAATGAAATGCTATAGTGACAGGCTAAGCGTTATTGATAGTATTGCTCAAGAGTAATAGATTATTTATTTTGGTATTGAACAACACACGGTTACTGCCAAGCAATTTGGTAATAAGCAGTACAATATCAGTCTGCTTGGAATAAAAGTAAATGTGTGCTTTTCAAGAAGGCTGTGCTGTTGGCTAATGATGATTTAGATAACGAAAATTAGAATTCTGCTTTATTAAGTAATGGTTTTGTTTTGCTGGATTCATCATAATAAAATGTGATATGAAACCAAGTGACAGTAGAAGTATAACATGCATGAACGTCGGCCATGATAGTTAGGATATTATAAAGCTGTGCTAGCTCTGTGCCTTCACTCTCTGCTTCCCTTTCATCGAAAAGTATTATTGATCACTAATGCCAAAATGAAAAATAAGAGGTAGCAATTCATATAAGAAAACATTTTGATGGCAGATGTTCTACATTAGGTGTAGTTAATGGTAATGTTTGCAACCACAAATGTAATATTTACATCCATTGAAATGACAGAATTGATTAAAAGGGATAAGAGAAGAGTGATACCAGAAGCTCCAGACCATTGTTTTTTTATAAATTTGATTGATGTTGATGGGCGAGGTTTTGGATCTGCAGAATATTAGTAAGAAGATGAAATAAAATCACAACTAGGCAAGCAGTTCATTACTTCTCTTGAGCAAAAAGAAAAAAGCAAGGTAGAATGGTAGTGAATGCAATAATCAAATTTGCATCACTGTATAAGCTCTGCATAGATTGACATAGAAGGAAAATCATAGGTTATGATTAACATTAATAACACTTACATTGCTAAAGCAGTTGGCAGATATCAGCTAGAGATTCATTTAGAAACATTGCTTGTAGCTACTGAGAATGGTATTCAGCATCAAATACTTTGTATTAGAAATTTTCCCTGTCAAGCAAATGGAATGAGTTTAGCTTGCAGGAAAACATAAAGTGACAGAACAAAAGAAATGGAATGCAATTTGGGGTCCCAGAGATATGAACAGCTTCTATTAAAGAGTGTCTGTAACATGTCTACAAGTGTAAGATGTTCTTTTCTTGTTTTACTTTTCTTCTTTTTTTTTTTTTTTTGCAGTAATGTAGGTGTATGGATCGCCTCTTTTTCATAGTAATACTAAAAGAAAAAAAACAGAACAAAAAAAAAATCCCTAAAATTCTGTCATCCCAGGAGATGCTTGAGGAACAAAATATCCCCACTATTGTTATCCATTGGGCAGTTGTCGATGTCTTCTTTCCTTTTCTTTTATTCTGTTCAATTTTTATCTTCTCCATTTTTAGTTCTCCTGTCTATGTAAAAAAGTACAATATTTCCCCTGTTCAGTGTTACTTGGAGGTTCCTTTTATTCCTGAATCTGACATTTGAACTTCCTAGGAAAAAAGGAATATTTTTTGTCTATGCTTTATAAGCAATCATTGCTATTGCAGGGACAACTTTGCTCAGTCAGTTCTTGGTTGTGACTCTCTGGTGCCATAAGTTGCTCCACCATCCATGGGTCTACTCTGATCTAGCTGTGGTCTCCTCTTCCTGACCCATTCCCATGGGTATGCTGGAAAGCACAGCCCTTGTGGAGGGATTGCACGGCAGCTGAGAGAGCAGAGGTGCTGGCACACATGTTCCTAAACATTGTGCCTTCAGAACAGAGATTCTCCTCACTCAAAGGAATTTATAGTGGGTTCTCTAGACAGCATCTCCTTTTTCACAACAGAGAGTAAATTTAGAAACTCAACCCTGAAGTTTTCAAAACACTGGAGTTTGATTGTTCAGAGCAACACTGATTTAGACTTCAAATGATTCAGGAATTGCTGAGATATTAACTATTCTGTTTCAATAGAAATGAGTTCTTTCTTGCTTCCAAACTCTTTTAAATTGTGAGCTTTGACTGTTTTAATATTCACCTAGCTTAGCAGCTTTTAAAATTATTATTGTACTTTAGTGATGAAAGGAATGCATAAGGCTATGTACTTTATTGTATCGGGCATCACAGGGGAGGGCTTGTGAGTGTTCCTGTGTAAAAATAATCTCCTGTATTATCAGAAGTGCAGGTATGAAAAAACAAAACTGCATTTTACTGTAAAACATTCAGCGGGAGTGTGTGTAAAGAAAAAAAAGCTTGGCTTTTAAATGTTGCTTTTAATGCTTGGCTATGCACAATTAGGGTCACCATCAAATCAGCTTGAATGCACTTATAGAGAACATTACTGTATTAATTTAAAAACATTTATGATTTTATGAAGGAAGTCCTGCTATTGACCCTCATGGAAAGGAAATGTAAGCTGGATCTGAGGTGCATAGGGTCTTGAAAAAATAAATCAAAACAAAGTTGTAAGCTAGTTATGAGAAGTGAAAACATCAAGCAGCATTAAAATTCTTTTTTAACTTGCTTTTGCATTTCAAGGCAGGCACACTGATGAAGACGCTGTATTCTATAGAGGATACAATGTGTAGAACTGTCAAAAATTAACTCCTTTTCAACAACAAAAACCCATCAATTGAAATTTCTTTCTAACACCCTTATTGACTTTCTTTTTAATTTTTTTTCACAGAGAATCTTTCTCAAAGCTGGAAGTGAGGAAGAAATCTTTGCACATCTTGGCTTGGATTATGTCGAACCATGGGAAAGGAATGCTTAAAATGATTTGCCAGTGTACATTCATCAGTTGACAGCAATGGCCTTTCTGCCCGTCTTGCAGTCTGGCTTAGCTATATACACATATATATAATAAGTGTTTCTAAGACAACCAAAAAAATTAAATAAGTATTAGAATCCATTTACACATGCTAATGTTTCTAGAAGATAAGAGTTTAAGTTTTTGAAAATCTTTTCCAATCTTTTCTGGTTTTGAAGTTTCTATGTGGGAATGATAAGACAGCTTGTTTTGGGGGAAAAACTTGGAACTGATAAGATTTTTGCTTATGATAGGAATTTAACATTAGTATGAACAATACTTGCTTTTTAAAATAGTCAGCTACAACAATACGTAAATAATTCAAAACATTTGAGCTGAGTCAAAACATTACTGAAATGTATGCTGGTCTGTAACTGCATTTCTTATGTATTTTGCTGAATCTATGTATAAAATTGCTCTGTATATAAGGCTTAATGACCTAGGCAGTAACTACTTCACAGTCTCAGCAACTTGAGGCTTCAGTTGTAATATTTTTCCAGGTAGGGCAGCATTCTACAAAAACTGTAAACAAGTTGATAATTCAGTGAGAGTTAAAAAACATTTCACAGGAAGGGATTTTGGAAGGAAAAGTTGAATAACTCAGTAGAAATCTTCAATTGTGCAGAAAAACACTGTAAATTTAGAGTACTGATTTGGACTAAAGAAGATTCAGATTATGTGGAGTGATGGTCCTCAATCAGGAATTTGAATCATAACCTGCATGAAAATCACTGTTTTAACTGCCAGGCTGATGACTGCTCCAAGACAAAAGATTTTAATTATCTGTGCTCAATTTATTTATTGGTAAGTGTAAATGCATTGGAATGGGATTTTATTTGAGCTGTTTGGCTATTGGCTGCTCTAGAGTGGTATTCCTTCTCTTTAGTCAGAAATTCATCTAGAATGTGAGAGGCTTTCTGATAAAACCCTACAAGATATTTTGGTTTCAGAAAATGTCCAGGTAGCTGTTGTGACCATAGTGATAATGAAGGATTTATAATACATTTATCCTTTAATAAACAGGGGCATTCAGCACTTTAGGAATTGAAGCTATTTACTGATCATTTGTCATTTGTAAAATAAAGGTGATTAAGAACACCAGGCCTGGTCAAATAATTTTCTTTCTTAGAAGTCTGAACTTTTTTCCCTCTGTTGAGGCAGACTACACCTCTTGACATTACGGAGAAAGAATGGCAGTGACGGGGCTGTGCACAACAGTTATTACTGACACTAAAATCTTCCCATATTCAAACAGTATTTGATACTAAGAAACAGTATGGTTAATTTGTTTACTTATTACTTTCAACTGGGGAATAGATTTTAGAGGACTGTGTTGTAAACTATTCTAAAACCTCAGTCAGTGTTGTAGAAAAATGTGATAATGGCAGGAACTTGCTTCTTGCCTGTTTCAATAAAACCATCCTATTTAAGTACAGTTTTGCTAACTGAGCTGAAAATACAATGCTACTTCCTAAACTCCTCTAACTATAAAGCACTAGCATTGCTTCCTGCTTTATAGTGCTGATGTATGAAGTCTCTTCTCTGTGTTTTTCATCAGGATGCTGACACTTAAGTAGCAGTGACATTTTTCAGTCCTAATGGAAGAAAACAAAAGCTGTGGTACCTTGTCTGAATATTCTTTCTGCTTGGCCAACATTTATCAGAAATTATACATTCCAGTTGTGCTGTTTCTGCAAACTTCGAGACACACATGAAATATCAAACATTCTGAATTCCACATAAATAAATAACTCTCATCTTGGGTGCCTATGCATCACTTATACTACCTGTGAGGGAAAAGATACCAACACAAGCTCCTCTGTCAGCTCCTCCAAGACTGGAAGAAATCAGCGTATCACTTTTTTCTTTTATTTCCCTCAATTTTTCTGAACTTAAGGATCCATCTTACAGGTTACTCACTGAACCAACTATTAAAAAGAATTATGGAACTGATAATTGAGGGGTTGTGTTAAAGAGAAAAACAGATTAGATGAACAGGATGGTTTGACCATGAAGAAGATGGTTTCTCTTGTGCACACCCTCACTGAAGAAGCTGCTACCCCAGTCATTATCGCAGGTACCATGTGCAAGATCATCCCTGGTAGCACCAGCCAAACCAGTCATCTGAGACTATAGTCAGAAAAGATAAAAGTCATACAGGAGAGCTGGGATGGAATAGGTTAAAGGAAACGAACCCTTAATCAGCTGAGCATATCTGGATCCATGAGCTAGTGAAAACTCCCTCTAGTGTGATGGAACTGTTGGAGTCAACTGCAGCAAAGCTTCTGAACTCATGAAGGACAGGTGAGACCTCAGGGCCTGGAAAGGGCAAGAACAGACCGATATTTGTAATAGGAGGAAGGGAAGAGAATTTCAGATCAGTGCTTTTAATATCTCCTAAATTGCTAGAATGATTAATAGACTGTGTTTTTAAAGCACCTAGAGGAAAATAAAGTGATAAGTTATTGGTAACTTGTTCATCAGAAACAAATCATATCAAACTAATTCAGTTGTAAAGTCCCTGGAGGCTGTTTTTTAAAATGCCTGTCCCTCCTCCCCTGCTTCTACACCAAGGCAATTTGGCAAGTATTGAGTAGAGAAGGATCACTGGTTTAATGAGCATCTACGTACTAAGTCTCTAAGAATTAATCTGTAACTCTATCTCTGGGAAAAAAGGGAAAAGTAAAAGGAAAGCCTCTTTTTTTGGTTTTTTTTTTTTTCATGGTTTGAAGTAATATATTATTTGTCAAATAATCTCTTAAGGCAAAGGCAATGAGATGTATTTAGTTTGGTGGGTAATAATGTAGTTAATGTCTAAAGGACTAATGCACTGAAGGAAGAGCTAATTCTATCTACACAGCTCTACGAAATTGCAAATCTGGGCAACCTAAATACTCATACAACTGAAGCCACATGGAATTTCTGCAAATAACTGGAAACCTGAGAACTGCTGCTACTTTGCATAGATAACTCCAGAATGTTAAAAAAACCCAACCCCAAAGATTTACATACGTTATAATCCCCAAATGAAATGTTTTTTCTATGGTTTATGGGCAGAATTGTTTGGTTTTCTCAGGTGAGACCATCTGATTCCTTGGTATGAAATATATTCTTTTGCTTTTTGAACAACTACTTCTTTCTATTATACAGTTTTCTTCGGCAACTGCAGTAAAAATAACCAGGTCCTGGGTCTAACAGGTTAATCAAAGTCACATAAATGAAGACAGAGAGCTCTGTAAACCTTCCTTAAGAACAGGTTTTTAGCCCTGCTATGTAGATGCAAAGTGTCTTTTGCTTTAATCAGGATGCATCAAACGTAACTTTTTTTTGCTGAAGAGGCTCCTTAGGTGTACTGTAGGACATCCTTGATAGCACCAGCTATTATGTGGAAAGCTGTGAAAATATCTGTTCTTTCACCCTGCCCTAAGACCCTCTACTAAAGCCAATCAGAGGTATCACCTCACACAATGTCAAACAATACCTGGAAAAGGCTTTCCCCCATGAATGCTGTTCAAACCCCTCAGAATACTTAATTTAGAAATCTATTTAATGTCTCCTTCAATAAATGTGCATTTTAGGCAACCCATAACATCTAACACTGTATTTCAGTGGGTGCCTCCAAACAAATACTCTTCTCAAATACTACCAGTGATACAGAAACTCCTCATGTGTTACACTGGGGGGGGGGAGGGGATGGGGCGGTGATGCTGAACTACATATCCCAGAAGCCCAGGTGCCTCAGGGAAGTCGCTTGGCTGATGAGACTTGATCCCACCTGCAAGTGGTGACTGACCATGGGGAGGGAAGGAGAGAGAATATGTGTTAGGTAAGTCCAAAGTCTCCCAGTTTTCTGTGTTTTAGTAAGTAAACACACTTATTTGAAAAGTAAGCTATTTTTTTTTATGGTTGCAGACATCTGATTGCAGTTCCTTCATAACTGTGCAGCAAAAAATAATACTACATGGTATATTTCCTTTCATGTTTCATTCTCTCCAAAATCAAGATGCTGATTCAAAGAGACTTTTGGAAATGGCAAAGCTTCCCAGATCCTTTCCCCCCATTTTTGAGGTTTTAAGGGAACAATATTTATATTAAACCAACTCAGATGCATTTTTATTAAATAAATAAAGCCTTTTTAGCAGGACTAGCATAATTTCATGTGTTTGTAGCTATATATACACATACTATGTCCAAATTATCCTAAGTCTTCTGTCAGCTTCAGTGTCTTTTCCTCTTAGGGAAGCTATGCATTAAGATATAATAGGAAATAGCAAGAAGGATCTCCATTTTTTAAAAAATGATGATTTCTCTGCTGGTGGTGTGCAGATTATATTCCAGAAATTGGTGGTTGTACAACTGAGGGGAAAAAAAGCAAATAATAAAAAATCACCCAGCACTTTGAAAATCAAATAAAAATCTTCATATTTTTCTAACCACTGTAAGAGAGATTACTTGGAATTTTCTTCACAGCTGGGTAGATACAACTTCAAAAATGGAGTTGATAAGGTTACGTAATTGTGTGACTATAGGTAGGAGTGTTTCTGCAGTTGGAAACTGTTGCTGATGCTACAAGACTGAAAGTGTTCCATTTTTAGTAGCCTAAGGATGGGTTGAAAGACCACTTGGGCCTGTGGCTTCCATAAGTGTACACTATAAATCCCACACTTCAACACGTAATGGTGGCGAAATTTTGCCTTTGCACTCCTCTGACACACGAAAGATTAAAAGGTGTTGAGAGGATACCTGGGATCTACTGCTTCCTGAAATCCTTTGGTTCTGCTTTAAACTATATTACGATATATGAATTGGGTTTCTGTGTTTTAAGCAAAGCTAAGGTATCAGAGACATAATTCTCTGCCTTTTGTCCTTTCACAGTATGCTTTTAAATATGTTAAAGACTGCTAGAAAGTGTATTTTTTGTTGGCGTTATGTGAGTGGGAAGTGGTTGTTTTGGAAACCCTTACAGACTGGTTGCAGGGCTGTAGCTGTTGCAGGGCTCTTGACAAATGATTGATGATTTAATTTGAATCCTTCACAATACCAGCACTAAAAAATAAGCCAAATACCATAAATATCAGTGTCCTTTCAGACAAGATATCACAATCACAGAAGGAGTATGGGTGTTTTTCTCCCATTAATCTCACCCCTTACCCCCAGTTAGATTTGATTTCATGAGGGGACAGGGACACATATCTGAAGGACTCCACTGTCAACCACAGGACAAGCGCTTTCCTCCTCCCTCTTGAAGAGGTTCACAACCCCTTTCTCTACCTGCTCACCTGAAGGACCCAGAGGTTCCCTTTGACCACATATGACCAGGAAATTGGACATTGAACAGCTTTTAGCAAATTTCTATCAGATGCAAATAAAGGGGCCTAATGAACTATGTATTTTTAAAATGTGCTGCAAGACCTACATGTGTATATACAGGGAAAGATTTTCAAAAGCACCCAAGTGAGAAAGAAACTGTAGATGGGTGGGCCACTCCACTATGAAATTTAGTGACAGATGGCTGCTAAGACAATCTACACTAGATGACAAATGACTATACATTAAAGCTTTCAAAAGACAAGAGAAAAAGCCTCCAAGAAACATTTGAAGTTTAAGGATCATACAAAATTACCAGCAAATAAAGAATTGCAAGTTTTTAAAAAGAAGGCCTGAGCAGAGAATAACCGTTCTTCTAATGTAAGGGAGGGATGAACAGCTATGAAGATTATCAGAGCCGTCAGTGATGAACTTAATATTACAATTATTGCAGTCCCTAAGAAGTCAAAAGAAGAACCTCAGTGAGTTGTATTAAATCCCCCTAGAAGCAAATGTTTCTCAGGCCAAATAATGTGGGTACCTAAAAATTCCTGAAAAACAAACTTTTATGCACAAGGTAGGACAAATTAACCACAGATAAATGGGAAAGAATAAAAAAAATGAATAATGATGAACTCTTATGAGTTACAAGTTTTAAGATAAGGTTGTAATATTTGTAAAACAATAATGGAGGCTCGCCTGAGAGCTGAAGTACATCACATTAAATGAATAGAGTTCAAGAAAAACAAATGACTTGTAGTATGAGAGACATCTATCTCAGTGGTCTAGTTGTGAAAAACCGTTATTACGGGTAATGATTTCTTGCTTTTGGGAAAGGGGAATAGTATCTTCAGAAGTATCCAGCTTGCAGAATCTATAATCTCAGCAATTCCTTTTAAAAGAAGCAAAGAGGATTGACAGTTCTTCTTATTGCAACAGGACAACTGTTCATTTTCCCTTTTTAGCTCTTCAAAAAGATCACAGAAACAGCCATATGATGTTGAGTGCTAGTTGAATTTCGCTGCAAATCATTCATCTAAAAGCAGACAGAGACAACAGTCTCAAATTATGCTGATATATCAATCATAGTATGTCACAGGGTTCTCTAAGGGAACAGAATCTTAAACCTAAAATTCTTAGCTTTTTGTAAGTGTGATTCATATTCTTGCTGTTGTATGGATTTCTGGTTGTAAAATGGACAGGTCACGTTTCAGCTTTTAATCTTCATATAAAGCTAATTAAGAAAGCATTATTAGGAATTTCAGTGCCTCATCCATCCGGGTTTTTTCAATGCTGTGTCCTTTCTTTGATCTGGGTTCTTTTCACAATTTGTACAACACTTTCTTAGCCCCTAAGTGCTCAATTAAACATTTTAGGCATTTCTGTGCAAAACCAAGCAAACTGTGTAAGAAGAAGTATAAAGACACCCAACAGCAGCACAGTATTGGGCAATGATTGACTTACATTTATGAGGAAGTGTTTGTTCTCACCCAGCACAAACCAGACTTTAGGCTTCTGAATCAGGAGACCCATTTCAGCTACATTGGGCTAATTTTAAACTGATGAGAACTATTGCCCATAAAGAAGGCTGGGATTTTTTGTGCCAGTGAAAGAACTGCTTTGTGCCTGCAATGTCTGTGTGGGATGAAACTCGTGGAAGAAAAAAGTAATCTGACAATAGGATGTTTATTTGAATCAAGATAAACCTGTAATCATAATCAGAAAGCAAACAGAGAATTCATTATGTGAAAACATACCTTGGATCCTGTAAAAACAGAATACTGTTGGGACCTGCACGTATTATTTGTTCTATTCCTTTTAGGAAGTTATGTAGCACGGCATTCCAGATACTTGTTAGTGACATCCTAGATTCCACGATCCTAAAATAATGGGAAAAAGAATGTAAGTTGAAAATAAAATCCAAAATAATTTGGATTTTTTTTTTATTTAGCAGGACCATCATCATGCCCGAGAATAGTCAAGTTACTAACATTATCTGGTGACATATTGTTTAACTTGCAGTTATTTCACTTTATTAATGCCTGTGAGGACTTCATAAAGTAAGTTTATCTAGTTTTCTTGATGAGAATGTATTACTCAAAATTAGCTCATATCTTAGAAAATTTGAAATTCTTGCAAAAGTAAGAATTTTCCAATTTTGAAGTTTAATATTTAACAACCAAAACCAGAATAAGTATGTACGGAACAGACAAGGGTAATAAAAAATTGTTAGCTTTCTGGCCCCTTTCTTTTTATTCTTGGGGTTTTTTTTTCTAAATCTTACTTTTAAATAAGAAAAATCTTATCTTTGTGTGCAACTGAGAAAAGAAATTTGGTTTTTTGATTGTATTATCAAACTAATTGATTTATACAAAGATGCTATGGTTATTAAAAATATTGTATCAAAACACAAAACTCAGTTTATGGAATGCATTAGCATTCACAACTGATAATGCAAATGTGAATTATGTCACAGAACACTCAATATACCATCTGCTCCAGGAAGAAAAACATCTGTTGGTAAATGTAAACTGTGGAGCTTATGTGTTATGCAATATGTTCAGATACTGTATGGAATAAATAAATTGGACGTTGGCAATCTATTATGTTAGAAGCATTCAATACTTTCTTATCTTGAAAAGAAGAAAAGCTTAGCTGCAAGTGTGTTTTGAGATGGTGGAGGAAATGATTGTGCCATGTCCCATCCAGATGGCTTTTGCTGAAGCCAGTCACTGACAGGCGGCTGCAATCATCATCAGCAGTTATGAGATGCTTTAAACCAGCATGAACATAGATGAATATACTTTTCCACAGTAGAAGTTTCTGTGCTTGAATTTTCATGATGGTGATGACACTGCAATTTCTGGCATTGTTGGAATTGGCTGTATTTTCTTCTAGGATGAAAATCATGAGCATGAAAAATGTATATTCACATGTATGAATAATAAAGAAGACTGTTGCATCTTTGAAAATATAGTTATAATCTCGTGTTGATGCTATTTTTAATTTTTAATGTGCTGCACTGATATAAAAATGGAAAATAGGCACTAGTTTTTCAGTTCTAAGGGCCATGATAGCCCTTATAAGATCTCATCTAATCTTATAAAATCAACCCCTTGTAAAATCTAATGAGTTTTTTCCTGATTTAGAATATCCTGTTTTCACATTCATTTGTTCAATACATTTTAAGCAATTAGACAAAGTTGTGGTTTTTTGTTTTTTTTTTTTCAGCCACAGCTGAATGTGACAGCTGAGGCAGAGGTGAAAGTCTGGGAATGGCACTGGGAAATGCATCCGTATGTAATGTACTGTACTGCAGAAATTTCCTTGACAACTCTCCTTTCATTCCTTGTCAACTCATGGAAAGCTCAAAGAGTTTTTCACATATTTAATGAACAGTTAACTATACAGAAATGTGTATTTGGCCATGTATCTAAAAAGGCAGAAAACTTGTTCAAAATGTCAGGATTTCTATTTGAGTTTAAACCTTTTCTTTTCCTCCACATTATGAGAAGAAATTTATCATAATCTGTTGTTAAACAAGTCAAAATAACATTTGTGCTACTGATAGTTTCCAGGTTCTGTTTGTTTAAGCATGTTTATTTATTATTAAGCAATGTTTATTTGCAAGGGAATATAAGCCCTCCTGTGGTTACCACAGCACTGATGTTTCTCCATTGTGGAGTAATCCAAAAGAAAGGGAACCCTTGCTCAAGAAGATTTGGGCTTCTGTAATTCTTCTCTGCAAGAGCATTTACTGTTGGTCTCTGCATTGCTTTAGAACAGCTCTTTAGCTTTTTACTCTGTGCTGTCCTTGCAGGCCATTGTTTCTTCTCTTCAGTTTTCCAGCACGTACTCAATCATTTTCAGGCAGCAGATAGCAGTGGAAGAATGCTGCAGACAAAACACGTTTTAACTCTTTGTTTGGATCAAACTCATCAGTCTACTGTTCTTTGTATTACTAACACCTGTGGTACCCTTCACTCCATGTATCCATTATCAGACAGCTTTTTATCCTTAAGAATGGTAACTGAAGCGAGCCTCACAAATCTTTTTATTAGTTTTAAGACGTTTATTCACCTGCAACAGAACTGAATGACCCAACACAAAGTGAAAAATCTTCGCAAAAATAAAAACTAAAAAAGGGTAGATGTAGCAGCTCTTAGTGCTACATTGCAAGAAAAATATCCTATGTGTCGATATTCAAAGCACTAAAAGGGATCAATGCAGGGACTAAACAGCTGCATATGGTTTCTCCAGCTGTACCACCCGTGCAAGAGCACCTTATTTTAACCCATTATGTGTGACGTAAGTGAGCCATACATTTTGTCTTAGTAGACCTAGCTTTAAGTTTTCCTTCTGTCAATCTCTCCTAGGACTTGTGGTCTCTTCTGTACCCGGTTTTTAAAAATTGGAGTGCAGGTATTTTTTCAGGTCTCCTCTGTACAACCAGAGATGAACTCGACTGTTGAATATAAATAGTTTAAAAAGTTTCAGAGAAGACACAGGCAACAATACTTTTTTATGAGTTCCATTTTGTCAAAAAAAGTAGATTTCGAAATATGGACAGGTTCACAGCTATCTTGCTGCAAGAAATAAAAGCGCAGCCCAAGCTATCAATATCAAGATAATAAAAGAGCAGTCTATCTTTCTTAGTGGAAATAAAGATCAGTTAACTGAATGGACCTAGGCTTTAAATATCAATAACCAGACTGGCAGCTCTTTTCTCCTTTTCCTATTTGGACTGAATATTAGATACAGGATTGCTTATGTACTAAAGAGAAAACAGCTTAACAACCTTTGGCAGTAAAAATAACCTGCTTTCTTTTTTTTTGGTTGAATTTAGATGGAAAACGTTACAACACATCTGGTAGTGGAGATCGGACAAATGATCTAAGAACAATAAAAGTGCCTGAGGGATAGAAGGTGTTAAAGAAAGATAAGTGGAGTACCAGCATCTATGCAGGCGCATGCAAATACTGCCAAAGACTTTGTCCTCTTAGTGCCAGCATGAAGATTAGAAGCGGTACTGGGCCAAGAATGGAATGCTCTGAGAGACATCAGAGCTAAGCTTCGGCTTTGTAAGAAATTTAAAATCCCAGAACAGCCTAAGATCAGAAACTGACCACTGATCTCCAAATTACAGCCAGACAAGACTAATATAGGCAGTGTAGGAAAAAACCAGTACTTTAAATCTCCTCATTAGACTGCCACGGTGCAGTGATGAGTGAAAGAACACAAAGAAATGCATAAAAAATTGGAACTATTTTGGAATATTTAAATTTGCTCAGTCACATAATTCTGAAATAATCCTAGGTATATATAAAGGAAATACAGCCTTTGGGTGCAAAAGACAACTCATTGAAAGCTTATAAAATATAGGAGATGTTTTATTGAGTGATTGTCCTAATAGCAAATCAAAGCAAAATGGCACTCAGCAATTTTGACAAAAATTTAAAAGGTATAAAAATGTATTCAGCAATAAAGTTTATAAATTATTAAGGCAACACTTCAGCCTGAGGAAACAAAAATGAAAGTGTAGCTATATGACCAGGGGTTTTTTTAATACTAAATGTAAATTGCACTCTGTAAACCTGGGACCTTCTTAGACAGGTTTTTACACTTGGCAGGAAACATAGAAGTGTGTGTTGAATCGTAGGTGTTGGTGATGCTGTGGAGATGCCAAATACAACTCTATCACTGGGAATCTGTAGAATATATCAGAAATTTTGTTTGACTATCCTTAAAATGAAGGAGGAAAGTCTGAGAAAACAGACAAGGGAGTCAAATTCAAGAAGCAAAGGAGATGTGAGTAGTGAGGCAGTAATAGAATTCGTAAGAAGATGCACCTTCTGGGGAGAGAGTGGAGATGCTGGCAGTTGACAGGCCAAGATGAAGGGCTGTCTTTGTATGTTTGACAACAGTCAGAAATGGACATAGAAGAGCAGGAGAAATAGAAGTTTTTTAAATAATGCTTTAGTAAATAAGGCCTGAAATGGCAAGTTGCTATAAAGCTAAAGACAAATAAAAGTGTGAAGTTAGGCTTATAATGAGTCAAAAGCAATGGCTGAGATTCTCCAGATCTCAAATCACCAAGCAGTCAACCTGTCTATTTTGCAAAGCTTCAACAGGCAGGATAAGTGTAGGAGTTCTCTTCCAGTATAGGATGAGATTTAGGTATGGCACAGATTGCAATGTCTCCTCCCATGTGATCACAAAAGTCCTTCTATTTTCTCAATCTGCTTTAAGATAAAAATGTCACATTGCAAAGCCAAAGTAGATCTAAGGCTCCTAAGAACCCTCCGTTGCAAAGATGAATTCAGCAGTTAAAATGGGATCAAAGGAATTGATAAGCCTAATGCAATTTACCTCTAGATGTGGAGGATTATTTTCTGCAGCTTTCATATTAGTTACATTCTGCACTTGAAAATGCTGCATTATTTATTGTATGCATAAAACTTTATTCTGTAAGGTCTGCAAAGAGTTTTTTTAATTAAAAGAAGTGGCAGCAGTTTCTGTTTCTTGATATCGTACCAACAGCAAACAGTAGAGTCATGAGTGCTGGCTACCTACCTTGATTTATGTTTAAAATTTATATTTTTTTCCAGAAGATCATTGTACTAATAAAGTGTTGGATATTTAAAATGTGAGAGATGACAGGTTGATCGCTTTTTGTTTGCACAACTTTTAAAGCTAAGAATATAACATAAATAATACCGTATATTATTTTCAGCTGGTGAAGAAACAGAACAGCAGTTACCTCCGAACATCAATTCCTGTTTACCAAGATATTTTGGGGGAACTGTGCTATTGTGATGAGAGTATTGCATACATATTCAAACTGTGTATTTATTATAACTAGTAGTTAAATTTAAATTATTATGAGCTATATGGCATTCTAGTTGTCACAGGAAATACTATGGCTTCTGGCTTTAAGAATTAAGTCGATTGTGTTTCCAACATAGAGAGATGTCTCAGTATGGTAAACTGTTGTTTTCAGTTGGAGTGCACAAGTACCTTCCACTTGTTTTTTGTTTCTTTTCTTCCATACTTTATATAATTGAAAATTATTCCTGTGCCTGCTTGGCTCCCTCAGACTCAATATGCATTAATAGGTGGGATATATTAGCTGTCTTTCTGGAGTGCATCCTCTGCAAGCTGAAATATGGTCAGTAGGAATAATCAGGAAATTTGCTCCAAAAAGTCATTCCAGAGCTGGACTGCAACAGTAGTGTAGTGTACCCATGGACTCAAAAGGTATCAGAAGATTTTTACATGTCAACTCTCTCTGTTTCCTTCTACTTAATGATTGTTATTATTAAAAACCTTTACAAAAAGAACATTATTTTTCAAGAATACCCGGTACATCTGTAATTTCGGGATTGCTGTGAAATGAGAACTATGACTGTGAGAAGCATGTTGGGGGCACAGCATCAAGGTATCTGCTAGACTTTGATCACTAGGTGGGCTGTATCAGAGGGACAGGAAAGGTTACTAGCTGGAAAGATCCTGTTTCATTAAAATCTGTGAAGCTTCTGGGCTGTTAATGAACAACCACTACATTGTACTTTCAGTGAAACAAATAAATAGTAGGACTTGTTATTTATTGATCTTTTCATGTACTGAGATATACTGAGGATCATTTTAATGAATGTGTGCGTCATCAGTATAATCCTAAAAATAACAAAAGGAGAGGATCAACATCTGCTGATTTTTGCTTGGGTTGTTTTGTTGCTTGCTTTTTCTTTGCTACAGTACAAAACAGCAAAAAGCATATCACTGCCAAGTGTATAAATATATGAGGACATATTTTTGTAAATATTTAAATAACTAGTAAAATAACCTTCCTAGTTTTGTACAATAAGTAGCATAAACTGCAGGTATGATTCCAAATGTTCTGCTTTCTCAGTTCTATAATCAATGCAAAGATGTCATGGGCTTTATTTTAAAAAAGGATTCACCTGAGTGCCTTGTGTTTGTTTTCATGGTTTTGTAAGACGTTAAAAAAAAATGGAAAGGAAAAGTATCCTTTTTTGCAGATGTACCACGGGGATTTAAATAACCATACAAAAACTTCTGTACATTTTTTGTCTTGGTAGCTAATAATTCTTCCTGAAAATCAACACATTTCTTATCCAGGGCCACCTTTCCCTTCGACCAACACATTGAACAAATACTCAGCATTTGCAGTTAGGGCTGAACTTTCCAAGGGTGCGGTTGCTTCTTTTCCAAGGTCACATAGCACCATGCTGACCTAGAAGCAACTCAGTGGCTAAATCGCTGCCTAATTTACTACCTTTTTTTGTTTCCTGCTCCAGCAAGATATGGTGTGTGTCCATCAATGTTGCAGTTGTGCAAAAACTGTTTTGCAAAGACTGTCTCCTCTGTGATGCTGCTAGACTGTGTCAAGCAGTCACAAGCTGTCCTAGGCATTCTGTACATGAAGAAACAGCTATTTTACAGCTATTTTACATGGGTTCTTAGACCTACTTATTCCCTAGAAAGAATGTATCTTTCTTTAAGCTGCTTTGAGTGGACTACACACAAACACAAAAAGACAAGCATACAGAAGCACAGGTTTGCTTTCAAATGAAGCCACTGAGAAAGAGCTGTTATATTTTAAACTACCACCAAACCTCTTACAAATGCTTTCTGATGTAAACAACTACTAAAACTAAGATCTTCAGGGAGCGTGAATGCAGTATGTAATGTAGTTTGTGCTGTACAGTGCTGAGAGAAAAAAAATACCAGATGGGTTGATGTTACACTTTGCCCTTAGTGTCTTTAAGGAATTAGGCATAATTCTCCCCTTTTCAGTACTTTCCTTTGCTCCATTCTGATAAATGTCCTTATGAGAGCTTGGAACATGGCTAAAGCATTAATACTTGCATATTAGAATATAGTTTTCCTTCCTCTCAAAGTAGTGCTGGCTTCTCAGAGATGATCCTCTTGATTGTTCAGTCATCATTCCTTAGAGTACCCTTAAATGAGAGATGACAATGTACCTTAGAGCCACCCCCAGTCTTCCACTCCATGTTCACATTCCATTACAATGAACTCTGGTAGAGTAAGACCCTGGAGAGTAATGTTTTTACAGTCTCATTACCATCTAGTGTATTAGACCATTGCAAAAACGTTGCTTAACGAAAAATATATCCTGTTACAGTGAATGATCACTTGGCAGCAATGGTTATTTTAAAACTTTATCTCAGGCTTTTAAACTAAGCTTTCACCATCTGTTCTGCCTTCTAATTATACATGCAAAAAGAACATAATTCGCAAGTGTATCATAAAAGTGGGTAATGTAATTGATTAAATGATCCTGCTGCATGTATCAGTGTTTGGTTATTCAGTGCCTCTGTTTTGCTTTCAGCTCATAAATCACTTCGAATACATTGTAAAGTGACTTTCTCTTGGCAGACAGACGAGGACGTACTCTCTCACATTTGAGGGGAGGCAATGAACTGATGATAATGATGGATGGAAAGAGAATACCAGAGAGGTACAAATACTGTCAAACATCAAGTATTCATGCTCCAGTTCTTTGAAGGAGTTGGATCAACTTTCTCTCTTACACTGCTTCAGGAAATAGGGACCTCCTTGGCAACTGTCTTACATTAAATAAAGAACCAGGAAGAAATTGCTTGCTTAAATGGCTCCTGACATTCTGTGCATAGCTTTTTGCATGATGCTCCTAGATGTGTGCATTGTTATGAATGGAAACCTTGGCGCTTTGTTTTGCTTAGTCATCTAGGTGCTTACATTACTTTCAAAAATATTGCAGTGCATTCCATTTCTGGAATAAGTTACATGCTTAGGGCCTTAGGGAGTAAAAAAATGCCTGTATGTTAAAGCAGCTAGGAAAAGGAGAAAGAGCTACAAAAAAAGAAAGAAAAATTATTTGTCATTTATTACCACAAATAGGAAATTTCTGTGTTCACGGATTTCAAATAATAGTAAAACCTAAATAATAGTGTAGTCTTTGCAATACTTAATTTAGTTAATACTTTAGAATTCTTAAAATTGGCAGATTTTAATGAATCCATAGAAAACTGACCCAAGCATAAGGTCTATTTTAATGAAAGTTTCCTTAAGCAAGATGAAGTAGAAATTTGAAGTTCCTTCTACAAAACTCTAGAAAAACTATAGATTCCCTTCAGAGTCAACTGTCTGAAGATGTACTTAGTAACTTCTGCGCTTCCATTTAATTTTCAGTGTTTCTTCACTAACTTTTCTATAGTAACCTACTTTATGTACATTTTGCTACACGTGGTGTCCCCTAAGTGCATACATAAACCACGTTGCACAAGAATGCAATGGATGAAAAAAATACTAATTATGAAATCTGTTTTGAAAGATATTTAAAATGAAGCAGAAGAAAGTTTCATGCTTACATTGCTTTTAACATTTTATCCATTTAGCAGTATCTCCATTTATGCTGTAGATTCTGTGATTCCCACTATGTTTTAGCTGACTTCCTCTCAAAAACTCTTCTCTGTTGTTATCTTTGTTCCCTGATTTAAGCGAATAAGGAGGGAGAGTTTTTGTGACATTAAGAGATATTTAATCCAGTTTGTTACTTCAGTAGTTTGGCCTCAATCTTCTTCCAAGGGCTATAGTACACTTCCCAGTCATGTCTTGTCATGTTTTCTGCTCTTTCTCTAATGTCTTCTTCCCTCATTCTGACAGGTAATTTAGAAAGCCTGCCACATATCTTCCCTTCATCTGATTCAACTGGATGTGAGTGGATTGAAAGAGAGACTATGGTGGAACAAAGCAATCTGTAGTGTGAGTATTTTAATAAATATTTAAAAATATTTGTATTGACTTCACAAGAATTTCCTGAGTATTAGCAATGCAGTCCAGACAGAGCACTACCATGATTTTGCCAGAAAATAATATGTGGTTATTTCCTCAAGGGATTTTTTTTTTTTTTTTACTATCAATAAATAATGCTTTCCTCTTATACTACTCTGTAAAATAGACATTTATTCTTAACATATGTTTGCCTTGGAGGTAAAATAAATGTTTGATGGAGTGTTAAAAGCAAACATGGAAACTTAGCTTAAAACCCCACTAAAGTTCTAGATGGATAATAACACAATTACCCATAATCTGCAATGATGTATTGCTCAGAAGAACAGACAAAACAGGCAGGTATCAAACTTGGCATCTATATAAATCAATAAACCCCATAAACTATGGATGATATTTCATCGTAGAATGTATGGACATATGCAAAATCTCATTTCTTTCACAGAGCTGAGCTACAACACATGCCAGGAGATCAGAGACCCAAGCATAGATTGTAAATGGTAGCATTAAAGCTGTAGGACTAGAGCAAAATCCACCCTCATCAGTGGGACTTCTTACTTACGGTGGACTGTTAACTGTTCCCTGAATTATTTATTCTGAAATCTGAATAGATATTCCTTAGTTCATCCTGTTGCTTATGAATGTAACTTCTGCAAGCGGCCAGTCCTCTGCCATTGGTATACCAGCACATTTTCCCATTTTCACATACTCAGCTTCACAAAAGAAACTACTGTCTGAAACCAGAAAAATAACTCATTTTACCAAGTTCAAAGCAGGTTGCTATATTGAGGTTTCATTAAACTGAGTCAAATTGTTGAACCATTTACATTTGTTGTTAAAATATTCATATTCTTCTAGACATCAATAACAAATGAGAAGTTTTCTAGGAAAAAAAAAGAAAGAAAAAACCTAATTATTCCAGATGCAAATATCGCCAATCTACAAATGTATAAGCAAGATTTAATTTTATTTTCTTTTTCCAGCTTTCCAAACCACCATTCTCCTTTCACATGCTCTGTATTCTGCTGAACTGTATTCTCTCAATTTTTTTAAGGATTTATTTTATATTCAATTTTCATTCCTTTATATTGTCTTATTTGTTAATTTGGTTTTTGAACTTTAGTGGAATGTAATTCTTTATACTAGAATCCAAGTTTAACTTTCAAAATCACATTTTCCTCTTAAGTTTCAAACTGGGAAAAGTACAAAAAATCCTTATTGTACTTAAACTTTAAAAACTCAAGAGAATCAAAAAGGAAATCTCAGAGGGTTCACGGTTTTTAAAAAGAAATTAATTCTTCACTAAAGCAATGATTTAACATGGCAGATCTTTGAGTTTTTCTTTAATCAGGGATCAAGCTTTTTTACTTTCCAGCAACCACAGAGATACTGACTCAGCTTGACAATGTTTACAGTAGACATTTTTTAAGCTGGAATATGGTTTTGAGATATGAAGTGAGTTTCAGAAAGAATCTAAGAGGTTCTCTGATCAGCAATGAGAAATTTTCCACAAGATAACTGTAAGTAATCTACAAAGTGGAGCTCTTTTGACCAGCTACCCAATTCACTTCTTCACATGCTAAAACTTAGCTAGACTTTGCAGACTGTATAAAGCCAAAAGGGACTATTTGGTTCATTCCCACTGACTTCCAGAATGGGTTGGAGACCTTTGCTGAATAAATCACTATTCCAAGGATGAAATCTTTTCAGTCAGATATCCACTGTGGCTATAAAATTCTGGTGACGTACCCCTGTACCCTTGGTACCACTGACCTACTGTTTCATAACTACCCTGTTCAAATGCCTTCCTTACCTGAAGGAAGCTTATACCAGCTAAAACCACTCTCTGAACTTATTCTGCTCCCAGGGTCCTGGTGAGACCCGTGGTGTGGCCATGTCTCTGTGGGCTGTGCCGGCCCAATGGCGAAGGAAGGCGCTGCTGGCTGAGTGTGAGGGAGGCCAGAATGGCCTCTGGTGTTTGACACAGTGAAGAAATGGCTCACTGTGCTCCAGGGGCTGCCTCACAGTCTGCTGCCACACATGCCTGTGTGCCAGGACAGGAGCAGTCTATGCAGAAGGTATTTTTTTCTTCACCCCCCCTCTGCCCTTAGAAACAAGGATTTTATTATTGCCTTTCCTGCCCTGCAGTGCCAGGGCAAAGCTGGTGCCTTTACAACATTCAGCAGTGTGGGTGGAGTTGACACGACTGCGACTGAATCCCTGTCACGGCCTGGCCTGGCAGTCACTCTTCTTTGGAGACCATCTGCTGCCTGATTCTTCCCAGGAAAACTGTGCCTGTGTGCAGGAGCCAATGAAACAGAGCTCCCCTTAAACACCCACCTGGGGACCTTGTGGTCTGGGTGGAGCCCAGGAAGGTTGTTGGCCATTGTAGCTGTATTTTAGGATTTCTGAGTGACCTTTAATTAGTCAGCAACTTACAGAGTTATGTCCCCAAACAGGGAATGTAAGCCTACTTTGTGAGACTGTCAGTTAAATTTAAATGAGTGCCTAAAGCATATAATGGTAGAAAGGGATTCCATGCAATAGACTGGCTGCTGATGGACACGCTTGCCAGAGGTGCCAAAAGGACGCGTGGAGCAGCTATTAATACAAATACCCTAAAGCGCAACTTCTCCATCTCCGAACCCATTTCCAACTAAGTGCTCTGGCACCTTCAGAACTGGGGAATATTTTGAGTCACTAACCCATAACACTCCATTCTCTCACATACATGGCTAGCTTTCCATGGCAAGCAGTGCAGATATTTGTAAATCTACTTCCAAAAATGTGCACTTCAAGTAGTATAATAAAGCACACTGATAGCTCCCTTTCTGGTTTACCAAAATTAAAATTGAGACTGTGTTCTCTAGGCCTTGATTCTGTCTTTGGAAGTAATCATGCTCATAATTAATTCTAAAGAGGCTTAAGCTTTAGGCAGAAACAATCTGTAAAAACTGAATGAACTTATCTTCAAAAACAAGAACAGGGCAAAACATTCTCAGGTAAAATGAAAAGAGTACTTCTGGTTTTGGTTGTTTGTTTTTGTTTTGTTTAACATAAGAAGTGAGTAATAGCATAGTTATCTACTTTGCGTGCTTGTATTTTACCTATACTTTCAGGAGTTTTAACATTCAGACTTAAAATGGCCATGGTTAAAAGATCTGTGTCTATACTTGAGCCTGATCAGTATTTAAGCTCTGCAGCTGATGATGAAAAAACTCAGCTGTTGCTTAAAGTTCCTTGAGGGTCATGATGACCACTTTCTGGGAATGATAATATATGAATAACCTTCTTAGACTAATACTAATTAACTTTGTACAGTTTCTGCTGTAAATTATTTTCTGAGCCACTTAGGATTGCTCTCAGCCAATTGCATACATGGCAAAAGGTTAATTGTTTGTGAAAGACAAAGAAAAGGGCACCTCTGTGACTCCCAGCAGAAATTAAGAAAATAATGAAGTCTTTCTATGGGAATTCATTTACTTCACATGTGATCTACCAACTGCAAAACTTGTACAATATTCAAATATATACTTTCAAGAGCAGTGTTTGACAGAGCATACATTTATATAAAGTAATGGCATGGATTTCTGCTTTGTTCAGAAGCCTGGCTAGAAAGAGATGCGATAATTTAAATTTGTAATTTTTGAGAGGAATTACAGCATGGACACATACAAAATGCATGTATTTCCTGTGCTGATCAAGGCATGCTGGGTTGTTCAAATTACCCTATGGAGAGCAGGAAATTGTACTTACATACATGGCAGCCTCTATCAGACAAATAGGGTTTGCATAATTATTGTGGCATAAAATATTTATGTGGCATATAATTACCAGAAGAGATGTGAATTGCCAATTGCACCCAACAAATAACAAAAGAAACTGCATGTGATGCCACACAGTGATATAGAACTTAGTTAGATCTGATTTGTAATAACAACTTTATAGAAGCTTTTTCATTTATTTTAAGGCATTTGTAATACATTGTCTCTTCTGTTTCTGACTTCTTGAAAGAAAACATTTATTTACAGAGGTGTTGGGTGAAGAACTCTGAAAATAAAATAAAAATTATTTTTTAAATGGTGTAAAAAAGCTTTTGAAATTAAAGACATAATTGAGACCTTATCAAGAAATTATTTCTTCATTCTTCACCTGAGTTACTTTTCTCCTCCTCAAGGAACAGTTGTTTCCTTCTCCCTCCTGTTACTGTTTGGGGTTATACTTCCTCCTCTGTTTGGGCATCTAGAGTTTATTGTGTAAACAGAGCTGAGATCAATCAGATTTGATGAGTCTTATGTGTGTAAAGAGTTCACATGTGAGAAAAAACACGGCTTTTTGCAGTTTGGAATTGTAGATAATTGTGGGATTTCTTACTTGTGTGTACTTATACATTCTATTCTGTAAAAAAAAACCAAAGTCTGAAACGTGGAACATAATAAAGAGCAGAAAAAACATTTTTTGTATGTATGGGGTAGGGAAATAAAAAGTTAGAAAATTAGCATGTGGAAAACCTGATGGTCAAAGTAAGGTAGAAGAAAAAACCTATGTTTTGATGGTAAAAATTACACTGATGACTTCATTTTGCATAGCTGAAATGATTGGGCAGGTTAAAACCTGGGCTTTGGGTAGATTTTAAGGTGCATTGTACTTTTATCTTGTATAACTTAACACTACTTTGATTTCTTGGTCATTAGTGTCTAATCATGTCCTGGGTGAAATGTTAACTTCAGTGAATTCAGTGGGTGTTTTCTCATTCTGTTAAAGACAGACTTCGTTCTTATATGTGTTTTTTTCTTTACTAGTGCTGGTTAACCATGAGAAGGAAACATTTTATAATGGAAAACTCATCCTGCTTTCTTCGTAATTACTATTTCCAGCTGTTGCTGGTTTTCTAAATTGGCAGTCATGACCTTTCCTTGCAGGATAGGACAGAAGTTCCTTTCCTTACCAAGAGTGGTAGAATCAGCAACACCCATGGCCAGCAGAACTTCCAGTGCCTTGAAAGCTCCTTAGTAAGTGAGTAATATTTGAGTAGATGTTGTTATCACTGTTGTGCAGATAAAGAAAATTCTGTATAAAGCAACATATTCTACTAAAAGACAAAACCCACACAGAACTTTTAAACAGTTGTTCCGTGGTTGGAAAGGAGAAAATGAATCATTGCTAAATTAGAGGAAGCAGAGAGAAGCTGTAAAACCAATTATTTTTACAGAAAATTTGACAAGGAATCATGTCACACCAGTTTGAACTGACAAAGGTATTATTTTCTGGACAAAGTTTCATTTAAAAAAAATGATTTAAAGTAATTCTGGAGAATCAAATGGAGAAGACCTTTAGGGTAGTACAGGTGTCTGTTTTCCTGGCTGTAACCTATATAAGCACTAGTCTGAAAGAAGTTTTGCACCTTTAGGTGTGCTGACATTTTTTTCTTCTTTATGAGGCTCAATAAATGAAAGTTTCAGTTCTAGGGGTTCTGAAACATATTTCTGACTATATGGGAGAGCATAATCATTGCAGGAGAGCTGAATATCACCACTGAATGTTAAGAACGAACAGAAGAAAATAGGGAATTTTTTTTTCTCATGGAAATGATACTTAACAACTCTCTGGAGAGGGAGGCTGGAGTCGTTTACAGTTGGGATCTGTGGAGTCATACTGTAGAGAGGACAGTGTTTAAAGGGTTGGTTTTACTCCCATGTAAACAGAAAGCAAATTAAATTGTTGTTACAGTGAATAGTTATGATTGCAGTATACTTCTTTTGTAGTTAAAGTTGCATGCAGGAGACAAATTACAAAATAGATGGTGATTTCTTTTTACAGTTGAGACTGGCTTCAGATTTTCCCACAGCCTTCTGTTGAAGCATTCAGGTTACACAAAACCAATGAATTTGGCAAGCTGACAGTACTTGGCCTTGTTTCGGCAGATGGTTTCAGTCATACAGTTGTTTTTCTGCCTTCTGCAGACAGGTCTGGCTCACATAGCACTGTTTGAAATTGGGTGTATGAAAAATACTAAGCTTTAGAGTAGAATAGAAACTACGTGATGAGTATTTTGATTTTTGGCATGTAAATAGACACAGTTTGGCAGTGTCTGTAATTGAAATAAAGGAAGAAGGTTCACATAAACGCTCAGAGAGAAAAAGACCTACAGAACTCTGCAAACCTGCATAGCAATTCCTACTGTGAAGATAACTTCAGCAGATATTGGAACGATAAAAAAACCATAAATGATTACAGTATTCAACTGTTATGAGTTTGAAAGATTAAACAAATACATTACTAAGAACACCTATTTCATTTAACTTTTTTTTTGGTTTTCTTCTTGACGAATTGACGACCTTAAAGCTTTCAGCACTTTCTTTCATATTTAGCTCATGAAACTCCAACTGGATCAGAAACATGAATCTAAAAGATCCTCTTTCTTTTAAAATTTTAAAAATGTGGCTTGAGTTGTTAGGATACTTGGAGAAGGTGATTTTTCTGCACCAATTTAGACACTATTTTGTTCTGGTTTTTTTACAATTATTATTATTATTAAGCCATTGTTGCTTTTTTCAAAGAAAAAATTAGATTTAGAGAAATTGTGTAGATGTGTAGTCTTGAAGATTGTCCTTTTCTATATTTTCACAGGTTAATTTCCATTGTAAGGTTCCTTTTTAAGGAGAATTATAATGCTAATGAGCCATACATTGTAATTCTTCTATAACAAAGAATAATAACTATTTCTTATCATGACAATGTAAAACTATTAGTCAAATAATACCATTTAAAAGAATCATAACCCTTATTTATAGATGCACATTGAATAAAACATCAATAAAATTGTCACAAAAAAGAACAAAGAGGACATAATAACATTCTTCATTGCATTTGATTAATCTGCTTTTAACAAAACTTGTATTTTAGACTTAGATTGTGTTTAGACTTAGAATGTTTTAAGCTAGACATGTTATATTTTGGTGTATTCTGCTTTTTTAGATATGCCAGGTTATTAGGAACACTGCTTTCTTTTTATTAAGACCTTTTAACACAAAGGAAGTGATTTTGCAAAAATACACCTGCATTAAGATACATTTGAGGTTGGCTTTTGCAACTTAAAAAATACAGAGGCTCTATTTTCATGTGTTCCTCAGTTCAAGACTAGATGTATTTAGAGAATCTTTCTGATTGTGGGGCTGATGAGTCACTCAACCAAACATAATTTGAAATTTCTGTTTGTTTTAGAATATACTTCACTTTATTCTTAGCAGAATTCATTCTTTTATCTGTATTTTGCTTAACAAAGAGAAGGGAGGATGTTTAGGGTTTCAATTTAACTAACCAGTTTACAATTATATCATTACAATCATGAGTATATCTGGGCCAGTGTAGTGCATTTTGTTCTTATGAAGACCACAAGTCTTAGGCAAATCTGGTGGGTTGAAGGCTTACAAACAGCAGTATTTTGAAAAGTGATTTATACTGGTGTAACAATGACATTTGTATTCATGCTTGAAAATACTTGCACAACATGAGAGGCCACAGCTGTCCACACTGTAGCTGTCCACACTGTTCTGTGTCAGGCTGAAGCAATTCCACTGAGGCCAGAATGAAGGGAAAGGAAAGGAACATTGTCTGTATGTTGGGATAAACATGTCCAGTACACCACTGAGTGCTTCCAGAAGGGCTGACCCTCTGCAAGGTTCTGGGCAAGGGATGGCCTAGGAGATGAGGAGAAGGCATGTGGTAACAGTGACAAACTGCAACTGTTTGGCTAAAAGAGTAACTCCACTGGAAGCTTCCTGACATAACAGAGCTGTGATCAGGTGGATAAGGAGATGAACTTTCCAATTATAACTCTTGAGTGAATTTAGTTCTGTATAGAAAACCCTCAGCTCGCTCAACCACTCCTATGCTTTTGCATAAATTTTTCTTCTAGTTTCAAGCAACAGAAAAAATATTTAAGGAGATATTTCTGTAGGTATTTATACAGAAATCCAATGAAGATTTATGGTCTAGTGGATCAATTTCTTTAGTCACTTTCTCTAATCCACTATAAATGTGATATTAGAATTAAAATTAGAATTATGTTAGAATTAATTTGAGCATTAGAACACTATATTGAGAAGCATTATAAACTTTGTTTATTAGATTAAAGAAAATGAGATAGGCAAGTTTGCACAAAACACTCATTTAAGTAAGAGAGTTTGTCAACTTCTGGAAATGTTCAAATATTTTCTTGTAAATTTTTTGGTCCAGCTGTCCTTCATGTTTGGAGATTAAGTTGGATTTTACAGAGGCTGGATGAATTAGTTAATATGTGCACTGTTACAACTTCCATGTCCTGGTATTAATAAAAGTACTGTTATATGGGAGATAAGAAATCCATAGTTGTTGAATAATTAATATGGCATACACACACTATTTTTCCTTTCAAGAGCAGCTAGGAGAGACTTGTTGCTTCTTGGAAGTTGTATGACATGATTTATGCATGCTTGTTTCTGAAACGCTTGGGCAATAATAAATATTATAAAGTATTTTTCTGTAACTTTGAATACTCAGACTATGCTTTATTCATTAACAGAAATTTTATTTTAAAAGTAAAAGCACACAAAAATTACATCAGCAGGTACTCTAAATATTTGGAAATGTATGTGAAGAGTAGTTGCAAATAATCTGCTTTGTGGTTAGAGGTGTGGCCATAAATTGGTTTGTGGTATAGAGAAGCCTATTCATTTTCTCAAGACATAACAATTTCTATATTCTTGGTAAATATTTCATATTAAAAATCTGTAAATACTTTTACCATTGGTGGAAGTAGATGGGAACATTTCTAAACATCTGTTTTATTAGAGGTATTTAATTTTTTTTGAATTTGCAGGTAAAAAAATCTATATTCAAAACTACTAAAGATTGAGACTTCTCCCTAGAAATGACAAATATAATGGGAAAAATCTCTTGTTCATGGACAGGTATGTCTGAGTTTACTTATTGTTAGTATTTTTAGTATTCTTCCTGTAATACCAGGGATAGCAGAGTGTTGCTGACTTTATTAGTTTCAAAACAGCGCACTTTGCCAGTGAACATGCTGAGAAAATCACAGCTTTGATAATGAAAGCTGGAAAGACAAATGCTGCAATTTTCAATGACACATTTATGGTTTGTATGTGGCTAGAAATTTTCACACGTGACAGTTTTTGTAAGTGCTTCACATGTGCCTCTAACATACTTTTGTTAGTATTCCATATTCTAAGCTTAACACAAGTAGGATAATCCTAAATAGTCATGGTTGTGTCTCTACATATAAGAACATAGCTACGTAGAATATTTCATATTCTGCCTATCACTGAATATTCTGTACATAGTATATAATTCAGTACCACAGTATATTAAATTATATACAAAATATGATTCTTGACTTTTTTCTGTATAATCCCACAGCTCTTCTAAAAAAAATAAAACAGTAAGGTTGGCAATGTGACTATTGTAATGCTTCACAGTCCCACATCAGTTTCATAAAATGGGTTAAAACATATTTGAATTCAGAACCATATTTGAGCATCCTAAGTGCTGAGGGAGACCTCTTGCTTTCATGGAGTTTCATTTCTAATGGCAGAAATCAGTTGTCATCTAATTTTAGGCTATGCTCAAAACAAAGCTGAATGTTAGATTTTTATTTCTGACTTGTAAAGAACAAACGATAGGAGTAAGCTTTGATCTGCAGAATGGAATTCTTACATGTCTCCGTTCCATGATCTCTGCAATTCACAATGCATTTCTCTCACCTACATGTTTTCTTTTTTAATTTATCTGTGTTCACAGACTGTTACGAAGAAAGCAAGCAAGAACTGTTCTGACATATGCTTTAGGGCCACTGCTACTTTGATGTGGTAGGGAAACTTCTTATTTACTGCAAGACTGGGTTATTAGTTGATTGGTCACAACCAGAGAGGCCTATGGTTTCTAGAACACATCTACAGGAGAAAGTTCACAGTACTAAATAGACCTGGAAAATTCTAAGGGCCAGGGATAATAGACTATTTGTACCTGGGTAAAGAGGCTGAGATAGAAATGGCTTGTTAGCCAAAACCCGTTTCTTTCTGGCTGACCAAAGGCAGGAAAAAAAGTATTTGAAACAATTTCCAAACAAGTTTGCTCCTCAGGACAGTCTATGTCTTTGCTACTTGATCACCAGTTACCACCACTACCACCATCTCTACTTTGTTTTTGTAACTAATGAGGTAAGCAGTTGGTGGTGTAAGTCTGCAATGTATATAAATATATTTGATTTCCTAAAACTACTTTTAAACACATATTTATAGTTTAATACATTTTATATGCTATTTTTATATATTTAGATGTAAGATGCATTTATTTTTTGCTTGTGTACTCCATGACCCCTTTGTCTGTATTATTTGCTCGGATCAGTTATTACAATGAAATCCACTATGGATAAAAAAGTTTATGCTTACTCAGGGCTTAAATTTAGTTGCATTTATTAAATAGCCATTCTTTCCTGCCTCTGAAACAATAGTAAAATGGGAATTGGGTTTTGTTGTGATGTTTTTGCTTTGTTTTTTTTCTCCCAGTAATTAGTAATATATTCACTGACAATGTCAAATATGATTTGTAAACAAACTCTATCTTTCCAAGAATTTTTCTCACTATTTCTTTTATTATTTTTCTCATAAAAGCAAACAATTTACACAGGCCACTGAAGAAATATTTGGTTCACCCAAGCTAGGATTAGAATCTACTGGTGTGTGGCATTGCTTAAGAAGAGAATTCAGGAACATGAGCAATTGGGAGATTTTATTTTCAGGTTCAAGATATATGAAGCAATCCTCTTTGTGCACTTTGTCTGAATCATTTTGTGCTGGAGAGCACATTTTCCCTGTATTAAAGTAGAAACTGCTTATCTCAGTGGTGAGCAAAGTCTGTGCCTCAAATACAAATGAGTAAGTAAACTGGCTTCTGAGGAATGCATCCCTCTATTTGTAGTGAAGCCGAGTTCTTGGAGGAATACAGTCAGTCAGTCAAAGCTTGTGAAGGGTAGTGTTCTAAAACCATTTCTTCCTATTCATTTACAGTGCAGATGGTGCAAGCATTTATTCTAAACAGAATGCATTGTTAGAATAGTCTAGACATGCTAAGATCAAGGAACCACAAAAGGAAACAATTTGGTGTTGAAAACTTTTTATCTGATTACGGGGATAATGACTTGTAAATCAACCTGGCAATTTTGCATGATTAGAAAAGTGATGTTCATGTTGATTTCTCATCATGTTTCCAAATAGAAACAGATTTCTGCCATGTATTACGTATCATTTTTCTCGTAGATGACTCTGCATCTCAGTTTCAATCAAGTTTCAGCTGTTCCACGCATGGAGTTGTTCTGTTGTTTTGACAGGCAAACACACATCAAAATCTTGTATTAGTCACTTTTCCACACCACTGAGTCTATATGAAGAGCTTGGAAAAATGAAAACAGAAAATAATATTTAATTTTTTAAGTTTGTGGTTTAGATCAAGTCTGACATTTATGCAAAAATTGACTCCTTAGAGAGGATCTTCATATTGAAATAAACATGTGTATTTATCTGAATGACTATCTAATTTCGAATCCTTAATTTCCAAATTGTGCAAGTACCTTTAAGGTTATAGGGCTGCTTCTGGTCCTAGACACTTACTGAAAGGAAATAGGTTGAGACAGTCTGATCTATTTTTATATCTTTACTTTCTTACAAAGCACTGTTAGGACATCTCATGATTCATGAAGTTTAATGTGGTATGATAAGTTTAATGTGGTATATTATAAATAAAAACTTTACCCATTTTTTTGCCTGTTTGTGCTGTTCTCAATACATTTGATGAAAATATTATACTGTAGAGTAGAGGAGGTTTGGGGGCATCTAGTCTTATTCTGTGAGTAAATTTTAGTTAAGGACTTGTCTCCATAACATTTTCTCCTTCTTGGTCTGAAGATGCCAAGTCAGTATAGGATTCAGTCTTTGCCCCTTTCCATGAGCTATGTGTCCAGATAAGTTTTACTGAGCTTGTCTGTGTTTTCTGTTGAAAATAAGAATGAAAGCACAAGTGAGAATCAGCATTTGATGAAAAAGCTGACTCGAGTTACAGAGACATGGTGACTTTGAAATTTGTTTTCTTCCATTTAAGTTTTAGCTTGGGCTTCAGTCTGTATCCATCCGAAAATTCACCTGCTGGGTAGAAATTACTGAAATCATTTCACATGAGATGTTTTAACAGTAGAGGCAGGACACCAGCAGAATTCTTCAAAAGTTTGTATTTGGACCAGTGGTCTTCAAAAGTGTTCACAAATTGCTTTGAGAAGCAATGAAGAAGTTATGTTTTGTTGCCTTTTTTGGTTTACCAGTTATTCAGGATAATAAAGGAAAAAGGTGATCTATTAAGAAATTTCGGAAGAATATAGCAAGGCACAAGTAAAATGATGAAATCCAACCCAGATAAATGTAAAATCATGCAACAAAATTAAAAGTCCTAATGTCACATTCAAAATAATGGGCTCTGAACTGGCCATTGCTACACAGGAGTGAGAACTGGGGATTGTGGTAGGTCCATGAATATGTCAGGCCAATATGGAGAAGTAGGGAACAAAACGAAGAACATGAAAGTGCTAGACTCTAAATCCATGTTTTACCTTGATAACTATGGGACTGTTCTGCTCCTATTTCAAAAGCAATCTAGCAGACCTGGAAATGGTTCTGAGAGAGACAGGCAGGATGATCAAAACAATGGAATAGCTTCCACATAAGGAAATGTAGAGAATTTAGGAAAGGGTAGGCATAGAAACTGAGAACCAGGAAATCTCCTACTCATTCTCCCTTACACTTTGACTGTTCTCCTTAGTATAAAGCAAATGTATTTCCTATGGTGTTGATCAGTATTACCACAAGAAGTTATCAGAGCTTCCACAGGAATACTATTTCTCTCACCGCTGGATTTCGTTGTTAGGTGTGCACAACTTTCAAGTGTTTGAGGAAGGATATAATTTGTTCTTGCTCTTATCTGGTTAAGACTGTGTACTTAATGGTTTTACTTCCATTCCCTGTTTCTTCTGCTTGTATTTTTCCTCATTTTTTTTTACTTTGTTTTGTAGTAATTAAGGAAAAAAACTTGTAGGAGAGAGCCTGAAACTGGTAGAGCTGGCAAACACTCCTAACACTGCTTAAGTAGAGATAACATTGTGGAACTGAAGGATGTTGAATCAGTGTACAAACCCCTCATAAATTAGGAAGAAAATTGGGTTCAACCAAATAGCATTTATCAAATAAAAATGGAGGAGAATTCAGGGGAATACAAACAATAAATTGACTCATTCAAGTTATTTTTAACTCTGAATTTTTCCTGGTACTCAATTCTCCTTCTTCCGCTTTCCTTGTGCCCATAAATTTGTTGATCACCGATATGTAACACTGCCCATTTTGGCCACTGCCTGAACTTGTCTTTCAAATGAATCAATAACTCATGTCCTTCTCTTGTTTCAGTTATGTTCACATCCAAAGCTTGTTACTCTCATCTTCTCAATCCTTCTCTCCTGACAGAAGGAAGCTGTTCAATTTTGTATGTGTAGATCTGTGATGTTCCAGCCTCTATCTAAACAGTGTTTGTTTTCTGCTTAGGGTCATTTTCTCTACAATCTTGTCATAATGCCATAGAAGCCAGGAGGACTCATTCAGTAATTTAGTGCAGTATAGCACAAAACTGTTTCATTTTATCCATTTATTATTATTTTAAACCCCATAATTTGAACTAATCGATTTCTGTATTTTGAAAACTAAATTGTTCCATGCCTGTTGAAAAAAGCATTAATTGCAGGAATAATATTGGATCTGAATTACATGTGTCACCAAGAATGAGGCTGCCATTTGAACATTTGTCTGTTAATTCTGGTAATTCAAAATGCATTTGATTTCCTAGATGATGACAAAGGATGTAGACAATATATAGTAATGGGAAAAATTTATCACTAAAATTAAGTTGTAAAGCAGTGGGCTGATTTTTAGATAGCACTGACAGTCTTTGGGAAATTATGATTACAGCATGATTGGTCATTCACATTTTTTAATAGAGCTCCTTTGTCTAATCATAGTTCATCAAGGACAACAAAGACGGTGAAGGGTCTGGAGCAGATGAAGGAGTTGGGGGTGTTTAACCTGGCAAAAAGGAGGCTCAGGGGAGATCTTATTCCTCTCTACAACTACCTGAAAGGAGGTTGTAGGAGGTGGGAATCAGTCTCTTATCTCAATTAACCAGAGATAGGGTAAGAGGAAATGACCTCAAGTTGTGCCAGGGGAGATTTAGATTGGATGTTAGAAAAGATTTCTTCACCAAAAAGATTGTCAAACATTTGAACAGTATGCCCAGGGAAGTGGTTGAGTGACCATCCTTGGAGGGGATTATATTTAAAATACATGTAGATGTGGCACTTAGGGCAATGGTTTAGTGTTGGATGTTGGACTTGGCAATGCTGGGTTAACAGCTGGATTCATGATTAGAGGCCTTTTCCAACCTAAATGATTTTGTGCTTCTATGATTCCATATATTTGGAGCTAGCTGGCGTGATTTTGGACTCTTATGACCATCTAGCTTGGAACTAGTGGCATGAAGAGGCCAGCACTTCTCTTTTTGATACAGAAAGGTCATTATATCTTTTCCATCAAGCTATAATGGAATGCTGATCTCCTGCCCTCTGCCAATGAGAATTATCGGATTTAGAATGTGTCAAAAGCTTGTTTTTCATTGTGCGATACAGTAAATTGGAAAGGAGGTAACCAGTTTATTTCTTCCACAGTTATAAATCTCAAGTCTTTAAAGGTATGTTGTCCAGTTAAGAGTTCTTGTACCATGACTTTTTGTTTCTGGTAGTTCTAATAAAGGGCTGTGTTGATTGATTTTAAGAGTGGTGAGGCTAAGGCTTAGCACAAAGCCTAAGAAATAAGAAAAATGGTTTGAGTGGTATTTTAACACTACAGAGATCTTGCCTAGTTAAAAGTATTGCTAGCAGAATCATTTAAGGCCAAAAAGAATCCACTGGTCACAGTCTGACAGACTCTGATCAAAGAAATTGAAAGCTGAGTGTTATCTCTTTATCCAGAATGGAGAAATCATCACTCAGTAATAACTCTTTGCTTGTGACAAACATGGTAAGTCGTTTGAGTTTGCTAAGAAATTGTTTTTAAATTCTTCAACCATTGCAAACTGGAGCAAATAATCTTCAAGACCCACCCTGTCCTTGAAGAGTGTATTTAGCTTGTATTACCTGTCTGTGTAGCCCCTTAGAAAACACTGTTAGAATGCTTTTGGTATGAAGGTGAAAGAGAACATTTCTCTGTTTCATATGTTTGCTAATCGTTATGCAAGGATAGATGCAAACCAACTTGTAGACTACTAGCATGCATTTCAACATTTTCTTAGAATTTTATACATATTTGTTATTAATGCAAGTCTTTCAGTTTTGTATATTTACTTCCTATATTTCTTCTTTTCATGGTCACTTATCCTTGCTTGAAAGCAAGTTCTCTTTTGCATAAGAAGTTAGTCTCTTATGTCTATATGGGAATGACTGTCAGGCTGTTAGGCTGGGTTTTTATTAATCATCCTTTATTTTTTTCCACCCACTACATTTAAAAACTCTGAATGGTGACTAAGAAAATGGAACAACTTGTCAGTACCTTTAAATTAGACATGCAAGACTCTGCCTCTCTATTGAAAAAACCCAAAACCAAACAAAACCCAAAGCGATGGGACTGTGTGTGTACAAATTGAAAATTCCTAGGCTCAAATTCCTAAGATTATTTCAATAGGAAAAAATTCAGTCTCTTTTTCCTTGAATTTTTTAGTGTCTGGCAAATTACCCATCTTTAGGCTGCCTATGTTGAATTGAGACTGAAGTGAAAAGCCATGTATTCTTTTTCCATCTTCTGAAAAATTATAATTTTACCATTGTTAGAATCAATCTTCTTTCAAAAATATAATGACATGTTTTCGTCTTATCTATCCTTAAAACATTAAATCTTTTATGTTAATTGGTTGACAATTTTTGAAGGATAACCTTTTCAACATCATAAAATAAATGGAAGTGGTGAAGGATTTAGATTCAAAATGCTTTACCAGCACACTAATAATTTGATGAGCACTGCTGTCATTTTTCTAAAATGGCATTAGATTAAATCTTATTCATCCAGCAAATTCTTTTGAAGAGTCTCACCTTTAGAAGCTGATGACACAAACCAGCTTGAAAATGTGATTGTGGTATTTGAAATGTCCTGTCACTAGAGTCAATTTATTTATGATTTATGAAGAATATTTTGTGTGTTTCTGTACAAGTTTGATACCTTAGTATTAATATTTTAAAGCTGAACTTACAAGGACATACATGGTTACTGCTCCATAGTAAGATCTTGTTTCTGGTAACTTAGCACATTTTTCTCCAGGCATTCATGTCAGCAGCACACAACCATGATGTGAAAGGAAATTGCTTCCAACGCCTCTAAAATTGCTTGCTTGGCTTGAATTAATCTTAATCGAATTTCTGTCTGAGATGTTTAAAAGCCTACAGAATCTCATCCTTTGAGCACAGCTTTGCTAATTTGATTCTACATTCCAAAGTGACGAGAAATTTTGAGACCTGCAGGGCTGCTGTTGCTGATAATGTTTCTGTGCAGGTGGCGTGAACCACACTGTTCATTAATGTGATATACCTTTATAATGAATGTCCTCAAATAATAGTAGTGAAAACAATGAACTTGCATCCATATTTAACTGTGTTGTCCCCCTGTCTGAAGTACCAAATGTACATTCAGCCTTGAGAAAGAAAAATACAATGTATTATGTTTCAGATATTTAAATTGGGAAGAAAGTAAAAAATGCAATTATTTTTTAAATCCAAAACCTAGAATATTACTACAGTAAAGAAAAAAGAGAAGGAGCAAAAACTTAGCCAAAATTTCCTAGAGATCACTTGCTGGCATCATTAGAGTCAGTCTACAGTAGAGTAGTTCTAGAGTTTGTAGTCCTACTGGCCACAATGTGGCTGCTACCTTTAAACTTACTTGTAAATTGGAAGGATGAGTCACCGGATCACATTGTCTGAAATAAAATGGTAATTTCAATTTTACAGATCATTCTGAATGCCAGAATGTGGTGGATGGCTCCGAAGCCAGACTACAAAATAAATCTTAGAATTCCTGCTTCAGTGCAGGTTGCCTTTTGCTCAGTGTGGTGGGGGTTCCAGGCTGGTCTAGTCTCTTCTCTGAAGGAAATCAAGTGCCATTGCAGAACTGTTGTCTTTTGATGCCTGTAGTAGCACTTTGGTCTAAGTGACTGACTCTGCTCAGGAACAGGAGCTGAAAGACCCCTCTTTGCAAAATTCTGAGCTGTGAACCAGCTGGAGCCATGTGTTTTTTTTCTTCTTGTCCTCCTCAAACAGCAGCCACTGCTGCCTCCATCCAAGGCAATGACAGCAGGCCAGGGAGAATCATCTGGAGGACACCTGCGGGACACTTCCACTCAGCTGCAATGAGATAAGCCATCCATGTTCATTCAGTAGCTGTCATTCATTGCACTATCATGTGCATGATCTCAGCCTTCTACTTTTGTTATTATTTCTGTAACTCCTATAGTATGGACTGGGGAGTGAAAAGAGTGAATTTTGCTACTTCTTTCTCCTCTGTGCAGATAATTAAGACGTGTAATGGGATGTGATACCTGCTTCCAAGTTATTTTGAAGCACGTAAATAAACATTTGCAACATAAAAAATTTAAATCCTGTTGGCTATAATTGTAAATAGGGAAAAATGCTTCTTTAAACCTGTTACTAACATCTTTAAAGTTGAAATATCTGTAAGCAGAAATAAAATGTAATGTATTAGAAACCCGTTTGGATTGCATGCTGCTGAAAAGCTCAGCCCAATTATTGGAATTCTACTGCTTTGTATACAAATTTATATATTAAGAGGCATGTATAAATACAAATTTACATCTATAGTGCTCAAGAACATGAGAAAAAACAGCCTGAGTAGTTATGAACTATTATTAAGTTAGATTTTTTCTTTAATTTGCCAAAATTGTAGAAAAGTGTTTGTGTGACTTGTCTGCACCTTACTAAAATTTTTCACACAGATTTGCAGGGATGTTGTGCAGGGTTGATAACTCATTTTCCAAACAAGTGCTGTGTTAGCCCAGCAGCACTAGCTCATTTGTCTTTGAGAATTGCCTTTATTGCTTGCTATGATGCAGTGGCTGGTTGGGCCATGACAAATAGTCTTGATTCCCCCTGGTGTGAATGAGGGCTTTGAAGTTCCTTATGGCCCTTTAAAGCTGTCAGACATAATTTTTATTATTTTTTTAAAGAAGTCTGGATTTTGTAATATTTTGCATTTAGCTCTCAGTGCTCTGTTTAGCTGTGTCTCAGCCTTTTCATAAATCTAGACTTTCTTCCAACTCTCCAAAATTCCAGAGCCGCTGCCAGTTTGTTTAATACAGTGGCTTCGTCCGTGTGATGCGTCTCCACCAGTGTTCTTTCTTTCTCGTTTTTTTTTCCCTTTTCCATCTTCTATTGGTATTTATTATATCTTACTTCCTGAAGTTAACTGAAGCTGCTACATGTTCACCTGATGACTAATACATCCAATGGCCTAAGAGTACTGCCAAGAGTTGAGCAGTAAATTTCTACTGACCGCTGACCTGCTGAATTTGGCCCACAAGCTTATGGTAGTATGTGTTGTCTTGCATTTACTATAGAATTTTATGCAGGCCAGTTGTCCACCACATTTTCTGCATTTCTCAGGGCTATAGTCAGCTTATTTATTTTCCCACTCTGTGTGCTAGTGGTAAAAGGAGCAGGCTTATAATCTCTTTTCACTTCACAGTTCTTATTTTCTCCTCTTATGTAGTACTGGTATTTTCACTACCTGTATCAAAAATAGTAGGGAAGAAAACATAAAAAGCATCTATCAATGCTGGCTGGAATTTTTCAGGTATTATAAATGGTGCTATCACCCACTGATCTAAAGCCTCACTGATATAGATATCAAGTGGAAGCAGTCCACATCTTTTTCCAGAAACTGCACAACTGGGAAGATTCCAGAAATCATATTGTCCTTCTTGGGAGTGTCCCGAGACAGTACAACTACAGCGTGCTCCCTATATTAGTCATGAATTTGTCTTTAAAATGCAGTCTATTATCTAAGTAGAGAGACATCATTTGTTACACAAATTATACAGTTCAGAGTAAGATATTTGTTGTTAGAGTACATGAAGTTGTGGAAATATTCAAAATATATTTTTCAGTCAGGAGACTGTTTTCATGCTCTCACCCCTTCAGTCCCTAGAGGGTATTTTCACACTTGATGATAGTAGTAGTGAAGTCTAAGTCTGCTGTAACTTAGAATTATGCAAAAGCTTTGGTTGTGACATATGCTGAAGGTCACCTAGACCCACCCTAGAACAAAGCAGAACAAATTACAAGTCAGGTTACGTTGCAAAGCCACTTATCTGGTTGAGTTTTGAATATCTCCAGGAACTGGGAGTTCTACAACTTTTCTTGGAAACTTTGAGGTGCTTAAAGAGAGATAGCTAGCTAGCTGGCTAGACAGACAGACAGATAGGTATTGCCTCCTCTCCTTTCCCTGTGCATCTCTGAGGAGGGGAGCTGGTTTCGCTCTCACCTGCACCTCTCCTTGACGTACTGGAAGGCAACAACTGTATTGTCCTTTAGCTTTTTCTTCTTCAGACTGTAAAACCTCTGTTCTCCAAAGGTCTCCTTGCTAGCCCTTTTGGATTCCCTCTGTCCATTCACTCATATCAAGTGTAGTCAGAAAAATGAAACAGAATCGGTCTGTATTTACTTGATCTAGTATGATAGTTATGCAACTCTGTTGTATTGGGGTTTTTTCTGATTCTGAGAGTATGTGAGGTAGAAAGCTCTAAAATAACTACTGACTGAAGTTTTCTGACAGATGAGCTGTGAGTCTAGGTTTTAATGTCAAGTTCTAATGCCAAGTTACCCATTTGGTGGATTTTTTTTTTTTTTTAAATCTTGCAGCAGGGATTTATCATTGAGCAAATAGGATGTCATTCTTACCTTTGGATGTCTGGGCTGATGAATCTCAGAGCTGCAAAGTGATGAACCTCACATCTTCTACACTGCTAGCTGTGGGGTAGTGAAAGTACTCTGTGTTTCTGCTTTTAGGAAAGAAAGGGACATAATTTGTTGAAAAAAAAGACAGTAACTGTGGGACTTTCTCATAGCTGCTCCTCAAACTGTAAGCAAGTTCTTTTACTATTGCTGGCTCAGTTTTGTTTTTCAGGGTTCTCCAGTTCTGTCCTGAGGAAGATTCTGAATGATTCCCTGTCTGTAATCCAAACATGATTAGGATAGCTGTGCATCACTCATCTTCATAGGATCTAAAAATTGTGTACGGCCTAGGTACCACTGTATTAGACACAGTATGTTCCCCTGAGGTTTCCTTCTCTCTGTTTGTCTGAATGTTTTTCCACATTTTCATACATTTTGATTGGTATTAACTGATTGATTGGATGCCTCACCTGTATCAGATCTTAATTTCAGATAAGTGATGTATGTGAGGTCTTTTCTTCTTTGTGTTTACTTTAGTGTCTCATAGTAGTTTCACTATGCAATGGGTTGTGCCTCAAAGGATTCCCTATTTACAGGTTTATTCTTACACACAAACTTCCACTTTTACCCTTGCACTCAATTAAAGTACTTGGCCAATTTATTTTCCGTTTTGAACCTTTGTGTTTGTACTTGTTAAAATGCGATGGGTTTTTTTTTCACTCTCTCACTATCCAGTAACGGCTAAATACATACAGTACAGAGAGTGTAGAAAGAGAACAGTATCCTAAAAGTGAATATTCCTATAATTTATGAGGCTGTTAAAACATGAGTTTAGAGGGAAAAGATGGTTTGCTGTCTTATTCCTCCCTATATGCATGTATTTGTGTGCACACAGACACAGAGTGTCTTATTCTTACACGCAGAGTGTCTTCTCCAAGACTGTCCTAGAGTTAGGGGAGATTAATTGATACAGGCATCATCATAGACATCATATGCCAATGTTACTCAGAAAACTTATTAAGGGTTAAAAGCTCTTTTTTACTTTAAAGTGTACAGCAATTTGATACCAATTTTTCATTATTAGACATACTTCATGTTGTCTCTTTTAGTTAAAGTACCTACTTACCTGTTTAAAACACTTTTCAGTCTTTATGTAGGATTTTTTTTTTTTTCATGTACCCAGCAAGTGCCCTATATTCATTGCTATTTTGTAAGAATGATGGGTACTTTAAAATCAGATTCTACTTTGTTAACTCAGATGACCTTGCCCTGTCTCCCTCAATTGCGCTCAGATTCTTGTGTATATGCTGTAACTTACTCACCAGGAAGTTTTCTGTTGGACCATTCCATAAATTCTTATTTATGGAATTTCTTGCAGTCTGTTTCCTTGAAATTCAAAAGACCATGATCATGAAAAGTCACAGATTGTGAATATTGAGGGGAAAAATTATATTTCATTGAAATTCACTCTTCTGTGTTGTCAATCTTAATGGAGCCCAGCTTAATAATGTCTAAAATGTGTGTTAATCGCTCACCAGAAGAATGCACGAAGATTATCAGTTTAATGTAGATTTTGATTCTTTTGGAGTAAGACAAATTGTATTTGTGATATTCATAAGAAAAGATTTTAGTTGGCATTCCAAATCACTTGCTCTAAGCAGAAATAAAACTGCTTTAAGAACACTTGGTAAAAATAGCTTAGGGAGGATTAACTAGAAACAGGAGGGGAAAACTTACTGTGCATGCTGAAAGATCAGAATAAATATTTAACCTTCAAAAGATGTTCTTTCTGACAGCACCAAAAATCCTTTGTGAATGACAGTGATTATTGAGGAAGGATTCTGGGGAATGCTCAGATTGCCTTACTGTAGCTTTTTACAAGTCACATACTTAATGCTTCTTCACCAGAGGCAAAGATAGGCATCCCAAGAGTAACTCATCCCACCTACTTTTCAGGTCAAATGCATCTAGAGGTGCCTGTCTTACTCTGAGTGAAAAGGGAGTCCAGTGGTTAACTTCAACTGGATGCCTTCCTTCTGTACAGCTCACTGTAAATGTGTCACTGACCCACAGCTAAGCAGATCTGCACACCTATCTGTGTAGAACCTTAAAGATGAGAAAATGCAATTGACAATCTAATGTTAGTGTCAACTGCTAGTGGAATTTGGGTGAAGTCTTTTACATTTGAGGGCTCTTTTTCCTTTAAGTCTTGATTGCAAATTTGTTCTTTTCAGGTTATGACCAAAAGTATTGTTGCCATAGCAGCAAGTTTCTGCTTTTGAAGAAAACAAAGGGCAGTTTAACATATACAAAATAAGCATTAACATTTTGGTAGAAATAGGGTATAAAAAAGTAAAGGCCTTATAGAAAATACATTTATAGATGAAATTACATTGTGTCATTTACTTTACTTATGCAATTATAGTAGTATTGAGAGTGTGCTTTATCAGGGGTGGAGCAAGGACCACACAGAAAAGCCTTGATTTCTTGTACAGGAGATAGTGTACAAGACATAGCCCATTTATAATTCCTGAAACAAAGGTTTAGCAGAGGTTAGAAGTGGAATAAATGCTAAAATTCAGCTACTTGCTATGCTATGCCATGGCTAACTGGTGTTAGTATGGCTGTTCACCTCTACTGTGCTCTCATTTTCATACCATCTGTCTCTTGCACTAGATGACAGATACAGATCCTTAAGTGGCTGAGCATTTGAAAAGTATTATGGAAAGGATATGGTGAAATGGAAGATCTGTTCTTGATCTAGAAGAAGAAATCTATTTTAAAACACCTGAGTTTTATGGGAAAAGTGAGTTTTTGAAAAAGGACAATTCCAGTGAAGGTGAAAGGTTGGAAATGGAGGGTAGAATGTGTTCTGGAAATGAGGAGCCAGGTTGCCGTAGTAAACCCTTGGAAGCTGGTAACACTTGAATTTCAAGTTATAGTTCACTTATATATATATATATATATATGTATATGTATATATATATATATGTGAATATACACGATATATAGTTCACAACTATAGTTCAAGTATAGTCACTACACCTATTACTGCATGCCAGTGTTAGGCTGCTATGACCTATTTTATGCTTATTTGCTACTTTCCATGCATTGCTTTGACCCTCAGTCTTGTAAAATTGCACTAACCAAGAAAAACCCTAAAATAAATCCTTAGAATAACTTACATCCTGTCCTCAAAATTCATAAGCCACTCAAAACATTTTGTTCTTTTGCACTGGTTGCTGTTACGTGTTAGCTCACATGGTGATGTTGATTTGAAGCATTTACCTCAGACCTGATTTCATCAGTCACACTTTATCACCTTCTGAGGATGTTCTTACTTTGTTACTCCATAGTAGCTATGGCAGCGATTTGCAAATAAAAAAGCTAACAAGTGGTAAGGGTTTTTTGACTGGAATTGAACACATTTTGTAAAACAAAAGGTGTCTATATTATTACTTTTGAACAAATGTATTATTTCAGTCACAATGAGTTCAAGTGTTTGGGTATCTTGTTTGTTTGAGTTTGTTTAGTTTTGTTCAGCTTGGGTGGTTTTGTTTGGTTTGTCATTGTTATTTGGTTTTTCGGATGTTGGGGGCTTTTATGGTGTGGTGCTGGATTTTGGAGGGGGAGGTTTTCACTGGTAAGAATGACAAGAGCATTAAGGCTGCCTAAACAAAAACTTATCAGTACCTCATCAGGTATTCTCCCACCATTTTTGATGTTAATTCTGCTTCTCAGTCATGTTCATTTTTAGTTGTAAAGAAACGTCTATCTTCTCATTTCCCAGCCTGTAGTTGTGTCTTTAATGTGCAGGAACTGGGAGAAGGTGTGGATGAATGTCACAGATAAAGAATGTTTCACAGTCTGCTTCTGCTCCTCTATCACCTTATGGTGCTTTCTTTCATAAAATGGCAACAATTCTATGATTTTTTTCAGACACAACAAACTTTCTATCTTGTGACATTTATTCTGCTACTCAGCAGGAATCTTTGCAAGTTCTCTCCAGCTGAAGCACAGATTTAGGTACATTTATGCAGTTCTATAAATTCCCTTCTCACCATCTTGTGGTTTAATATAATTTATTTTTCCTACACTACTAAATTAGCATTCATTTAGAAAAAACAAGAAATTATGTAATTAAATGTGCGAAAATATAACAAAATCAAAAAATCTTTATGTTAGGAGGTTGTTTTTTCCTGAAAGCTGTATGAAAAGTAGGCAAATGGAAACACCAGCCCTTCCTGCAGTAATTTGCAGAGAACTGTGTGGGTAGCTGTTCAAAACTTATGTCTTGAAACCTATCATTTTCTCTACCAGTCCCAATCAGAAATCAAAATGACTAAATGACACTTAAATTCAGTTCAACAAAGCACAAATATGAGGACTAAATAGCAGATAAATCGTCAATAACCTAAAATGAAAGTGGATAATGTACCATGTACCTTTCAGAAGAAACTGTAGTAATTTTTTGAACAGCTAATAACTTTCTTCTTGTAAACTGCAAGAAATAAGACCACCAGGAAACAAACAAACAAAACCCAAACATTTAAAAAATATTTGCAGAATATTATTATTCTAAGCTAAAAGTATCTGCTCTGAAATTACTTTACATTAGTTATATGAGTTACCAAATCACAATAGAAACATGCCAAATAAAAGCAGTGTTATTAGGATACAAATGGTGTATTTCTCATTTTCTAAAATAATGGACTGTTTATCTTCTTTGCTCTAGCATAAAATCTTGTATTATTTCTGAAAACCTGAACTCTATATGGCTCTAACAACCTTGATGTCTGTAAGTGGGAGAATATAATATCTCTCTCTTGTGATTTTCCACTTTACATTGCTGCAAAGCTTGACATTATTGGTTTCCAGTTCAGAGCCAACACCTGCAGAAGGGACTGAATCTTGGTGAGGTTATTTCCATTCATAGGCCTCTTAAGTCAGCAATTCAGTAGACATTCAGGAGCAAAAAACATATTTGAAGGTGTAGTTAGTCAAATTACATCCAAGTGCCTAACTCTTAATAATTTGTGAATTGATAATACAATATTTTTTGAGAATGAGCCTGTATCATAAAGGGTGTATGTCAGTTTCTTTGACAGTAATGTTATGTATTGGAAAGTCCTACATTTTCAGAGAAGTAAATAAAAAAAATAATCTTAAATATGCCTAATTTCAATCCATACAGGAAATAATCTATAAATGGGAAAATTATTTGAGGGGAAAGGATAAAGGAAGCTAGTGCACATTTAAATAATAAAAAGATTTTTAAAAGCACTGCATTTACCTGATGTATTTTGCGAATTGTTCCGTCTAGTACAGACAATGCTAAACTTCTAGAGGTCTGCTTGGGTTCGCAAAAGATCAGAACAATTCTCCAGCACCATGACAAATTTCTAATTTTTTTTCTTTTTTAATGAAGAAACACCCTTTCTCACTTACAATGTTCAGATAATGCTGTTAATGATGCTTTACTAAATTTTCCTGACAGAAACAATAGGCATCTAAAGGTATGTGAACTGCATAAGCTTTCACTATTTATTTATTTATTTATTTATTTAAAGATATTTGACTACTCTAGAAAAACAGTCGTAGCTTGGCAGAGCAGTTGGCATCTGTTTTTTCCTGTTTTTCTATTTGTGGTTGCATTAGATATTTCTGAGCTTACTGAGTCTTTTCTTTCCTGCTCCACCACGATGTCTAAGTGTTTTTTGTGGTGTGTGGTTTCTTTTTTTAATAGTGCTTTCCTTCTTTAGCAGATACTCCTGTCTTCCCTTTTATTTGGCCTGGAGACAGACTGCTTGGGTGAAAATCCGTTTTGATGGTGCTGCGGGAGTCTTTTGTGGCTAAAAGCAATATGTAATTCATCAAATGTCCCAACTAATCTGTTTCTAGATTTTATATTCCTATCTGTTTTATTCTTTCATTCAATATTACTTTCAACAACATGCTTGGATAAAAGCAATTTAATGCTATTTTTAATTCCTTAAAAAGTTGTTTCATGGTTTCACTCATGCCAGCAATCTGTGTAGGTAGGCTAGGTTTCTTCAAGTGTGGTGCCCGAATGTATTTTCTTGGAGATTTTCTTTGTGCTTTGGCTTAATCACCTCAGTAATACTGTGCATTTGGTGAATGTTTTTTGGGTAGCTTTTAACAACTCGTAATTTCAACATCCTCAATGAGAAGGGTGTTTAAATGGAGGTGTGGCATGATATGGCAGATTTGTTTGTTTGTATTCTTTTCTCTTCATGTTATATTATCTTCTGTGCACTATTACATTTTAAATACACTTTATATCTGTAGGATGTTCACATGTATGGTATTTGGGGATTTATTTTTTTTTATTTTGCATTGCACAGGTACTAAATAATTATTTCCCTATGCCATAAAAAAATTAATTTCATACTTCACGCGAAATTAGGCAATGCACAATCCTGTTGAAAATAATTTTATTTCCTAGTTAACATAAACTGTCTCCAGACACTGATTATCCAGTCAGAGTAACTGAGGCAAATAAAATTTATTTATGAATGTAATAAATCTTGTAAAAGTGCTCCTGTCTTTTATTGTAATTTGTGTGATTGGCTGTGGTCTGATAGAATATCTGTTCAGCAAATAGGAGCAGTAGGGTTGAACAGGTTTTGGACACTGATTGGTTGGGTAGTAGCTTTGAGTATTTATAGTGTATTTTGGTGCATCACTTACATGCTGCTTTTTGCTTTTTGTGTTAGAAATTAGTAGCCTTTTAATAAGATTTTAATGAATCTCAACAACCCTTTAAAGCAGATGGAATAGAAAGAACTAACTAAATAAATATCTACCTGAAACTAGGATGTAATCTAAGTGTCATTACTTTCATCACAATTTGTAGTACTGAAATGGCACAGAATAACTGATTAGTGCTTTGAATTGATTTTTGTTTTGCTTTTATACAACAAGCCCAGTAGCACAGTGGCCCCATTTTAATTGAATAATACTATGTTATGGTCTTGGGCATCTTTTGAACTGCCATCAGCTTTTCTTGCAAGATGCAGATCTCTCTTTCAGGAGCTCTCCTTTGGGTCTGGATTAGATCCAGTGCCATTTAGATAAACTTCCAGTGAGGCCAGAATTTGATATGCTTTACCTGTTAGAAATTTCTCCTGCAAGGCAGAAGAAGAGTAGGGATTATGAAGAAAACAGCAAAATTAATGAAAAGATCAGAAATGAGTGACCTTTACTATATGAGCCAGTAAGGGTTTGGTGGGGATAAACATCAGTCAGGAACAGCAGCTTGTTGCAGCTGCAAGAGTTCATGTGGCCTTTATCTGGCCACATTCCTACCCTACCCCTGTCCTTTCAGACAAAGACAGGAATCAGTTAGGAACTTGACATTGGAGAGTGAGTTGTTCTTAATGCAATCATTAAAAGTGATTCTGGGAGTCACTGGGATGCAAATCATACCATACTTTGTGTATGCAGTGGTTGTGGTGCCTGTAGGAATGGCTGAAGTATGCCTTTAGTGCTAGCAGAAAAAGCCATGTGATCTGCAGTGGCAGGAAAATAGGGAATGATTACCATGAAGAGAAAAGATGTTATCACTCCTGCTGTAATTTCTTTTGGTGACTTGAAGGTGCATACTTGAGGTTGCAAGGTGATCCTGCAAGCTCTCTGCTTGCTTTTAGAAGAGACACATTAAGTTTTTGACACAACTTTCAAAGGCTGCACATCTCTGGTTATAAAGATATTAAGACAATACAATAATCATGAACTGAGATGAAAAAATTCGGACCTCGTTGTAATACACTGAGTTTTTCAATACCTAGAAAATTTCATCTGCATTATTTTAACATTAAAACCTACCTCTATTATAATTATTTCATGGACACCCTTTGGAGAGAAGCACAAATGTAATGTACTACAGCTTTATAAATAACAGATTCTCTTTGTAGTGTCATCGATACAGTCATTTATCTACTTCTCTTTTTTTTTTTTAATTAAGAAAAATTATTTTAAGCACTTCAGCAAAACCCCAGTATGGTTGAAGGAGCTCTGCATACTTTTTAAAAATTTTACTTCATCCCCTGGATCACATCTGTCAACAGTCACACTTAAAAACATTTCAAACATAACTCAAAGTTTTTGAGATGCTACAAAATTAATCTTCCCTATCTCATATGCTTGCCATAACTTATATCCCATTTGTAACTTATATCAGCTGACTTATGAAACTGATAGATGTGTATTAGTATTAAATTTTTAATACATTCTTAATAAGATTTTTACTCTGACAGTTGCTTAGTTAAATAGTACAGCAAACTTCTTGTGTAAATGGAGCTTCCTAATGGTATCTCAATAAACCAGTTTCACTTTGTTTTCTTTCAGTTACTTAAGCAGAGGATACTGATATTTGTTGAGATCTGTCCTCTATCAATCCTGTTCTCAGCTGAAATACCATTTTTACTGCTATGTTTGGGGACCCTACTTCTGGGCCAGGATGAAAGGAGTGTTATTTCATGTAGCTGTGATTTGCAGAGGGAGATTGAAAAGAAAGGTTTTGTTGGGTATGGAGGAACTGTGGGGAGAGGAGTGGTTTGCAGCAGAGTTGCTGCAAAAATCCAGTGCCAAAGGTGTTTTTGCAGCAGGCCTTCCCCAGGCTGTGAAGTGGTAGAGGCAGGGAGATATCTGTTGCATGGCAGAGCAGGATCCTCTGCTTAGACTCGCCTCCATGCCTGGGCTGGGTGGGAAGGGCAGGTACCACTGGCTTGTATGGTCACCAGGCTCATTTGGGGTTGTCTGGCTGTGCCCAGCAAGCAGGAGCCTCCTGGGGACAGGAAGCCAGGCTGGGGGCAGGAGCCCTGGTGCAGTGCTCTCACATCACTAGTTAGGGTACCTTTGCTGCTGAAGTTCCTGATTTATAGCAAGGAGTTAATGACTGTGTTAATGTCTGACGTCCTCTCAGTATTCACAAAGGCAGAAAATTTGCTTAGTAAGAGTAAATACTGTGCAAAGACTGAATCTCAGACTGCTTTATGAATTTATAAGCCAATACAGCAAAGTAATGTTGAAGCTACACTAATGGGTACCAGGAAATAGTCCTTACAGATTTTAGGGTCACAGGCTGTGCAATATAGGCTTTTCAGTGTTCATGGGTCAAAGAGAGGGAAGAAGAGGGGTTTTTGAGATTTGTCTGCAAGAATATGCTTTTGTACTGTGCTCCACTTCTGGGGATATGGCATCTTTGGGCTTGGAATAGTATTAGCTTGGCATCCCAAGGGCATGGAATGAGCCCAGAGGGAGTGCACACATTTTCCATCTAGGTTAGATCCCTGCTGTATTTCAGTAGATCATTCTCCTTCTGCTTAACCCTTCATGTCTGCTACTAACTATTTTAATAAGCAAGAATTTGTAGGCATGAAAGCTTCCTAATATAAGTCAGCCACATCCTGAGTTTATTCTGACATTTATAAATATACCTACAAGCTTTTTCACCAATTTCATAAGGGACAATTAATTTATTTCAAAAGTGGATTAACTCTTTAAAAGCACTCTAATTTTTGGCCCCAGCTACCAATTAGAAATGTGTATTTCTTCATTCTTAGCAGCCATCTCCTATATTTTAAAGTGATTACTGTTATTACCTCATAGTCCTTGCATAACTTTTTCGTATAGACAGCATCTCACTTTCCAAACCATATACAGTCTTTCAATGGAAATTTCTGTCAAGGGAAATACTCTGTTATTTTCCACCTTCATAACACATGTACAATGCATATTATTCAAAAAGTAGAAGAGGGATAAAATGATTTTCCTTTCTCCAGTATAAACAACAAACTGCATTATACATATGTGGAGAATTGTGACTTTGGCCACACTTAAGCTTCACATAATATTTTCTGTATTCATCTTCCTGATTAAAACATTTATCAGAGACTACCCTTGGTAACTCTTGAAACTGTTCAGAGAGTCACTTTTTAAAGAAATAATACGGGAGAATGTCTTTCATTATAGTTTACTAGATGTTCTCTTTAAATTATCCATAACATGGCAGTTACAATTTTCTTTTAGATGCAGTAGATTGTGTTTAGCAATGACCTTTAAATGTTCTCATCATAGTACATTTTAGTCACTGCTTCTAATCCTGCAGGAAAAAAAAAAAACCCTAAGCAAAAAATGTCTGGCTAAAAATACACCTAATAATATTATAAATAACATAAAAGATAACTTCGGCCTTTTTCAAAGCTCTTAACCTGTCAAGCCATAAGCTGCAAGTGGTATTACTATGCAGGATCTGCAGCTTTTGCCAAAACCTTTGAGAAAAATGAAGGAAATAGCCGATATTAACGGCTCTCAAAATTTAGGAGAACTTGCACAGAATACGCTGCTTCCAAAAGGCATCAGCTCTTTATTTTTCTCAGAGAAGAGCAGTAAAGAATAAATTGTTCCCTTTTTCTTATTATTTTTATAGTGTTTTCTGAAATACAGTAATAGACTAGAGAGGCATACTCTTGGATCTTGTTCTTGATCCTGGTAAGAAGAACATTCCAGCTTATTTTATTAGAGTTAATTTGACCATTAATATAAGTAGCTAATATTCTTCATACTTTTCAGTTGACAGGCTTCCAGTTTGGCTCTCCGTTACATTCTAAAGTGCAGTTTCATCAATTCAGGTGTCATCTTGACAACAGAGAGGGTCAGATTCTGCTGGTTCAAAACAACTTGACACAATATCACTTCTAACTCAGCTTATGTATGAAAAGAAAAATATTTCAAGGCCCCTTTTTTGCATTCAGATCTGTGTGAATTATTCTTGTTAGTTTATCAGTCCAGTGCTGTCCTGCAGACAACAAACCAGAAATAATAACTGAGAAAGAAATCTCAGTGAATATCAGTGAAAAGCTTGAGTGATGATCATTGTTTAACAACTAAATTCAAGTTCTTTGTTTTCCGTTTTACAAAAATCCATGCTTGTGCAGTTTGATTTTGACAATATGGTAATAAAATCAGTAGGCTAAATTATCTAAGTTTTGGTGAAAGACAACTGTGAATCAAGGATAATCCTCTGTTGGATATTGTCTCTGCTATGCAGCAACCTTGTTTTTGAAAAATCCTTCAGAGCTGAAAGTCAGGAAATTGAGTAGGAGGGGATTAGAAGAGGGTCACATGTATCTTTTGATGACTTGCACATTGGACTGTGTGACCCAATTGGATGAAAAATTAAGTTATCTGTTATTAGAAACAGATTTACATGAGTGATACTGCTCCTAGTGAAGTAAGTGATAAGGCTCCATTCTTTTCCGTTTAATAAGGAAGGTTTGGTCTCATACCTGATATTCAGAAAGATTTTATTTGCGAATTGTGATTAAATTCTGTCTTGATATGGCTTCTCTGAACTTTCAGAACAAAATTATTGCCTGTCTCAAGGAGGCTGGAAAAGAAAGAGTCTTCAGTCAAGGTCCCAACTGGGTGCTATAAATGTAGTTCTCTCCTGCATTGTGGCAAAGTGCCCTCAGTGTCTATAACTCCCCATGACTTCAGGAAGACAAAACAAACACTTCTTTTATTGCTAACTGATAGGATAGTATGCAGTTGGTGTTTGTTGTTCGTGTCTGTTTCCTCTTCTTTTTAGGTCCCTCCCTGAAAATTCTGAACGTTTCCCTTCTTTCATCCTGTGCACGTGTTTTTCTTTATCCAGTTGTAGTAAACAGCTTAAATAGGCTGTCCTGTGTACTTTTGTATGGTATGGTTTGAAGGCATGAGGGTGGGTATTATTTAGAGAGGAACACTGTTTTCAATGTTTACAACACCATGCGAAATCAGCAACAATCAGCTCTGATGTTCTAAAAGAGTGTTTGGACTATGTGTGGATCTTGTTATTCCTTTTCATTCTCTTGTCATTAGGATATGAACAGATACTGCCTGTTCTCGAAGTGGAAAACTGCAGCCATTCTCCAGGTGATCAAACTGCCATTTATTTTAAATTTTAAAAAAATTATAGATTGGAAGCATGTAACACATGACCTAAAATTAAAGGTCTGAGTGACGTAAAATTTCATATTTCAAACTGCAGACCGAATTCAGGCTCGGAATGAATGGCACAACTGCCTTTAACGTGAACGGGATTTTTTTTTCCTTTTTTTGTGGGCTGGAACTTAGCCCTGAGGTTCACATGATCTGCTGTTTCTCACTTGGAACTAGTTCTCAGTCTCTAGTTATCCACCAGTTACGGCAAACTGGTTTCTACTAATGAATACTCTCAAATCATCCTTCACGAGTTTTTAGTGTAATTTCTTTTTTGGCCCTCGGCTTTCAGAACCATACACCAAACTGACTGTAAATTAGCTTCAGAGTAAAGAACAAAATATTACACAGAGATGTGACCCTGTAATAATTAACGAGGTGCCCCAGAGGGTTCCATGTATTATGATACTCTTTTCTCTTCAGACACATTAGTGGCCATTGTGATTCCTTGTAGATTGCAGTGTTGCTTTTATGCAGATGACTTTGCAATCTGCATTAGTGGGCCATCTGTCACAGACCTTCCAGTTGAAGTAAAATGTATTTTGAACCTTGTGCAATTGATTGCCTAAAAAATGGATTTTAACAGTTGTTTCTATTTCATCTTGACTTTAAATTCTGAAATATTTCTTGCAAAATAAGTCATTTGCATGTATTTTTTTTAAAAGGGTTTAGGGATTTTGGTCTATTTGTTTTTATAGACATAATTTTTTAGCTTTTAATGCATTTAATTAATCAATTACTATTGAATAAGACATTATTTTTTCTCTACATTAGTAAGATAGTATGTTCTTGTGAAAGACATTTAGGGTTAATTTCATGTTTTTCTTTGCCGCGCATTCATTTCAGTGATCATGTATACAGTGCAACTTTAGTCATTTTACTTAAGATTCAAACAGTTGCCACATTTCTGTTTGATTTATTTTGTTTTTTACCTTTGTGATTTCCACAAGGACTCATGAATAGACTGAACTGATTATGCTGATATGAGGATTTTATCTGTGTTAGTTTACATTTACTCATAGACTCATCTATAGAAACATGCATGTTTGCGTGTAAGGAAGACTGCAAGTTTCTGAGATATGGTCCTAATTATAATTTATTTTACTAGTATGGTATTCAGTAATCTGCATTTGACTTACCATTTTTATAAAGTCCTAGATGTTCCATAATGGACATAAAATACTGGATATATTTTTAAAAATGCTTTCATTTGTTGTTGGTTTTGGTCTTTTTTTTTTTTTCCCCCTACTGCTTATTTTTACGTCCTAACTTTGGAGGTTGTCATTTAAATGAATGCATGAAGGTCTCCTCAGGGTTTTCATCTTGTTTAAATAAATTGAATTGAATTGATTTAATGTTCCTATTACAATTTGTTAAAACTACTCAGGCTGTTGAGGGATGTAATGTCACTGGGCTTTATTATGAATTACAAAGGAAAAATAAAAGGGAACTGCTCAGCAGGTTGATTTGACATTAATTCAACCATTGTATAATATGCACAAAGTGCTCCCTTTGTGGCAAAAATTTTGTTTCTGTTTAATTACATGTTTTTATATTGCTTCAGAAAACAAAACAAGTAAGCATCTAGTTTTTAGTTTTGTTATGTAGTTCCTAGTTTTAAATCAAGAGTCTCCATTAAGGATATTATAATAAGCATCTTTATTATAGTAAAAAAACCCCAACTATTGTATTTCTTAGTCCATCAAGAGAAGAAATAACATGACTGTCTTTTGTCCAAATGTTAAGCCATCTAGAAACTAGGAATGCTGGCTCCACCTATGACATGGGAGATGGCATGCTGGAAATCAGTGATTTTTAAAATTCTTTGGAGCCAGGCTAGAAAACTAGTTGAACACTCTAGTGATAGCAAATTAAAAGGGCTAATGTGACTTAAGGCCTAGAAGCAGAATAATAACAAAATGCAGTGGAAAGAAAGATACTACCTTTGTATGAACACGACAATAGAGTTCTTGGAATACTAGGATCCCTTTTGGAAGTCATACTTAGAGAAAAATATTATAATATTAGAATATTATATGTCATAATATTAGAAGGGTTCAAAGAAGATCCACGAATGTAGTGATAAGTTTGGAAATTAAGGACTTTGAAGCTCTGTCTGGAATCAGTTCAAGAAAGCACTCCTGTCTGTGTGATGCAAAGGAACAAAATATCTGATTGCAATTCAATACTGCTAAATTGAAATAGAATTCCTGCTAAATAAATATGAACTATTGATTGTTTTTATAACAAAAAGTTTTGCTCTGGAAAATTCCTAATGAATGAGAGATTCTTTGAGATCCAATTTTTTTTTTAACCCCTTTTAACTATGTTATTGTATTGAAATTATCTAAAAGGTTTTCATAGAGTAACTTTTTTAAAAGGTTCTAATTTAGACTAAATACAATATAAAATGCCTTTCTCCAGTATATTCTTGATGGCATCACTCTGACTTATTACTACAATCTTTATCACAGCAACCATTCTTTAATAATGTACAGAAGTGGAACAATAAGTCTCCGGTATAACATCTGAAAAACTGATACATTCTATTAATTTAATTTATCAGTGTGTGAAGGTTTGTGTGTGTTGTGGTGGTCTTAGGAATTTAGAAATCTGTAGTCAGTGGAAAAAGGACATTTTCAGAGGACAAATCAGGTTATGGATGGCCAGGTTACACAGGGACGGGGTCTCTCACAGAAGGCTTTGGGGATGCTGGGTGACAGGTCTCATGACTGAATTTGAATTGCAAGCCTAAAGTTCAGAACCCTCATCTCAGAAGTATTTAGGTAACAAAATCTCATTAACATATTTTCCCTTGGATTCAACATCTAAATAATGTAAAGGATCTCAGTCTAAAAATGCAAGGTTACATGGGAGTGAAAACGTGAATCTCCAGGTTGACGGTCTCCCCCAATCAGGTCGTATTTGCTCACACCCCAGTTTCCCCCCCACCATTTTTTTTTTAACAACATGAGGAAAAATGTAAATTACTTACTGGTTGTGAGCTATTCCTGAGAAAGTACTGATACCAAGATAATTTAAGCCTCGTAGAAGACAACCAGAAATATAAGATCTGCCAAAGTAATGCTGTAGCAAGTGCAGTTCCTTGTTTCAGTGTAGACAAATAAGTGAAATAAGTGATACTGTATTACATTGCATTACTGAGACCATTATATCTATGCCCTCTACGCTTTAAAGCAGATACTGAAAAATAGGAAAACATTCCTGCAGGAGCCACAACAATGATTTAAGGTCAGAAAACCTGCCAGGGAATGAAAGACAAGAAGCTCTACCTAGTTATTTTATTTTAAAAATGCCTACAAGACCCTGAGAAGTAATTTGTTTATTGATATTCCCATGGAGAGAAAATTTCTGATGGCAAAGAGCTCTTTAATCTATCTGATAAAGATATAAGAATCTGAAGGTAGAAATATTCACATTTTACCTGGGAACTTTAGGAAAGCAAAATAGTGGATGCATTTTCACTCCGAGTATTTACATCTGGAGGGGTGTTTTTATATTTTGGTTTGGGTTTTATTTGTTTTTAAAAAAGGAAGTTTTAAAAGTTACAGGATTGATTATGGGCACATTTATGTGAAACGATGTTACATGACGCAGGTGTCAGGTGATGACAGATGACAATAATCCTCCTTTCTTACCTTCCTCAAATATCTTCTTAGTAATTTGCAAGTGAATACACTATTAAGATGCAGAAATTGTGGGTTTTTCCTTTCTTTTAGAGTGCTGCTATCTTATGGATTTATTAGCATGAAAAAAGCAGTAAAATTCACCAAGGGTGAAATCCACTCCTGGCAGAAAGCCGGAAAAGAATGTACTCCAGTTATAATGTGCTTGAGACCTGTTATGACAAGGCTTTATTGAAAAAACTGTGGGATTAGAATTCTTGAAGAATTATTCTCCAATGATTTCTGGTATGCTGTGCTGATACCACTGTTATATCAGAACATCTCAGAAAATCAATTAATTTATGATCTGTAGCACTCACGAGGAGCTATTATTTTCCCAGGTAGAGCTGAGTGAGATTAAAAAGTTTTCCCAAGGTCATGCGCGAAGTTACTATTGAGGTAGGCACTAACTAGAGCCAAAAGAAAATAAAATTTTTATTCTATTAATTTAAACTTTTCTTTGTGGAATATACAACAAAAGCAATTGAGAATTCTTATGAAAATTTATTACAAATTTTTATGTGGATAAAAGCATTATGGTTTGTTAAAGTATTTTTCCTTGAGCTAGTTTTTGAACTTGTTTTGTACATTAAAAAAACCCTAAACAAATGATAAGTCCTATTCAAAAAATGATTGGTGTGTTGCAGTTATAAAAGAAATGTTTGGTTTTGAAGGTTTTTTTCACTAAACCAAGTTTGTGCAAAATCATCAAATCTGCAGGTATTTCTGTCAAAAATAAAATAGCATTTTCTTTTCAACTTTTTTTTGAAATTCTGATGAAACAGTTCTGTTTACTGGTCTTTATGTTTCGTAGTCCAGTTCCTTAACTGAAAGTTCATTCTTCTTTTTTTAGGGCTCAGTAAGATATCTGGTTTTAAAATAAATAAAAGGTGTATGGTTTGAAAAGAGAGACTTGACGAACTTTGATTCACAGTTCATTTTATAGCCATTGAAACTATTCAATTTTTCTTTTTACAATGTAAATTCTAAAAACATTGTAGTTGTAATGATAGAAAATGCTACTGCTTTGGTATAGAAGTATTTTTGCAATTAATTTTGGTTCAGATTATCAGAAATACATTCTGTACCATGGAAGAATAGGATCTTGATACACTTAGGTAGTAGAGGTTTATTAGGTTGCAATTAGGGTGCTCTTAGGTTGCCATTTTCCTATCAGTGCAAGAGGTTTCCATTCAACTACAGCCTCAGGCATATTTTGTTTATCTTTAGAGAGATACATATATGCCATGTAATTATTTCAGTCCAGCCCTCTGGGGTCTTACAACCTTTTTTGACAGAAAAATCTAACATTGTTTAGATGATAACAAGGGATAGTTGGGCTGTCAGATCCTTAAAGAGTTCTGACAATATCAATCATAAGATTTATTGGATTTCTAAGATAATGAAATGCTAGAAGATGGAAAAGAAAATAATTCAATTTAATTCTTTGCATCTCCTTGTGCTAAAACTTCATTTTTGGAAGTGAAGTGTGATTCTGTGACAAACTAGGCACAGACTAATAAACAGAACTGGTAAAGTTTTGCCCTATTTTGACTCAGTTTTGAAAGACTGAAAAGAGGCAGTTTTGATTTTGTTTGAGAACATCTCTGATAAGAATCATTCACAGCCTAGTTCAAGATGTTTATGGACTTCGCAGGTTTTTCTTGTTCTCTTGAAATATTTTCTTTTTTTTTTCCCTGCCAGTTCACAGATACTGGTATAAATCAGGTATGTCTGGCAATCACATCTGGAATTTGGAATGCATTTACATTATGTAGTGGAAAATAGTTATAATATATCCTAATTTCATATATAATTTTGGATTTTTATGAAGAATCAATAAACTCTGAAACATCAAAATAATAATAAATACTAGGAAAAGTGATTTATAAATATCTGCTGGTTTTACATCTGTCTGTATCCATACTTCTTTATAAAGAACTTAATTACATACTCACCTTGAAAGCTGATGTATTTTTAGACTTGTTTTGCAACTTTGCTGCTTTGATTTGCAATAGATTTAGATTTTTTTTTTGTAGCTTTGCATCTGCACTTAAATAGAGATTGAGTGGGAAGGAAGTCATGGATAGCAAAGTTTTTCATACATTTTGAAGTGCTTTTCTGCAACAAAATGTTGTCTGGCAAAGTTCCAGAAAATACAACAGTAGTTGACAAGGAGACTGAGAATCTTCTCATTCTTTAATAAATGCACACGTCTGTCTACCTGAATTTCATCATTATTCTCAGAAATAAAGCTGAAGCTCCTGTTCCCTTTCTGTTGCAATCACATGGAAGGAAGGGAGAGTTTTTTTGGTTTCAGCCCCAAGTAACACAGAACCAAAGGGAAGCTGCAACCTAAATGAAACTTTGGCCTGTGAAATAAACCTTTGAATTCTAAAGAAATAGGTGACTGAAGTAATTACTAGAAATATGGGTATTTCCATGGTTTATCTCTCAATGCCAGTATATGTGTTATGGGCTTACCACTGCATACTTGCATAGTAGAAGTATTCAAATCCACTTAACTGGATGAAGGTTAGTCTTTGTCTCACAAGAATGTTTTGATGTTCAAGGAAGAAAAAGAATACAAAAATAGACACCTACAAATTCATAGGACCATGACGGCAGAAAAAAAAAAAAAACCCAAAAAACAAAAGGTGCTGAGCCAACTGCCCATCCTCTATCGCTCCTAGGAATTGCAGATTGAAAGGACAAGAGGCATCAATTGCAAACTACATGGGAAATTCCAGTTGAATACAAGAAAAAAAAATCACAGTGTTTAAGATCTGGAATGTTGCCAAGAGAGACTGTGAAAACACCATCCTTGGAGATATTTAAAATCTACTAGGTAAATGTTCAACCATATACACTATGTGGTTATTTATTCTCTGCTTTTAATCACCCTCTACCACCCTTTGGTCAACTGCCAGATAATTCAATAGAATAAGTACTAGCAGTAGTAACTACTGAAAACCTCTTTATTTTCTTGAAATCATTCCATGGAATTTACTGGTACAGATAGCTAATTTTCCAAATTACAGTAAAACCAAATGCTTGAAATAGAGAGTTTAGAAAATAAATTTTCAGGAAGGATTTCCTTTCACATAAAAGTGAATTAAGAGGGATATAACTTCATATTCAAATACAGCATATTGTAATTAGTTTACTCTATCTTTCTCAAGGGAAAGAAGGTAAAGCACTAAAGTAATATTTCAGATAGAATTCAATCCTTTATGATGAACATAGTTACTCAGTAGCTGACATGTAATGGCCAATATTTTTGCAAAAGCCTAGCCCGCATGCCTGATGTTATTAAACAATGTTATGTTGCTTATTAACATTAACTTACTCATTCAGTGCATTGGAGTATTGATCTGTCTTTTTAGGAAATTGCAGTGGAGTTTTACTATGAATCATGTTGCATAAAATCGTAACTCTGAGATTTCACTGCATATATTTCTTAATCTCAACAAACACAGTGAGTGAAATAGTCTGATGAAATACTCACAGTAGACTTTCAGCTGGTTTTCGGTGCACTGACCTACACACTTGTCTAGGACTTCTACATATACCAATTTCACAGGCTCCAGATGTTCAATAATAATATTAAATCTGTAGGAATATTACTCAATTAACATTTGTAAAAATATTTTAGGAGAGTTTTTAAAAACAGTTTAGTTTGTCAATTCTTACATGTCATCCACATTCTTCTATAGTTAAAAGGGACTAGATAAAGCTAGTCAGAATAGAAAATATAATTATACCAAAACAGCAATTCTTCTAGATTATTGTAGTTTAAAACCAGATAGGTTTCCTAATTTGACTGACTGGTCCCTAGATTCTCTTGCATGATAGAGTATATCTAGATAGTTTATCTTATTTTGATGAATGGGATAACCTATGGGAACAATTCGTTTTACAACACAGCTATAAAGAAAGTGTTCTCTTACTTGATATTCAGAAAATATTCAAAGCACTGTGTCGAGAGTAGATGGAAAGTTAAGGCAGAAAGTTTGACAAGGCTCATGTAATGCTCAAATTGAATATTAAACAGTGAGGAAGAACTGGAAGAATCAGAAAATTTTTGCTCTATTTCCAAATATATTTTATTACTCCCTTTAAACTTCCTATTTTAAATTTTAGCATTCTACACATTCCTATATACAGCTACTAGGCCTTTAAAATTATGGATGCTAAACAAATTTAAGGGATTTTTAAAATTTGACCAGTTTAGATAAAATTTACATAGTTACTTTTCTATTTCAGTGGTAAAGGATGGATCTGACTACAATGGCATGGCAGAAAATCCTCTAATTTTGAGAAATAATTGTTTAAAAACACATCTATTACTTAAGTAAAACTCAGTAATATTACAGGAAAAATGGTTTCATATCCCATGTTCTTTCCTCAACCAAATACTAGCTCAGCATTCCTGGTTTTATTTACACTACACTCTAAATGATGGGGTGTTTCCTTCAAGAATTACAGAAAATTTATGTGTTAAAAAAAGTTTTAAAAACTTTTTAGCCGTACTCGTAGAATAGTACATATGCAAAAATTCAGACAGATTATAAATTGTGATTAAATCTAATTTACAAATCAAGTCTTCTATCAGCATATCTTTTTGGTATTAAGGATAATAGCGGAAATAATACAGATCGTGTGATGAGATATTTATTGAAATTAATAATTTTAATTATTCATAATAGTTTAATGGTTGAATTAAATTAATTAATTGTATCTACCATACTTTGATGTGGGAAACTATGTGCAGCTGATAAGTGGTTATATTATAATTATGTAGAAATAGATTTCTGATGTTTTAAATATTAAGTTCTCAGCCTATTTCTCCAAGTCCCCTAAAATAATTTGCTAATATTCATAGCTTTGTGGATACTGTAACTAAAAAAAAAAAAAATCAACTAAACTTTATGACTTTGTACTTCCATAACTGAGGTTCCTAAAGATGTCTTAGAGACTTAATTTTGTCTATAATTTTGAGAAGGGTGAACCTCATAACTTCGTTCTTTTCACCTTTTCATTCTTAGCCTGTTCTAGTATACCCATCATTGTATTGTGAGGGTTCAGTGTTGATTTTATGAATAAAGGTTTTTAGGATGTTATCAGTTCAGAGTGCATTTCTACTTGAATAAAAGATGAGCCAGATTCTGACTTCAGAAGGGTAAGCTTGTTACAGCCAACTTCATTACATTTGGTCCCTTCTAATTTGCTCTTGGTATGTCATGGAATAGATAGTAACGTATCATGTTAAATTGCAGTCGTCTCCACAGCAATGCCAGAACCTGGCTGATCTTGCCCCTTTAGACATACATTTTTAGGGATCCAATCCAACAACCACAGATATCAGATACCAAGAAATTTCTACCAAACCCAGCGAGTGCTGTAGCACTGCTAAACAAGAGGTGGTTCATGTAACAAAATACAGAATTTAAGCAAAGAAGTTAATATATAAAATGCAACTTTTAATGAGTCCCACAACTACCAAAAAATTTCAGAAAGCTCTTTAAAAATTATTGGAGCTGATGAAATTCTTGAGCTGTTGTTCACGGAATCACAGAATGGGTCAAGTTGGAAGGGACGACTGTGGGTGATCTGATCCAACCTTCCTGCTCAAGCAGGGTTGTCCTAGGGCACAGTGCACAGGATCTCATCCAGGCAGTTCTGGAATATGTTCCTCATTTCATCAACAGATTCTTACCTTCTTTTGTAAAGCATGTTCTTCCTGTGTGTTTGACCTGGCATGAAGTTTCACCATCAGAATGACAGAGAGAAGAAGAGCAGGGATTATTACTGACTCCCAAGGGGGTCCTTTCTCCTGCTTTTTCCCCCCTCAATTGTGTTATTTTGGATTTACATATCTGTGACCCAAGAAATCAAATACATAGCTGTGCTTACAATGCAGAGGGAAATTCTCAACAGCATGTTGATATGCATTTTCTGATTGTACTTCAGAAGATGTTTAGCAGTTCTAAGTAAGAATAAATCTCATACATATTCTACAGTTCTTGAAACAGAATTTTAATGTATAGCTTAAGTAAAGATCAAGTGATATTTGTTGCATGTTAGATTTATTTTGCAGAAGTCAATCATAAATTTCTGTTTGGAGAAAAATTACTTAAAAATGTAAGTGGAGTAAGTTTAGAAGAAAGTATCAGAAGCTATTCCTCATTTAAAGATTGAATGGGATTCTTGTTTAATTTTGTAAATGCACCATGCTTTATTAAACACAGTTAAATCCTGTTGCCATAGCAATCCATTCTCCATAGAATAAAACTCCTGTGCTTTCCTGTTGTATTCCTTTATTTAGAACTAGTTTCCTCCATTCTGATGCATTTCAGTTTGTATAAACAATACAAGGAAATACAAGGAAAGTATTTAGTAAACAAATTCTCAGGTTACTGTTCTTGATGACATAATGATACAGCACAGGAAAGTTTGCCTTCATGTTTTCTTTGGGAATGAAGGGGTGGAAATACGAGACTTTGTTTTCTATTTGTTTTTTTCCTTGTAAAGTAAAAATCAGTTTAAGAAATTAAGGATAAGAATTCAAGATTAAAATACCTGGAGATAATGTGGATTGTAAAAAATCTCTATGCTTTAATATGAGATATGGAAAGATGTCTGGGCAAAGTTCTGAACTTCAATTTACTTTGGTCAGCCCCAAATTACAGATATCTTGTAGATGCACATTGAAATGCTGCCTTTTTATATTTTTTAAATAGGTAATATAAAAGAAAGCAACTTGACTTGTTTTCACGAATCTGATATTGCACCCACCACAAGATCACAACAGACCTTATCTAGGTTTTCTATATGCAAGCCTACATATGCATACATTTAAGTGTAAGCGTATGTCAAAAAGTGTACTTCTCATTTTTCACTGTTTTTGTATGACGTTATCATACTACCTTATTATTTTCTGATAAAAAGTCTATGTTTTTTACTTTCTACATAAAAGGAAACCAAGCAGAATCATAGTTAAAAGACTTAGGTGTCTTGCAATAAAGCTGTGTATGTTAATGGGTTACTCTTATGGTGTAACTAACACTGAGTGCTGCATTATGAAATGTCTTCTGGTTGAAAAGGGCTTGTCTCTGAGGAATGGCATGGCTTTTGTGTGGGTAGGTTTTGTGCTTGGTTGTTTCTTTGCTAAATATAAGACAGAAACAATAGGCTGTTTTATCCTCATGAAATTAATTTCTTTTAGCCTTACTAGCTGTACCGTGGAAATTTTTTGTGTGCTATTGAAGATGTACTGCTTCCTCAACACCTGCTGGTCTAAATTACTTGGAGACACTGGGAGTATACTTGCTTTCACAGGTATTTCTAGCAACTAATTGCCTGTGAAAATTCATTTGGTTATTTTCAACTTGAAATGACAGGAAGTGTTAGGAGAGCAGTAGGTGAGGTATATTCCCAGGTCACCCACCTCTTATTTTTAATTCTATTGATTGAGTTTTAGCATATAGACTATATTGCTGCTCCACTGGCTACTGTATCAATAATGAAATAATTCAGATTTTATTTCTATATTAAATTAATTCTATGCTCTATTGTATGTAATACTTATGGAATGGTATTCCATTTTATAGCAGGAAAAATTATTCTAGTAAATTGGAAGGAATAGCATGTGCTATTCGGACTTCCCTCCTTATCCCTTTGTACAATCAAAATCATAGTCTTAACTGTCAGAGTTCAATAGAACTCTTATTTCTCTGCCCTCCCCCCCTCAAAGTCCTGTAGGATTCAAATATTCTGTGGCCATATGTTCCATGTCTTCAGATTTCACCCAACAGTTGTTGAAAAATTAGCTTGTTAGCCAAGGATCCAGAGTGCTACTGCAAAGAAAAGCCTCAAAATTGGACTACTTTTGCCACTCATGATTCAGATTTTCCCCAATACAGCCTTTAAAAGAAACATTTGATTTAATAGAAGTTGGAGACTGTGAAATCACCAGTATTCTGTGTTGTGTGCCAGCCACACTTGGTTCCATGATTTATAAATTTATCCTACAAGATTTTGCACGTCTTTAGCATTTATTTGTCCATAAATATACAGATATGCCTAAATTGTCTATTTTCTGCTAAATATTCTTCCCAATTTCATCTCTGAATTAAACCAGGCATTTTTAAATTATAGCCTGGTTTAAACAATACAGCAAAGACTTATTTTTGTATGCTGTGCCTTCTGTCTATATTTTCATTCCAAAGGTGTGTTGATTGCAGGAGTTTCATAGCAAATTACCTACCTGCTATTCATAGTGCAGTGCTTAAGAAGACTTTTGTTGTTGTACTGGATCAACATTTTGGAGGAAGAACTTTTGCCATAAAAATAGAGGCTTTCACTCTTTTAAAAAGTAATCTGTAGGCAATCGTTATTACTTTGTCATCACTTTTGCACCCAGTAATTTTGGCTAAACTCTATAGTCTCTGTTCATCTATTGAAGAAGACAAGTTAGTCATGTCCACAATTTTAATTTCATAGAAAAGTTTTCTCCAGAATGAATTGTTCATTGTGGTTACATATTTTCTTTGTAACAGAGTGTATAATATGTGCTACATCCAGGTGTCTGGGTTAATGTTGAAACTGCTGGTTTCAGCAGCACTTCACTGCAAATGCAGACACCCATTAGAGCCCACCTGCTCATTTGGGTAAGTTCAGGGCACATCATCTATTTTCCCACTATTTTCTGTGGGAACCTGCCCTGCATAAAAGGGCCAGGAAGCAGCTGTGGTACACTCCAGGCAATTTTCCTGGCATGGTTGGCAGATCTACTGGTCTTTTCTGACCTAGGTTCTTGTAGAATCCCTTGTTATTCTTCACATCCTTTTCCAAGTCCTGTTATATCTTTGCCGTATCTTTTCTAATCCCATCGCTACACATCCAAACCATATCCCCGTACTCTTCCCAGGCCACATGTCCCTGCTTCCACTGGCTGTGCAATTCTTTTTTATTCCTCCGTTTGAGGAAGAGGTCCATGCTTATCCAGAATCTGTGTATTCAGAGAGAAAAAATGGTGAAGAAAGCAGTGCAGTGAAAAAGTCGTTGTGTCATTGTCCTGTTTGTTCTGGATTCCAAACTGATTGTGGGACAGTCAAGGTCAGCAATTTAATTCTTAAGTACAAAGATTTTGTCATGATCCTGACTGAAGTCTCAAGACCTAATATCCAGTTCATTAATATGCATTCCCACTTAGATACTTCCCTCCCTTTTCCCTTTCTTAGATAAAATTGTTTGTGAATTTCACTTGAAATATTTTCTGTGTCTTTCCCTTTGTATTGCAAAATACATATATAATTAACAATATCTCCAATTTTGTGGTTTTCTATCTTTTTACCTTATCTAGCTCTTTATGTACATTGCCTGAAAATGGATTTTTGGAAGCTTTTCAGCACTCAAAGGTCTCATATTATCTGTCAGTTAATGTCTCTGATTTCTCTATTGATCTACTATCTTTTTTGTCTGCCTTTCATTTTTAAACTATCTCAAAGAACATCTATCCCTTTCTTTTACTGGTTAGACAACAATGAGAAAATTGTTCTCCAGAATAAGCACAATTGATGCCATTTTTTGCTTGTAATTGCTTATTTGATCTGTCAGTCATCCCACCAATTTCAAACACAAAAATAAAAGTTGAACTAGAGAAAAATAGAATGAGGGTGAGTAGTCTTTAGCCTTCTATACAAGGCTATAAATACAAAGAGATTTCTGACTGTAACTTCTGTCATATCTTTGAATAATGCACTTTAAACACCATGGTTTTATGCATGATTTAGCAACTAAACAAAAAAAAGGCAGATTTGGTATATTCAAATGTTTAAAAGGAAAAAATATCACTTTATGCAAAGAAAGAACAAGTCTATAAGGAAAAAGTTACAGATGTTTTAAAGGAGGGAAATATATAAAAGTAAAATAGAAATTCCTGGTGTATCAAATTAAGCAGATATCATATTATGAACATTTCCTTGGTCATTTTCCTGAAACAATTCCATGTTTTCCAGTTAATTAAGTGCAGGTATAGTTTTCATATGGCTTTCCATTTTCTGTAAATTATAAACTGAATGGGATTGCAATAACAGTAACAGAAACAGCTGTGTTAGAGCTCCAATTCTGAAGGAAGAACAACTGTACATCAAAAAATAACGAGTCTGAAGACAACTGGTGTTGTGGTGTGTTCAGTGTGCCAACACCCGGCAAGCCACACACCCCAGCATATTCAATGGTGGGACAGGGTTGAAGGCCAGGAGCCTCAAGATCATGGTGAGGGCCCAGAAGCCCTTGACTGAATATGCAGATCTCTTCCCAACCACTGGCTCCTGCTCTCTCCTCCCTTCTTCCCTCATTTGTGGATATGTTCCAGAAAGTTCCTTGTCCTTCAATACCCCATGGGCTCCCAGTTATCCTTCCCTGCCTACCTTGTCCCCCATTGGTTCATTGTATGTTTCCCCGCCTATGTACAACCCCTTTGCCACCTATTGATTTGTCCTCTGCGGTTTACTCCTCTCATTTTGTAGGGGTATAAAACCCCATGGCAAGCCCTCAGTTTTCGGTCTTTGCACCCCTCTCTCCCTGAGGCGTGGACCGTCACACCCCAATAAACCCGTCCTGTTCACCCTGCAAAGAGCCCCTCCTGATCTCTTCATCTCCTCCTGCGCCTTCAACATGGGTGGGCTGGGCGAGCCCTTTCGCGGACCTCGCCAACCCTCCCGCGCCGCGAACATCTCCACCAGCTTCTCCCGTGCGGAGGGAAGGGCTGGCCGCCGACCACCGGAGCTAGTCACAGAGGTGGTCGTTAGGCACGCCGTGCCAAATTGGCTCCACATATTTGAGCATGTACAGAAAAAACTCTTCCAATTCAGATGTGACTGCACACTGACAAGTGTCAGTCAAAGAAGATGGGTAACATTAAAAGAGATAGAGGACAATGGAAGTAATTATATTTAAAATATCTAGAGCAATCATTATAACATGCACACCATGACACTATGTAACACTTATCATTCTTATTCCCAATTTTCTTCCCTGTCATTTTGCTACTCTGTGTCATACCTAAAGTTACACTGTATTTTCCCTGGGGGCAAACTCTCTGTCTTAATTTACTTTGCAAGCTGCCAGCAGTCTTGGGGTGCTGTATAATAATCTGCTGGATCTCATTAGCTTGCAGATGTATTTTGATACAAGTAACAGCATGTGATATGATTGCTAATAAGGTTAGTCAAAATCAGGGATTTTTTTCCCATTATTTCCTGTTACTTTCTGCTCTCACTGTGTAAACCTGTGTGCACTTTCATGCAAATACTTCTTTGTTAGGCCTCAGTCCTGTCCTGCATATTTGTTAAAGCAGGATAGTTTCAGGGTATAACTGGACAGAATCTATTTCTTTTTTGTATTTCAGTGCAGCTTATGCTTAAAAGGAAACACAGGTGCTCAGTATCTCAAAGGCTGTTCTCAGAAATTCAGCCTTTTTATGCTTAACTCAGGCAAAACTTATGATGAAATTAGAGCAGCTACAGCCTGTAGGTCGATGAATATCTGCCATTTCTAAGATACCAGATCTCAGCTGATGGCTCAGTGGGAATTTACCTTGTGTGGTGCAGGGTTTCTTCATCTCTCATTGGTTTCGGTGAGAGTTGAAAGGTGCTTAGTGGATGATGGCAGGTAGCAGTAGAAATTTAAATGCCCAAATCACTGAGTATCTGAATATTAAGACTGAGTAATAGCAGGTGTTATACCTGCCTAACAGTGGGATGTCCTCAAAATGGGCAGTTGTGGTTTCTCTTCCCCTTCCCCTCAGTTTAGTGATCTCATGGAAACCAAGTGTTTTGGGGGCCCTTGTAGTAATTTTTTTAATATATTGGAATTACAGAGTAACTCCATATGTAATCACAAATTGAATAGACTGGATCTGAATATTAGATGAAGGATGGAAAAAGCGGAAACTAGTGGATAGCTTCCTATTCTTAGGTGTTTTTCAATATATTTTGAAACTGCACCCAGTGATAGAAGAGATCTCACAAAGTTCTGATTTTTTATTTACTTAACAGCATATGAGAGGACTACTTTAGTTAGAAATTATCAGCATGATGATGTTCTGACAGTTTTGTCAAATCAGTGTTTGACATTAGATTGGTTCATACATCTGGAAATTTCCTTTGCAGGTATTTCCCTACAGATTTTGGGTAATTCTGGATTTTCAGAAATTTGAAATAAATAAGCTACAGTCCTGAGCATTTTGGAATCAATTTGCTCTCCTCTACAGATGGCACATTTTCTTCCTAGAAGCATCGGTCTTTAAAAAGTAAATTTACTTGTTTGTGTGAGAAAAGAGTTAGTGCACTTCCTTTATATTCGGATATACCCCAATACTAATGGAATATGTTCTACTACAATAAGTGGAGAATATACTGTTTGGTGACCTAATTAACACAAATTAAATTGCATTCTGCAGTACACCAGCTCTTTTGTATGACTATATTATCTGCATCTTCCACTTTGAAAATGGTTATACAGGTAAATTAAATCCAAAATCAGAAGGAATTATTATTATTGATACTCATTGGACTCAGTGATTGCTGAAGGGCTTTCAAGCCTGGATTCATTAGCAGATTTAATTCAGACATGAAAAAGTTATTTTGTCACTCTGTTAGTCACCAAAATTCCCTTGGTAACCATTAGCGCAAAAGAGGAGCTGCCAGAAGGTTCAGTGCTTCCATCTTAAATACCCAAGGAGGAATCATAGGCAACAAGCTCAGTCAACCTCTTTCAAGATGACTAAATTTAGGCAAAAAAAATGTCCTTCCTTTGTTAATCTGTGTTTGTTTAGAAAAACAAAAAAAAAGTCCTGAAGGTTGACTTCAGTGGAACAAGAACTGTGTCCAGTGAGCTAGATCATTGAACTGGGTTTTAAAATTAGTTTTAATTAGATATTAACTGATTCTCACTATCTGACTGTAGAACTCTGTAGTTAGTAGAAGTTTATCATTAGGAACTTCATCAAAGACTTTCTAAAAATATAAATCAGTAATGTCATCTGCTGTTAAAATTTGTAAGTTCCACTATAATATCCACAAAGCTAGTTGGGTAGAATTTTCCCTATGCTGTACTATGCTAGTTATCCCTTATTAAATTATTGCGATCCCTTAGAGGCATACTCTGAAATACCTCCTACCTACTTATTTTTTCAATGCTATTTCTCGTTGCTAATTACCTGGAAAGATGTAGGTGACATCTGACCCAAATTTATAAGAGTAAAAAATATGTTTTCCAATCTTTAAAAAGAAGCTTGTACTTTTCTTCTGATTAACATGAGATTTTATGTTCTATGTGATGAGACAGCCTCAAAAGATATATGAACTATAGATTGTATCTTCTCAGACTCCTTGTGGTTCAAACTGGAAGGCAAAGAAAAAAAAAAGGAGCAAAGAATGAATTTTAAAATTCAATTTCTTGCCATTTTGCCTACAGTTTATCCAGGGTCTGAAACAGCCCTCACAACTTAGAATAGTTAACAAGACAGTTTGCATGGTTGTGAATTGCTGAAGTGTAGTATAATCTGCTTTGTACTCCTCAGACCAAGTTCATCCAGCGATGTTCCTCACATGCCAAACAAGTAAACAGGTACTGGTAAGTCCAGTACTCAGACAGAAACATCCTCTTCCTCCTGTTATTCCTGTAAGCACAATTTCTGTTTGCAAAGAGGTTAGAGAGTGTGATGAAACTTGGCTGCAAGAATACATGACACAAATAAACCATTGCCCCATGAATGAAAGCCTCTATATCCAGAGCTGTGATTCAAACACTTCTTTGTTGGAAGATGAGGAGTTCATGATTCTCCATCCCTCTGTCAAGAGGAATCATAGAACTTTTGGTTTGGAAGGGACCTTAAAGATCTTCTAGTTCCAATGCCCGTGCCATGGGCAGGGACAGCTTCCACTAGACTAGGTTGCTCAAAGCCCCATCCAACCTGGCCTGGAACACTTCCAGAGGTGGGGCATCCACAGCTGTTCTGGGCAACCTGTGCCAGCGCCTCACCATCCTCTCAGTAAAAAATTTCTTCCTGATATATAAGTTAAATCTCCCTCCCTCAGTTTAGAGCCATTTTCCCTTGCCTTATCACTACATGCCCTTGTAAACAGTTTTTCTCCAGCTCTTTTGTAGGTCCCCTTAAGGTACTGGAGGGTGCTCCAAGGTCTCCCTGCAGCCTTTTCTTTTCCAGGCTGAACAGCCCCAGCTCTCTCAGGCTGTTTTTACAGAACAGGGCTCCAGCCCTCAGATCATCTTTGTGGCCTCCTCTGGGCTCACTGAGAAGAATACTGGCAGTATGAAAATGACAATTTTCTATTTCAGTAACTTATTTCTAGTACTTTGCCTTCAGAGTTCTGCAGACAATTCACTAAGTGCTCTAGGCAATGTTGATCAAGAAAGTTATGTAGAAAAAAAATTAACCAGAACTCATAGTTTACATCTTGCAAGTCTTAAATGGCTTGGTGCGGAGTGCCAGGGAATAGTGTTTTGTTGTTTTAGAATATATGCTTTTCTCCAGTGAAAAGAAACCAGCGGTGTCTAAGTACACTTCAAAGATCTGCTGTGTGATCAAGGACAAGAGACTGAAGTGAGAACTTTATGAGTGTATAATGTTGCTCTGTGCCATTATTGATGACAGCCTTTGAAAAACAGTCTTTAAGCAATACTTCATGTTTGTAAAAAATTTAAAAAATAATTATGTCACTACTTTAAAATGATAAAATTTATTAATTGATGCCATATCAACTCTGGTAATAAAAATACTTTATTCTCAATATTTAAAAAAAATATATTACTTTTTATAAAGTATTTTGAATTTATTCACTAATTTGAGAATAGATTCCTTCATTTTATATTTTTAATTACCTACAATTTTTGTTTTTATCCTTGTTCTGGATGTTTTATTCCATAGTTGGCCAAAACACTCAGAAAAATACAGCACCTTATCAAAAAAGGTCACTTCTTATTTTCATGAAGGGGATGAAACTACTTTCTGTCATCTTCACTGGAGAGATATACAGAGAATATTCCTAAAGGAATTGTATTTGTATAATCTGATTTGAACAGAATTTACCTCAGCAACATTCTATTTTTCTTTCACTATCACTCAGTTTAGATCACCTATATAGGGTTTTGTGGATGGCGTTATGGGGGTTTGGAGGTCAATCATTATCACTAAAAAGACTTTAAAACTTTGACGGGTTATTTCAGCAATACCTGCATTGCTCTGCATCCCTTGAGAATTGTGGGCTGGCCAGGGGACAGGCATCCTGCAATGGGAAAAAGCTAAAGCAACACCCAATAGAGAGGCCCAGTGCTTACATATCCTTCTTACTCTCATCAGTCTTATCAGTGTTGTATTGGCATTCCGAAATTGTGGTCACCCAAAGGTTGCTTGAATTGGATCATGAGATAAAAGAAACTAACCCAAGATCAGAAAGGACAAACACGTTCAACATTTTGAGCTGAGCCATCTGGTCTCAGAGCTGTAACTGATTTATTAGCAAACTTGTTTTTGCCTGGGTAGGACCAAGGGCTGGTTTCGGGGCATGTAAACACCATGTTGTTTAATTTATGACATGGCAACTTATTAGTTTTTGGCAGATTTAGTAAGGTCTCTAAGTAAATAAATACTTCTGATTGGTCAAGGAATTGAAAAAAGAAAGAAAAACATCACAGACTGCACTGAGTTTTCCTTTATTCATTTCCAGGCACCATTTAGTTCAGTGCAGGAGAGAAGTGAATTTTTTGAGAAGAATTAAAATAGTCTAGATGACAGAATCAGGATGTAAGCCTCAAAAAATAAAGAGAGGTCACTTGGGGAAATGCCTAAGTTAGCCATTTTTTCCAGCTCAGTGAGAGATTTCTTGATGGACATTGTTTTGGAGTTAACTGTTAAAAAAACCCTAGTTTAATATTTATTTACACTGTCACTTTTAGTGGTAGAAATACTTATGAGTGGAACTACCTTATTGTTACTTTAATATGCATTACAAGAATGATATGTGTTGATACATCCTAAATGAGTGTATATCCTCTTCTGAGAAAAAATCCAAATGATGCAAGTTAAATATATTAACACAACATTTTACAAGAAGATAACTCTTCCTGTATCATTTATTTCTATGAGTTACAAATGACCTCATAACTCATGAGTGATTGAGCAAAACAGAACTGGAAGTGACTTCGGAAAAATTATCAGTAGAAATAAATAGTATGTACAGAGTCAGTCTGCTCTACAAGTTCTCTTTATGGAACACCGATTTTCACTGATGTACTGTAACATTTTATATTAAGTGCTGAAGCATCATTAGTGCTTTGGTTGAAGGATGGTATTGCCAGTGGTTTCAAAATAAGTAATAAGCAGGCATGTGAAGGTAAGCAAAGAGTTGTGTTGTATTTTTTTACCCTTTCTCCTGAAACTATTACTACTAACACAGGCGAAGATAGACAAGTTTGAAGAGAAAACAAATTGTTCATAATTTTTGGTAAATGCCTTATCAAACAGCACAGTGATCCTGTTTCCCAGAATTTTTAGAGAGCCCTCTATCAAACATAGAGTAAATGGTAGACCCAGAGGAGAAGTTCATAGTGAGTTTAGAAGAGTTTTTTCATCCTATTGGCTGTAGAATTTGCAAGGAAAGTTAATAAAATTCCAGGTTCATTGCTGAGAGCTGAATTGTCTTTGTATAATCTCCCACTCCTACTCCTGGTGTTTTATTAACACCAAAGAGTTTCCAAATAAGGAGTTAATTCTGTCTTTAAACAAGGTAAATGAAGATAGCTCACTTGAAATATGGATCATCCTCTAAAGGAGTTTATCTTTGTATCTTGTTTATATAGGAGCTGTAGGCAATTGAGTTTCAGAGTCTCAAGAGACGCAATAGAAGTGCAGCTCAAACTGGACTTCTGTACAATGCTCTGTGAAAATTGCTGCTGCAAACTATGCACAAGGGGTGAATGAAAGTGGGTAGAGAGCTGAACAAGGCTTTACTTTGACCAGTTCAAGAATTGAGGGCATGGATTGCTAGAAGCGGAAGGGTTAAAAAAAAGGGAAAATTTATTATATCTGGAGAAAGTTGACTTATAGAGAGGCATGACAAAAATGAACTTGTTCTGTATGGCTTCCCAAAGAAGAAATGACTTAATTATGATCTAGAAGTACCAAAAAACCCCCAAAACCCCCCAAAAACCCCACCAAAACCATAAAAAAAAAAAGCTAAATGTTAAAAGACTATTTAAGCTAGCAGAAAAAAAAATTAAATTCCTGGCTGGAAGCTGAAACCAAACAAATTCAAATGAGAAATAAGGCACAATTTCGCTGCAGCAATAGTATTTAACCTTCAGAGCAAAAAGCCAGGGGCAGTGTGACTCTCCATCTCTCTGCCTTCAAATCAAGAGTAGATGTTTTTCTGTAACATGTTAAACATAAACTACTAAGCTGGGTAGAATTGAAAATGAAATCTAATGACCTATGACATACAGGGTCAGAATAGATGATCTAATGGATCCTTCCTGTCTTGAACCATATGAAAAAGTTAATGGAGCTGAACCATTTTACAGAGATGAAGAATCTGCCTTTCATGTCCATTACTCAGCACGTTTTTTCCTATTTTTTCGACTGATTTGTGTAAGTAGATTGTAGAAATGGTTTTCCTTTATAGATTTTATTCCATGTATTCCTGTACTGAAATACAGGTGGCTATCTCCTCACATTGCATTTATTTTTCAAGAAAATTTCAATTTTCTGAAAGTATTAATGCCATCCTCATCACTATCTAATGCCAAGCAAATATGCTCGGTGGTAGGGTCTTTGCTCTCAACATGTTTTTGTGTCTCTAATTAATTCAGATCTAATCATTCCCTACATCTTCATTCCTATATTTCTCCTCCTCTGCGTCTCTGAGGTTTTTGGTAATTAGAGGGCTGGAATTACGAATTCACATAATCTTGTGGGGGTTTGTTTTACCTTCTTTTTCTTGCCTCATCTTTAAGCAGAATTTTATTCTCACCTCTCGTCTTGCCCTGGAGGTCTCTACAACATCCCTAGTGCTGTCCTTATTCTTTTTCCTATCTAGTAGCTTAATCCCAGATTGATTCATTATATTTCTCCGAGGCTCACTATAGCAATTTTTCAGATCTGATTTTTCTCCTGATGCACACAGCTCTACTTTCCCTCCAGTCTCTTTCATGTTTTTGTCTTCCAGAAAGTCTGGAAGCCCTGTGTTTAGAATTAATATTCTTTCTTGGGAATAAATCATGTTTCTCATGTAAGTACTACACTGCCATGCATCTGATTAGCAGATGTTCATATTTTGAATATCGTATTTCTGTAATCGCATCTCCAGAAACAGTATCGTGGTTATACATTGGATGTAGAAGCACCCCATGAATATTTCATAACTCTACTCATGGAAGATTATACTAAAGTGTCTTTTATAGATTAGTTATGTGGTGAATCAGTTGTCCCATTGTCAAGGAAGCCTTTTTTAAATATTATGGTTTGTTCTATTAGTTCTGAGCCTCAAGTCTTGCTGCTACAGCATAAGTAATTATGCACTCTTTTTCTTTTTGTGATACTATGTCTAAAAAAGGGAGACTTGTGACTGTTCTGGTCAGGATCTGAACTTTATGAAGTACAGTGGGAATTCTAGTTATGAGTAGCTGAATTTTCCATGAGTAACAGAACTAGTGAGTCCTTTTAATTCAGTATCATAATTTTAATAGCAGGCAGTGTCAGAAGTTTGATTGGAGAGTGAAACAGTTGTTCAAAAGGGAATTTTTTTAAAAACATGTCAAGCACTGACTTACTTTTTGACATGAAGCTTATCTACTATTTATAAATTAATATTTCTCTTTTTGATATTTGGGTCATTCTCTAACTTCTCTTAATGCCTTTTGGAAAAAGGATATTCCATTAATTGTATTCACTTTGAAGTTTATATAGAAGGTATGAACTGACATGCATATCTCAAGCCCAAGTACATTAAAATTATTTCCTGTCTCCAACAGTTTAGCAGGTATACCACTCTCCCAGTATCTAATTATTCTATTTGACGTGAGGAATTTTTGATGATTCTTTACTGATTTTTTCTTATTGAAAAAGTCAGTTATTTAAAATTGTAGCAGATTTAATTTTTCTTAGTCTCTTCTCTACAGCTGAATAATTTCAAAGCCTTGGTTCTCTAAGGTTTTAGGTTATATGTACTTTTAACATGTCTGTTAATTGGCAACTTACTTCTAAATGTGCATTAGGGAAGAAAAATTTAGTAGCTAAGGCTTTCAAATAGTAAAACCTTTAACAGCATGGCAGCTTGGTTCTGGGGTAGAATTTGGACCAGCAGACTGAGAGAAATGACATTTCTAAGAAATTGTTTATTCTGGTCCTTCTTTTAGAATGTTTGGAATTGAAGAAAATTTTAGCTTGTAAACTGACTGTCGAGTAGAAAGTAAACTGTAGATAAACTTTAGATGTGAGCTGGACCCACTGTGGTTTCCTCTTAATGGCTAACACTTCATTAGTATCTTGCTTGTTATCAGTTAAAATGGCTAACACCAGAACCTGCTGGGGAGAAAGACATCATTTCCCTGCCTCTAATACTGAAACTGCTTTCACTTTGCAGGATTTTAGATAGTGGGCTGCTTTTCATTTTTACTAAAATGTCTACTGGTTTTGACAATTTAACCAAAATAGGTTCATACACTAAATTGTTGGGGGAAATAGGTCTTGGTGAAAATGTTTTTGTGGAAATAGAAATAAATGTTGAATTAAAAATTATGATATTAGGGAAAACTGTATACCTAACAGAAAATTCTGGAAATATGGATAGTTTTAATTAATTGTGGGGGGCAGGGGTGGCAAGGGTGTAGTATCAGAGTGTAGACCCTGAAAACTCTTACATATACAGTGGTAGAAAAAAATTTACAAGTTTGAAACATTCAAAGTTCACCTATGCAAACTATCAAGCTGATATTTTTACAGAATTGTGGGTCACAACCATGGGTTCTTACTCCTTTTTGGTAACATTTTTCTTCTAGCTATCTCTTGGCTTTTTTTTCCCAGATGCACTACTTTACATTAATCTATACAAAATTTCTTCCACTGTGGGAGTTTGCAGTCAACTCATTCTTCCACAGATCAGGGCAGTTCATGACGGTGAAGGCTATTTGAAGCATGTGCTAGAGAAGTTTGCTTAGGAGTACAATTGTCTGGGAGAGTAGTAGAGATCAGAGGCAGCTACTTTTTGTAGTACGTTTTCCATCTCTGTCAATGGGCAGTCATACAGATTTTATATTTACTTTGGAGCACTAACACTTGAAATGGAGTAAGGACCATGGGAATGCAGATGCAGAGCATGAGATTCTGCTTTTTTTTTTTTCCTTTTGTTATTTAAAAAAATGTACATGAAAAGTACTATTTTTAGCATTTCCTTTTAATTTATAGCAATTCTTCACCAGGATAATAAATACCAAATTATTTACTTCAGAGGATTGAGAGGATTACTGAGTTAATGTTTAAAAAGCACTTTGAAGATAAAAAGCACTATTGAGCTGCTTAAGACTTACTGAATAGTTAATTATCTAAAGGTCCCATTCTCCCCCCTACAGGTTATTTCTACATAGGGGAGAGTAAACTCTGAGCTTCATATTATGACTTTCAAAGTCACCCTTTTTAAATCTTATTGGTTTCAAAATTTGCTTTTTTTTTCAGTGGCCTGAATCTGATTCCTTTGAAGTCAATGGCAAAAGTCCAACACTGAAAAAAGTCCACTAGAGCATAATGTAGCTGTTCAGAATAAACAAGTTGAAACAATGATTAGAGCCCCTATCCATATTATTTACATTTTGTCTTAGTGTGCGTATAAGTGTATGTATAGATACATATATACACTCACATGTGCATAGGTAGGTGTATGGACATGCAGTGGTTTGTGGACAAGTGAGATACATTTTTTAGTTTGGGACTGCAAGCATGTGGGGCTAATTTCTTCATGATGAGATGTTTTTAGAGGGACACACTGACCTTGCTGTGAACTGCTATGGGCAAAATGGATCTCATTACAAGATCTCAACACAACAGATGTATTCTTTTATAACAGGAGTAGGAAAATATTAAGAAGTCTCCACCAGGTGCCTGTTCTCTGGACCCCTCACAGCTGACACAGATACCCCATATAAAGAAATGGAGATGAAGGAAAGAGTGTTTGAACTCAACATTCGGAGTCAGCCCTTGTCCATGACAGACTCATTGAAGGTAATTACTAGTCATTCTTCCTTCAGTGTCTTAGCTGTTAAAACTGCCATAAGCATTCAGTGTAAGGTAAATGTTACTCTCTGCTGAGGACAGGAATCTCCCTTTGAACTAGTTTGGAAAAAACAGTTGCACACGTATCAGATCTTGACTGTAGAAGACAGTCCCCCAAACACCCCAACACATATTTGATTTTGCAAATATTAAATACCTCTTGATTCTGATATGACTGATTAGGACTTAGATGTTAAGTATTTCTTAATACTTGCATAATTACGGCCTAAATTTATCAATATATGCCATTTGAGAAAAAGCCGTGAGAGTTATATATTTAACTGAAGTTCATAATTGATTCCTCCCTAAGACAAAGAACAGTATGTCAACCTGAATTCATTTAAATTTGACCTTTTAATGTGCTACAGCAGCATACTATCTTCTGATTTTAGTTGTGTTGGCTCTTAAATCAGGGTCTAGACATAAAAGGTCATACTGAATTCTTGAGCTGAATTTTTAACAAGGACAGCTTTTAAGTTTTTTGTGATTAATACCAAGAACATGTAGGGATCATCAGAGGAAAGAGTAAAAGAGTGAGAAAAGATTTGATTAACAAATTGCTTTCTGTATACCCTATTCTGTTTGCTAACATGCACTAATCAGATGACATGAAGCACAGCTAAAGAAGTTATGGTTAAAACACAATGCTATGAAATAAAAAATGAGTTGATCTTTATAGTAAGAATGTAAATCTTCAGTTAAAAAAAGAATTTTTGGCCCACGTGTGTCAGACATTTCCAAAGTGCAGAGGTAGTTATAAGTTTATGACTTTCTGCTTCTAAAATATTCCTCTCCCACAGGATCTCATGAAATATGTGCATGTTTACAGGAAATTGTGGAAATAGCGAGTCATCTTTTCAATAATTAACACAGGATAATTTCTTGAAAAACAAGAACAGCAGGCATTTTTTATCCTGATTACAAAGAATTTTGGTGAGCTACTTTTGGATATGCTCAAAACAAGGAGAATTTTCAAAGTAGTATCTAAGTGACATTTGCTCTTTGGCAATATACTTTTACCACTAATTGCTCCAGTTCTCTAAACCGTAGCTGTGTATCTGTCACTAGAATCTTTTAAAACTTCATTTTCTGACTGATGTCCTATTTTCCAAATACTTTTGTGTGTAAATGTCACAAGACGCTCCCAACATGTGGAAATGGCTCAGGTTTCTCCAGTTCTGTAGGCTATGGTGTTTTTCATAAATACGATTGGAGCGATTGAAGGCAAGTGTTGGTCAATGGCTTCTAAAAAGTGATCGAAAACTAAATCGTCCATTCTATCCTCAAACACTGCACAAAGGAATGGAATGATGTCACACTAAACATTATGACTTTGCTAAGTTCAATATAAATAGAGCAACAAATTTTTCTGTGTCAGAAAAATTTTACACATGTGCACGCTACTAACTGACCCTAATTACCAGCTCAGTGAGTCAGCATGGTCAAGTCCAGTGGTATGTGACACTCCCTCTGACCAGTCTCTGTGTCAAGCCCTTGGACAGAGGCTCAGCACCAATTCATAAGCAGTTCCACCTCAGGCACTCTGCTTCTACACTTGGCTGTCCACATAGCAACATTCTCCTCAACCCCAGCCTCTAGTACCAAGTGGCTTTATAGCCAAATGTTGTTGCAATCAGCTCACAGCACCCCCTTCCAGCAGTTTCAGGTACTATTCCCTGTCAGTTTTGATCCATCGTTCACACCAAGGCTCAGATCCTCTTTGTGTGTCAGATGTTATTCTCAGACCTTGTTCACAGTGTCCTCTTGGCCATGGCTCATTATAATGACTGTTTCAGTCCTTGGTTAAGGCAAAGCCATGATGTTGCCATGTGAAATTAAGGACGTTGTCTATAGCCCTCCACTCAAAGTAAGCATTTATTCCTGTCAGATGGTAGTTTGTGAAACTCTGGGATGGTTTTCTACTTCATGTTTCTGCATAGTAAATGAATGAGCTGCCTGTGGATGGTCTAGTTCATGATGTAAATTACAAGATCTATTTGGTTTTCTCCAGTGCACATCTGAAACCACAGCTCCAGGGGAAACAGGAATAACATGAGCAATATAGAGAGGATGTAATTTTTCCTTGGCTGCATCTCGTGTTGCAGGAACTGCAAGAAGAAAGGGCATAGAGTCGCCACAACACATAAAATGTAACTCCAGGATATTGTTATAATGATGTAGAAATATAATGAACTCTTTCAAGTATTTCTTACAGACAGCCCTGTAGAACCTAACGTTATTTTCATAATGAAGAAAATTCAGGAGCTTTATTGCTAAAAAATAGAGCAAGCTCTTGCAAATGCTCAAACAGGACATGATGTCCAGCATAATGAGTATGCTAAATGAATAGCCACAGGATACAGAAATTGTTCTACAAGTCTTCTCCATTAATCTTTTAAGAGAATGAGAGTCTGCTACAACGTTGGAATTTTGTTTTGGTACTTTCTAATTTAAAGCTTATTGTAGTCTTCATTTCATTTGGAGCCTGCAAATAGTAGCTAATGAAATTTGACCTCACAGACATAGAGTAAAATAAATAATATCAGTACTCATCAATTGAAAAAGCAAAACCTATCAGCACACATTTTAAATGTATGTAAAGAATACATTTCTGAACTGCGGAAGTATTTTAAATTCATGCAGTGACCTGTATGACCTTTTTATCAATATACCCCATATGAATAATGCAGCCACCCCAAACCCATGCCATTAAAAATTGTAATAGTTGTCTCATGTGCAGAAGCAATGTTACACTAGGGATCTATTTGGCCCAGAGCATTCCATTAAAACACAAAGTGAGTTTCAAATGTATATGTTAAAATGAAACATCAGCTATAATGAAAAAGGAAGCAGAACAGAGTGGGCTTTAGGTATTAGTGTGCATTTTCTTTCGGAGGAAATTTTGCCACGCTTGTACTATACCTAATGCCATTCCATAGTTGAAGTATAATCAATCCACATTTTATTTTGCTTTTAAAATTCTCCTATGAAAGGTATAAGGCAATCAGTGTGCTGTGCTCTAGAGATGGTGGTATTTGAGTTGCTATTGCTATTTAATATTTAGTTTTCAATAAAGCGTTGATTGTAGTCCATTGTATTAGCTACCATACAAGTACTGAGGAAAATGTGGTCCCCAGTCTAAAGTTCAGCATTTCTGTTTGACTTATGAAGCTTTGGTAAGCTTAGAAAAAGACAGGTAAAACAAAATAGAGTGGATTGGTTATTATTAATGCCTCATATATTATTCTGAACATTCAGAGATTGATTAGTCCACCATCTTCGCATTCTTTTATCAGTTCATATAACAGATACTAAACCTTAGGATACCTAAGAAATCATCCTGCTGGAATTAATGGGGGTTTTTTAAGTGATTCTAAAGACCTTTGACACTACACAGTAGAATACTGGACATTACACAGCTTTGAAGGATTTTCTTCCTAACACTGTGGAGTTCAGCCCTTCCCTTTAGCAGTGAGGAATTCAGTTATGGTGAGAAGAAAACTAAAAAACTGTTGCTGGGTTTTCTATCGAGCACAGAATCTACCTCCATAGACATCTTTGACATGACAAGTGTATTCCAAAGTGTGTCAGAGGTAAAGCAACAGTGGATCAATGACAGGAGAGGGTCATTTAAGACTTTAAAAATCCTGAACACATTCTGGGTTGACCAAAGACTGCAGGTGAAAGTTCTTTTTGTGTATTTATGTAACTTTAGTGGGGCTACTTGTGAGGAAAGTGGTTTTCCCTGACACCAGATGCACATGAAAATGTTAATGCTTCTGTGAAAGTACTGGGAGGCAGACTTATTCCCAAAAGACAATATATGTAGCCTTTGGATTCCTAAATCTATAAAGCCATTGTGGCTACTGTGTACACTGGTAGTTCTGAATCTCAAATATTATTGATAAATTTATTCCATAAAATGAATACCTACATTTATGTACTGTTCCCCACTGTAAGGTGATAATTAATAGAAGGAGGGAGCCAATGCTTCACAACTTGCCAGCTTTAAGGACATTTGTGTTAGAGTTGATGTCATTGTATGTGTCCTGTGATTACTTTTATGCGGTCTCACAGTTTTATGTTAAGACTAAGTTTTCAGTCCATTCTTTCAGCATTGATTAAAACAAATTTATTTTTTCATTTTCTTGCTTTGTTCTTAAAATTGGGACATAATAAACAATTTCCTAATATTCTGAAAGAAGAAGGGCAGATTTTATATAACAAAACAATGCAAATTTTTTATATTTCATATTAATATGGTAGACATCAGCTTTCAGCCTATAGTGAATTTTGTAAAAAAAGTGGTAAACAGAGATTTGGAAGAGAAATACTGATAGGTCTGTTATTAACATTTTAATACTGTTGAATTTGAAAAGTTTATTAAAGTTTCCGTCATATATAATTACCGTATTTACAAGAGCATTTCCCAACACTGAAAAGGGCTATACTTGCTAGCAGCCAGCCTGTCATTCTGCCCCATTTTTCAGCATTCCTGCTTTTCTTAGAGGTCATTTTTAATGACTGTGTACAAGCACCTGAAAATTAGGTGCATAAATTAACTACCAATTAAGGTAATACAAAAAAAAGAAAAATGTAATTACTAGTTTCTATGTGTAAGTCCACTCATTATCATGTGGGATGTGTGCATGTTTATCACGGAGCAATTACTGAGGCACAAAAGAAAAGTGATGTTTTCATTGTGTTGCAGTCCTGAAACTGCATATAACATGAAGCAAAAGAACCTGCTCTCAAATTTATATGTCAGTGCTTAATGTTGAAAGAATGTTATCACGATTTAATACGGCAAGTGCTTAATTATTTCTGTGTAACATTTCCCCATATTTAATATCACTGTCTGTCTGGAGTGGCTATTGACCTAGTTTTCAACTAATTGCAATGAGAATAAAAAAATGCCTTTAAAGCAGCGAATTTTTTTTCACTGAATTACTCATGACAACTGAAATGGTGAATTCATAATTGATAAACTTTCTTGCCACCATCAATAATGAACTGCATTATTACACAAAATCTTACAAAATACTGATGGCATCAGAAAATATACAGAATGTTGAGAGTATTCTGTGGTCAACCAGTATGCTTCTCTAGTAGATAGCATTTTAGTCTTCCTTTGAGTATTTCAGTAGGTTTAATCTTTGTTTAAAATTTAACTGCTGGAGTAGAACAAAAAAGAAGACATGGTAGTGACAATGTCCCTTTTATATACCAAGCTTTGGTTCAATTCTTCAGTTACCTTTTATTTTAACTCATCTATCTTAATCTTATTTATCTTAACTCCCACTGAAACCTAGGAGAATTTATACACCTAAATTCCTCTGTAACTATGATGCCTAGAAGTCAGAACCCTACTCAAAAATATTTAAGACCTAAAACTGAGGTTCTCTGCTGCATATGGGGATTCAAGCCCAGTATTCTCAGATGCTGAGCTTGTCCTGCCTACATCCAGAGTCAAAATACCACTTACCCATATGCAGAATTTTGCTACCATCAGATGATATAATGCTTTTATAGCTGTATTTGTTTCTCAATTTTATTATGGTGGTTCAAGGATTTTAACACTAATAAGACACACAGATGGAAACTAAAATCAACAGATGATAAATACTCCCAAATACCTGTGACCTCTCTGTTGTGCATCCAAGCATAATTCTTTCTACTTTTTTTACTTTTTTTGTGTGTTTTTATTTTTTTTTTCCAGAAACACCTCTCAAAGTAAGCATTAAAAGAACAAATGGCTAGCAATTAGATTGTTGCTGACACGTCAGAATACAGAATGACTGCATATAATTTAAGTAACGTGCAGACTGTAACTTATAGCATTAGAGACATTTACTGTATGCTTTTTTTTCAGCACTGTAATAGCTATGGACTGTATTTATACATTGCTGGTAAAATTAGCCTCAGGTAAGTGTATATTATTTGTCTCTCTCTATTTCGTTATTCACCACCATTTTTTGTTGATGTCTACACTATTAGCACCATGAGAATCACCTTAAAGTAATTTAATCAGCCAAGTTCTCCTGTCACTTAATCCTGGTCAATTTAGGCTGCCCTGGTATTAAGTGAATGCATAATGTAGCTCAATGGATGAAAATTAAAGGAGATCATGTTGTTATACAGATTTCACTCATTATTTGAATTTCAAGTTGGTTGCCCTTTAGTAGGTTTTCCATCCTGCGTAGCTCACTGGTGACAAGGAGTAACAACGGCCATTAGTAGCTGTCAGTGTGATACAGCTCATAGATACCACCCTCTGCTAACTCTTACACCAGTTATTATTCACCATAAAACTGTTTTTAAGTATGCAAGTCAAGCTTGACAATATTGTCATGATCAGCCATAGACAGTCCTTTATCTGCAAATACATAAGAAATATTCAGGATTTTTATTTAAAAAAAAAAATCAGTATTTATCTTTTTATTCACAGTGTTTTCCATATTGCTGGATAAAAAAAAAGGCTGAAGACAGAAATATATGAGAAGGTCAAGGAAGATGCAACATGAGCTGGAATTCTGTACAAGCTGGTAAAATTAGAAGATCTCATATGATTAAACTCGTGTGTCAGACTTTATTCAGTAATGTGAGTGATTTTCTGTGATTTTGTTTTTTTTTCCTGCTCCAAACCTCTCAGTCAGCTTTTGGCATTCATTACATTTTTGTTATCATGTATCAGGACCCCAGATACTAAAGTAATTTTGTGGGGTTTGCCAGCATCTTTAAGAATACACTTCTGATAGTTTTTTGTAAACAGAAGAGAAAAATGTCTAATTTATTTTCACATTACCTTTTTGCACTGGTAATCCTCTCTGCTTAAGGTTTTTGTAATTTTTTTTTAATAGTTAATCTTAGCCTTTCTGACCTCTCTGCTTCATATAAATACAAGGGCAAGACCTATGTTTATTTTCGTGACAGGAAGTACAGAATTCTCTTCACTTAAGAATGACAATTTTTTACCTCTATGCCTTTACATGCATGAGTAAAGAAATTAATGTTTAGAAGGAGAAAAAAGAATGAGGAAGATCTGTATTATGCTACTGATTCTTTAGCTCCCAATGGTAGAATACTGCAAATCGTGGTAACTCAGATGACAAATCTCAAAAGGAAGCATTTCCTTACCAGTTAAGCCTTTTTATAATGCCACAGAGACAGATGTGATGCATACCGAGGACAAGGGTACAGGCCACAGAAGCTGGAGTCAAAAGTAGCTGTTGTCTGTAGTTTCCTCAGGTATCCTCACAGTTTACTAGGAAGTCATTAGGTAGCTAGAAGCAGAAAGGCACTTGCTTCTCCCCTGTGCCTTTTCTGTTTGACAGTTCCTAGAAGGGGAAATCTGGCGTCTCTGGATAACACATCTAGGGTAAGGTTTATTAAAGTTGTCCATGAGCACTATCAAAATACAATATGTCTGTAGGTTTTGAAAGATGCATTGCGTGTAGAAGCTGATTTGTGTGTTATGCACATAAATTTAAAGATAAATGATGCTTCTCCCCCAAGTGGAAAAGACTTTGGAAACTTCGGAGCCGCAGTTACTTGAGCTGCCATCCTTCACTCTGAAAGCAACTAAATGAAGTCACATGTCTAACAATACAGATATACTGCTGAGCAGCACCCAGAGTGAGAAGAGAGTTTGCTGACAAGAAATGAATAGCAAGAGAAGGTGAAAATCCCAGGCAGCACTAATGGTCCTCAAATAATCTTGTGTGAAGCAGAAACACTGTAAGTTATAATTTTGAACTTTGAGGTTTGCAGTTTTTTAGCTGTACAATATTAGAAAACTTTAGAGCATTTTGTGGAAAGTAATAGAGGTGTTCCATAACTGATCTTTTAAAAAAAATTATAACATTGGATTCTTCTTATGCAAAATGCTTCAGATTTTATATCCACACTTTTTCATTTTATATTTTGAAATTTCAGTTCAACAAAACCAAGTAATATCAAAACAGCTGAGTATTTTAAACATTATGTATATCAAAATCAAAAGGCATTTTTGCCTCTGTAAAGAGCACACTTGGGGAAGGATAAAAATGCAAATACTTTCATCATTTTTTCCCGGAATTGATAGAAAATGGATTTGTTATGTCTGCGTAGTCACAGTTTTATTCCAGTCTTATGTGTTCATGTGACCAGATCAGCTTTGGAGGTTATGTTATCAGAATATATATATATATATATACATATACACACAAACAGAGAATACTTGAGCACCAATATATATAACTGCCATGCCTTTATCACCTTTTCTACTCTTTCCACCACACATGGATTTTTATCAGGAGATTTTTTATTCTTTTGTAGCTCATTGGTAGAAGCACTAAGTAGCTTCAGGATTTATACTGACATCAAGAATGTAATCAGAAAGGTTTTTTTCTAGTCTTTCAATTAGTAAGTTTTTTTCTATTTAGTGCAAGTGCATCTGTTCATTTTTTTTTATCAAATTCTTTTGACGAATGAAATCAGTTTGGAGACAGACTATATTGTACATTTGCTACCTCATCTCTAACAATTCCAGTTTTTATCTGAAAATGTCTTTTTCCCCCTCCTAATATGATATAATCTAATATAAAATGTAATACAATTAAAATATTGTCTCTATTTTTCTTTATTCAGCCGTACATTTTCCTAATGTCTTATCAGTAAACTCCAAGTTGGTTTCTACTGCTAGTGAACATTTTCTTTTCTTGTTTCTGATATATTAACTTGTATTAAAAATTACTGCCTTCAGCTACCATGAACTCTCATCAAAACTGAAGCCACAGTTAAAGCAACTATTTTTGTATTGTACAGATTATTTTGGCCTTCCACTATCTTATGTTATGGATCTTGCAATTGAATAAATTTTCATTGATTTTTTCCGTGTAGTCACTTCATGAATAATTTCCAGCATCTTAGGAAAGTTACCACCAAGGATATAAAAGTATGGACTAGACAGCCTTGTTTCTCACATCAACCCTGCCCAACACAGCATGGTTTCTCTGTCACATGGCAGGGGAGAAGCTGCATCCTGTTCTTTGTCTTGTTTTTAATAAAACCAGGTAATTATTCCCTAGGCAACCACCTGATTACTATCTTGAGAGTAATCCATTTTAATCCATGACTTTGAGGGCCAAAATGGCTGTTAATGTGTTTGGTAAAGTTTTGTGGGTTTTTCTTTGTTTGTTTGGGGTGTTTGTTGTTGTTTCGTTTTTTGTTTTTGTCTGTAAATATTTCTTTATCACATAAACAAATCTTCAAATGTATAGCTTCTATTTTATGTAAAAATAGTGTTTCTTCTTTATTGGAACACATTATTGACGTGCATTTTGAAAGAAACTCATCTGACTTTCTGATCTGATAGTCTGTAACAGATTCCTACTTCGGCATTGTTAACATTTTCATCTAGATGCATTTAAAGCCTCTAATCCTGATTTACTGGGAGTTCTAAGAGAGAGAGATGTAGAATGCTGAATACGTACAACATCTTTTACGTGGCCTACCTTTTTTCAATATGCAATAACCAGCTATATTAGCATTCAAGTCATGAATCATTACATCAAGTCTCAGGAATGCCAGTTATGTTCAATTTCTTTTCCACAATGAGAATTTCTCATTCCTTTTATTATGGAGTTATTATGGAGTCTCTTAGGATTTGTACATAAGTGACTGAAAAATGTCATCTTTTACTTTGTGGGTTTTGGTCTTTTTTTTCATATCAGTTCAGTTTATTCATGAGGGTGCAGATTTAAATCTAGTACAGTGATAACCAAGCTAGCTGTAAACGAGCTATCTTGGGTGTCAACAGCTGTCAAGTTGCTACAGCATAAAATTCAGCTTAGGCTAATATACTCAGGTATTATCTGAGCTCACCTGAAATTAGGATTGTATTCTGTTTGCCTCCTTACTTCATAATATTGCTTATTTAGTTCCCTCTCATCTGGACGAATCATCTCACAAGAATGTGACCCAGAAACTTAATCTTTCTGCTTCACACTAGTTTCCCAATTAACAGTTAAATTACCGTACTTTCACTGCTAGAAAATCTTTCCCAATGTGGAACACATATCTTCTCCCCTTCATGGTGTAATTTTCAAAGACATTTTGATTACTTATAGTTCAGATCAGTTCAGAAACCTCTGAAGATGGAGATTCCCAGCACTGATAGGTCACTAAAACATTGAAAGAGACCAGGGCTTATGAAACAATGCACCGATGCATGGATGTGCAGTGATATTTGGAAATCATGCGCTAACCTTTTAAAAAATGTACACAGAGTTTAAAACAAAACAAGCAATTAATCTTAAGTCTCTCACTCTTAGACCTTCTCTTGAAATGTATCACATTTTTTCCTGTTACGACATTCACTTCCAAAGCTCTCTAACTGCTTCATTCTCATTTTAAACAAGAGTGCCAGATGGTGCTCGCCCTGAGGCCAAACATACCTTCTATGTCTTGTCACTTCTTTGGTTCTAATGTGCCTTTTAAGAGAATGATACGTTGTCCAAAGCAGCAGCAAAGATATTAATGCATTTTTTGAAGCTCCTCAATTCCTGTAATTTACCCTTTGCTTTTCGGTATCTTTGTGGATAGACTGATGATCAATGTGCCCATCTCATGGTAATACTTTTCACTGTTCATTCACATCTCATTAGTAAGCTAGGAAAGGCCGTGAATTTGTTTTCTCTGTGTAGTTGGAATAATTATCAACCTACTCTGCTGCCAAAAAGAAGTGAAGTAATTCAGAATCAATTATGTTGCAGAAGACCTCTAAGATCATCAAGTCACACCTATGACTGAATGCCACCTTGTCAATTAGACCATGGCACTATGTGACATGTCCAGCCTCAAACACTTCCAGGGGCAGTGACTCCCCACCTCCCCGGCTGTCCATTCCAATGTTTAATCACCCTTTCTGTGATGAAATTCCTCCTAATGTCCAACCTAAACCTCCCATGGCACAGCTTGAGGCCATTTTTCTCTTGTCCTGTCATTAGTTGCCTGGGAGAAGAGGCCAATATTGGAAAAGGAACTCTCATATTCTTACAATAACCGTAAAAAATCATGTTTGATATGTTCTGTTTACTTTGTTGTGCAATTAAGACCATACAGGATAGCAAATGGAAACTGATTTCAAACAGCACTTGATATTCCTCACTCATAACTATTTCAGAAAACATCAGTATCTTCCTATCAATCCTCCCGCCCTACCCAGCAAATTTTACAGCATATCCTCAGGTATAGTTGAGAGTCTCAACTACAATTGCTCTGGCGTTGTCTGCAGTGTCCAGTTTTAAGATAGTCCATGTTTGCTATCATATTTTCAGCCAGTGCCATCATGTTTTTCTTTCCCTAGGTGTCTGATCCAAAACCCATTGAAGTCAGCGGAAGTGTTGTAATCATCTTTGATGGGCTTTCATTGTCCTTAGCCAGTCTCTCCTGTCACTATGGGCCTTTCACCAAGTTATTCTAATACAGAGAAATACCTTGGAAACAAAACATAGAAATGTCTCTACAAAAGCTTATCCTACAAAAGCTTATTTGACCAGTACTGCATATTCTCAGTCAAAAAACTATTTCCATTCTGAAGATCTACCAGTTTGCCAGACAAGCAGATGAAGGCAGTGAATTAACTTATTTTTTGTACAACAGTTTATGCTAATTTAAATCCACTTTATTGGTGCCCTTTGCTCAAGTTCAGAGAAGAAATAAAGGATTTTGAAGAACAATGATTAGTTTCTTATATTATCTGTTTCTTTTTAGAGTTTTAAGCTAAAGTACAAGACGTTATGGAAATAAAGCTCAATCAGAAGAATCAGATTGCCTTGTCCTGTCCAAGTAGATAAAGGGCCCTGGAGATCTTGCAAGACCAAGTTCACCAAGGTGAGTTTAGTTCTGTGGGATTTTTCTCTGGAATAAACTTGATTGGCTATTGAGGCAACATATTTTTGTATTTCGAAGCATTTAGAACTTTTTTTGAAATATTTGGAAATGCATGATTTTTAACTCTACTGTTGTTTTTTATGACCTTAAAAGGTCACACCTATTTTGCAGTCAGAGCAACTCTGCAGGGAATCTTATCTCTGACATATGCCAAATTTTTCAGAATCTCAGCCATCTAATTGCACATCATGTACAGTGACTTTTAAGGAGTGTTTTTAGAGCCTCAAGACTGCTATTAACCTTTAAAAAGTGCTCAATACATTTGTTGTGTCACTGCCTATCACCTGTTTAATTTTGGTCTTGTATGATTGTTAAGTTAGAAAATATATATAAAAAAAGTAACAACCAACAAAAAAACCCCAAACAAACAAAAAACCCACCAACACAACCCCCCAGCTTGACTAATTCCTTTGTGTGCACAGAAAAATTTGCACCACTCATATTCAGGTGAAAGGATCTCCTCTCTAAACAATCCCGTGTTTATGGCTCTTAGAAAACACATCTCTGGCTTAATTGCAGTGCCATCTTTTACATGAATTTCAAAGATATTAGCCCCTTCATGTAGTATTTCTTTAGAAACCTCTTGCATGGCCTCTTCTAGTGCTGAATATTAACTTGTAGGACCAAATTTTATATGAAGATTCAAGCTATCATATTGACTTTGTGTATAAAGTGCTGAAATATACATTTAGTTCTGAAGGAATCTTCTCTGGGATTAAAAAGAGTACATAGTGGATATTGAAATTCAATGGCAACTGAGTTTTTCATTCATAGAATTATATGTAAAGGTCTCAGCCGGTATATTTGCTGTGCCTTTGATAAATTTAGGAATTAAACTTCAACATGTGACAAGGTCTTTATTACTGCAATTTATACTTATAGGAAAAGTAAATGTGCATATATATTTTATTTGTATAAAATATTAACAAGGAATTGATGAACTACTACATTTTCCAACTAGTTTAAACTGGCTTCCTTTTTGCCCAATTTCTGCAAAACTGAAGTTACTGTAGATTTCAAACATTGACTCATTCCTCTTTATACTAGAGGTCACTGCTCGAGACAGATTCCTTAACCTAAAACTTGCCTATCAAAAATTATGGACGCCTTCAAATTCATGAAATCAAGCAAAGTTTATATAGAATATGATTGCAAAACTGATCCCAGACACAACATGAAGACTTTGTATGTAAAACAAAGGAAGAATTGCTGTATCATTTGGGTTACTTGCACCCCAAACGACAGAAATTATCTGCCAGAATAGCATCTAAGAAACTTGCATGGCTCAAGTAAGAATGTTTTATCTACATTAATGCTTCCTTAGCTTTATGCATGACAATCAATCAAACCACATTTTTGGGATTTTTTTCCATAATGGATAGACAGATTTTTTTTTTTTTTTTTTTTGTGAATTTAACAGGAGTAGAAGTGTTTGCAATGTGCTTTTGTTATTATTAATCCCTAAATACTTGCCCTCCTTAAAATGAAACAGAATAACTTTAAGGTTTCCTGTGCTAATATTTGTATTGATAAAGGTGCAATTTGGAGAAAAAACCTGCATGTAATTCATTGTGGGACTCAATGTATTCATGTAAATACATGGACTATAAACTAACAGACTACAATGCTCTTCCTGACAGCTTCAGTGACTGAGACACTGTGGAAAAAATGTTACCCATTCTTTTTCCGAAAAAATGTTATGTAATTCACTAGGATCAATTAGGACAGACTTTCATTTGAAATGTATGAAAACTCTCTAGTACATACACCAGTTCATATAGTCAGTTCTTCCTAACAGCACTTAGGATTTCCCAGTGGTATCTGATTTGTTAAAAGTCCATCTATGTACAGCATTTTTAGTTTTGCAGAAGCAGAGCATTTTCCGTGTTGCTTCCTGGACACATGAACTATATAGAGTTCATAGGCAGGAAAGTCTACTGTGCAGAAATGTGAAGATGATGAATGTTTTTTATGTGCTGTTCATGCTTGGTTTAAGATTAATTTATTCAGACTGAAATGCATTTGAGTTCATAATTTCATTTTAGAGTGATGAAAAAGAAAGATCTTTCCTTTTTAAAGCCCCCCCAAAGGAATAACTACAAAGGCAAAGGGTGACATGATACGGTTAATAAATATCCCTGTATGTGTGACTACTGAACATCTTCAAAGGCATACAGAAAAATCCACATTAAAGATCAAGTCTACCTAGATTCTCCCAGTGGCTATATTTGGTAGTGAGGTCTGAAGTGCTAATCCATTCTGAGAACAACTGAAGTCTTTTCCTTCCACTTCCAATGAAACAGGAATGGAAAATGCTTTCTTTAAGCTCACCCTGCTGCCTAACAGCTGGCACATTTTTCACCGTCTGTTGGCAGCACTGCAGTGATGTGTCTGTAGCACAAACACCAAGTTCTTTCTCTTAAGAGCGGTAAGGAGCACTTTTCCCTCTTTAGCAGGAGCCCTACCTGACCCACAGTAACAGAAACTGTACAAAGATTCTTTCACTACAGGAATATCTTAGTGTTGTGAAAGTGACTATGAAAACCATATTTTTTGCTGTACAGTCTGATTCTGTGATGTTACTCTTGCAGCTACTCCTGTATTAAATGTAAAACCTACCCCAAGTGTGTTTTGTTGAAGTAGCATTTAACATTTAAATAGCCAAGATAAGTGTCCAGCAGTGTTTCTGTTCCAGAGATTTTTTATTTTAGGACTGACTTTTTACTTTAGGACTGATTTTTTTTTCCGAAGTAATTTAATTCTTAAAAACACCTTTAATTCCTGTATTAAAATTGTATCATTCTTCAGAAAAGTGGGAATGACTCTACAGTTTCTATACTTCAGGGGAACCTCTCTTTATATTTTATTGTTTTCAATTTTTATTGACACAAATATAAGCCTATAATATTTCAGATGTATGTACTTTTGGAAAAAAATTGTTTGAAAAAATTAATAGTTGCTTATTGGCTTGCTGTTTCTTAAGGAACATAATACCACACGTTTACATTGCAGGAGTTCATAAATTATGGCAAATTCCTCAAGGCATTATCAAACTGTGTGAATTTGTGTATCTGATCAAATATTTATTAGTTGCAGTCTCTTCCTACACTGATTTTTCTTTTCATTTATTGCTCTAGGCCTTACTGCAGAACTCTTAGGTGATACTCATGGGCATATGCCCCTAGAAGAAAGGCAATCATTATGAAATACCCAACTTCAAAACAACAGACTGTGTGAATTTTAATTTTTGTGGGGGATTCTTTTTTTAAAGTAAACACACACACACAATTTAATTATCTTTCATAACTCATTTACTTGACCGATATTAAAATTAAACAGAAACAAGATTTCATCATCTAAGCTGCTAATAGATTTTAATTTTGATTGAGTGATGTCCTAAGCTTTTATACTGCTATTTTTACTTTTTATACTTCTATTTAATCTCTTCTTATTGTGGTATAATTCTACATAGAATGATCTGATTCTTCATTCATTGTTTACACACTCGGTAGAGGACTGCTCTCTGTTGTTCTCCTTTTCCATACACATGTTAGGTGTGCAATGAATTCTTTGCACTCAACTGGTCTGAAACTTTGGAACCAGTAAATGTAATAACTCACAGTTGAATAAAAATGAAATATCAATAAAAAAAGAAATGTGTGCAAATTTCCCCACCACTCTCAGTTTCAACACTGAACTGCTCCTTCCACAATGTTCATTTCAAGAAGGTCTTTTGCTTTGCTGTGTTGGATAGTTTCATGTCCAGATAGAGAACTCTCTTCTGGGCTGTGGTCAACTATACTTTGCAACACGACTTTGCTTCTCTGAGCACCACGCAGCAAGTTGTCAGGATCTCTTTTATAATTTGAACATCTCTATGGCTGTTTTAAAATCAAATGAAAGAAAAAAAAAATTACTGGTTTTGCTCAGGAAAATAATGTGTCCTTAGTTTTTCTGCATTTCTGTAGAGTCATAAGAAGCTCTGGAGTAACCTGTTTTCAGTACTTTCACCGTAGGAAATGACATGTATATAGGGAAAATCAGAGGCACTATTTTCTTATTCCTTCTCTTTAATGTTCCTCACAGGTTCTCAACTTACCTCTGAGACTATAAGCCAAAATAAGCCATGGAGACATTGTGTAAATAATACTTTTTATGATATCCCATGTTCTCTTAAATGGAGACATCTTCAGAACTAAGTTAAACTGACATACTGCTGCAGAATGCAAACAAATGCACACAGGCAAAGTAATCCTGAGTTACGCTCACAAGAATTCACATTTCATAAAGGACAACAGGGAGAAAGTCTCGAGACAGAGCAAAGACACAGACTTGTGAGATCTATGTATTATTTAGATTCATACAAATAGATGAAGAGCTGCTTATGATGAGCCTATGATGAGCCCTAGGCAGCCTTGACAATTATGAATAAGCATAAGCATCATAAAGAATGAAGCACCCTGCAGCATTCTCTGCCATCCACGGCACTGGCTGTTAGACCTTACAGCAACAGGACACAAAGAAAAACCAATCCTTCCTTGTCCCCTTCCAATGAGGAACTTTGGTGCTGGACCACACAATGCATATAATATTGCTTATTCCATTACCGAGATTTTCTTTATGATAGATGGATAGATAGAGAGATAGATGAATGTATCTCCTGTGTGTGTATATATAGTCTTGTATGAAATGTGAGAAATAATGATCTGCATTTCCTTTGTTCAGTAGTAGTAAACAAGAAATGTCTAATAAATAATCGCTGACTGATACCTTTTTATAGCTACATAAACAATGTCTGACATGATATGCCAACTTTTAAATTTTTTTTCTTTGTATTATCAATCAAACATATATATGGACAATTGATATAGCTAGAAGAAATTTAACATCAGTCCCAAGATTCCTTAACGATGCATCAAGGATAAAGAGCACTAGTCTATAATAACAAATCAGCTTGGAGAAATACAAATTTTAAAATTTAAATTGTTAATAAAACAATACTCATGCTTATGTTATTCCATTCATTTGGCCCTGGACACTGGTATAAAGCAGGCAGTATTTAGGTAATTAGGTGGTACTATGTTTCAAATTCTGAATTTTTTCTGTCTGATAAACCATTGAATTCAGTGAAGCTTTTTCCCCAGAACTAGGCAAATATCTGAAGTGTTGGGGGTTGGTAAGTCAGGAAGATGGAAGGAAGTAACTTATTAGGAGTTCCATTAGGAGAAGGGTTCTCTTCTATTGCTTAGCAGCAGTTCAAAGTTACACAGAGCAAAATATTCTGTCATTCTGTCCTGGAGAGTGCTTGTGTATGCTGATCCTTTTCCCTTCTTTGCTCTTTCCTTCCAGGTTCTGAGAAAAGACATGAGGGAACCATGTGATGTTTAAAGTGACTGCATGAGGTAAGACAGATGTGACTTTCTGTCTATTTGATTCAGATAAGCTTGGATTTTCATGTGCATTTGGAGAAGAGTAACTGCTGCAGACAAGCTCAAAAAGTGTCTGTTAAGTTAATTACTCTTTTTTCATCTAAGTACATATCTGTGTTTGAAAACTACACAGAATGAGATTCAAGTTTTTGTAAATTATTATTGCCTGTTTAGTTAAAGCAGCCAAGTATAAATATTTGTAATAAAATATTAGGATTTACGCATTTAGTACATCTGTTTATGCTTCATGAAGTGTGCTATAATTTTGTCAACTAAGCCAAATTTAATTCCAACAACCTTAGTTTCTTTCTTTCTCCAGAGATGTCAATGTGCTTTGTTTTTCATACAGAGATGGAGAGATAATAACTAAATCACTTGCTCCACCTGTTTACATATGATACCTGGTCTCTAGGCAGATCACATAAGGATTTACAGGAAGAGTTTCAAAAGTAGGAATTGCAATTAGGTATCTAACACAACTGAGAAAACTCCAAGAACTCTGTTATAGAAGTTGATAGAACACTTGTTTTTCTGTAAGGAAAACACAAATAAATTTATTTTGTTTTTATTTTCTAATATGAACCCATGTTTCTAATAAATTCCATCCTTTGACTGCCATAAAAATGGTTTCACACTGAAAGTTTACCTTTATAGAAGGAGCCTAAACAAGATGAGGGGAAAAGTAGAATTTGTGATTGTAAATGCTTTGGTTAAAGTGGGGAAATGGAGAGATGAGCACTCTTATCTCAACATTGTCTATTGTATTCATTTACAATCATGATGATTCATCACTATTTTGAGAGTTAAATCTCATCTTGTAAATGCTCTTAATCTTTTTGAATTTAAAAAATGAGTAGTAAAAGAAATATGACTTAATATTTCATATAGAGCTGGGTTTAGATTTTTTTATGAATGTTATATTTAATCTGAACTACTTTTTTTAATCATACTTGCACTTTCATTGGGAAGCATTTTTGAGAGCAAAACAATAATAAATTCCAATTTATTTGCTGGAACTCTGTCTTTTTCCTGTGAAAGGAGAAAAAAGACGTTGGAGGAAGACAAGTGAGTTCACTTGGGCTTTCTTTAATCACCACTTTTAACTGAATCAAAGAAGATGAAATAGGAAGTTGAGATGATGAAGACACTCACTGTTCCAGAAGAAAGGGCTACAGGTAATATGGAAGTTACAGGACTGATTTTGTGCATTTCTATCTCCCACTGGGGGAATCTCCTGAATTATCAGTTTTCTGATCATTCCTGGAAGCATTCCTAGAAGAAATAGGAAGAGAACAGGATTCGTTCTGTACCTTTTTTCACTCTTGTGGCCACCAAAAAGAAATGGAGAGCTGAACTAACTGGCCATATCCTTAGCTGACCAAAGCTTTGCCAAGAGGTGTTGTAGATACAGCTCTCCTGGCATTCCCCAGTTTGTGGCGAGATTAGGAACAAATTTTGAAGAAAGGTCGTGCTAGAGGTTGGTGTAGTAGAAGATCAGAAGAATGGATGACTGACGTCTTTTCCTATTTGGGGTTTAGGGCAGACCTAGGACCCTTGCCCCAAATCGTTCTTGAGCTTCTGTACTAGGTCTGTGGATTTTGGATAATGAGACTGGGCTGACAAATTACAGTCAAAGTAGCTGGGATAAATCAGTAACTTTTGTTTTCCATAAGAGAAGGGAACTTTATTCGAAAAATTGGCTACAGTTCTTAGAACAAGAGAGATAGAGAATTTTAAATAAGGATTGAGTTGTCAGGATATTAGAAATCCTATAACATATATAACAATATAGCAGAAGTCACAGTTAGGAGGATGTGCTGAAAGCCCAGATGTAAGGTAATATACTAACCAGCTTTTGTTTTCCCATCACTTTCTGTTCTAAAATGGGATGCCCTGTTGTGTTTTGGGTTTTGTTTTGGTGGTGGTAGGTTTTCCCTGTGAGTTCTTACCACTTCTATTGTATTTTCCTTCTGTAAAGCAGCTCCCACATTGGGATTTCTGGTGGTCAGTTGAAAGCTTCCTTCTTGGCAATGTATAGGTGACTGAGTAATTTTGGATGAGTCACACAGCACAATGCAAGGCTCATTATATATCTGTGCTTATTCTGAACCAGTAATCATGGATGACAGAAGTCCCTTAAATATAATTTCTATTCCTGGAAGAAAGCAGCAGTATAATATACTGTCCTCAGCCTCAGCACACAATTGTAATTATGCTGTTCTTAAAACATAGGCTCCTGTCTGTATGCTTAAGTATATTCTAAATGCAGTAACACAGTTCACTGGGCCTAAATCTCTATTGTCAGGCAGTCAGAGATGCCCTGTGAAATATTTAAACTTGTCTTTTGGTGATGTATTACACTGCATACGGAGGTAAATTATTCTTAAATCTTGCAGGAGAATATAGATTTGGTCCCAGTTTATGCTTTCATGTTGAATTTTGTTTTGATAAAATCACTCTGGTATATCTCTATTTGTAATATCAGGGATACTGTGGCTTCAACTAGAATCAGAGTTCAGGCAATATAACCAAATTTGTGTCTTGGCTTGAAAAAACAGATAGAAAGCTAAAAGCTCAGTGTGAATGGAAATGTGAATTTCTGTAATTAGGAACACGAGAATAGTAACCTTAAATGAAGGTCATATCCTTACAAGGAGAGATTTATAATGAGGGTGACAAGTACACATGCTGCTGAAACATAACCCTCTGAACTGTGCTGCATAGAAATTGTTGTAGTAACTCACTGGGTTTGTAGGGTTTTTTAATTAATTCAGTGATCGGTGAAATCTGTCATGTCTTGCTTTTATTGTCTCTTTGTGACATTTGCCATATAATTATCATCTTTTAATGTTTCACAGGATCGGTTCTTGGTAAAATTATTTTCACTGTTGGTCTATAGCATTATGATTGATTCTTGAAAATAATTAGGTCACAGTATTGTAGCACAGACTCCTAATGCCCAAAACTCAGAGCTGTAATAGGTGAGCATTTCCCAGGTTTCCAAGAGAAAGTCGTGTGGATTAAGGATTTATAACTGGATTGTATTGCAATCTCAATTTGCTCCCTTCATCAGATGATTTGAAAAGGTAGTAGTCTGAGCATCAATGATTTGTTGTTCTCAAGCAAGAACTTTTGTTTTTGTACATTTGAAGAATATTGATTAAATTACATTTCTGGTTAATTCTTAGGTGTAAAAATTATTAGAAGGGAAAAATACTTGGATTACTCTCAGTGGTCTCTAAAAGGTTCAGTGTTCTAGTTAATAATACCTCGCGCTTCTGTTATTTCTCATTGTATCTTTTGAAATTAAATAATTCTGTCTACAAAAAGTAAATTCTGTTGCCTTATTGAACTTAAATTAGCACACTAGATATACATCCTTTGAAACTGTTCCCACAAGTTAGGTCAGATCAAGTCTGAAAAATGTTAAAAACATTTCTCAATTATTGTTCCAGTTGTATAGGTTTATATGCTACTACATGAAACAGTACAGATTAAAATAGCTTATTCTGCTTTAATTTTATTTTGCAATTAAGTATTTTTTACGTGAGGACAGACTACCACAGATGGAAAAAACAATGTCCTTGATGAAATGTATGAGCTGTGCTAATTGATGTATAGTTTTCATAATGCCTCACACGTGAGCAAATATTGAAATCAGTGTATCAGATAAAAAAAGTTTAGTACAACAGGTTAATTTTTGTTTTGAAGCTATGGAAGAGTTAAGACAACAACTTGGAAAATAATTTTTAACATTCATCCAACACAGAAACATAAAAGTACGATCCTCTCAGTGCAACTAAAAGCATGACAAGAAAGGATGACAATTACATCAGGTCAGAATTTGCAAGTGCACAACCCTAGCAGCTTTGAAAGGAACTTCTCAAAATTAAATTATTTCAACTCATTCAGTTTACTGTGAAATAACAAACACTGTATAAAACCATCACTTCCCTTAAAGAGAAGCTCTGTATTGGATAATATAAGACACTCAATGAATTCAGTGTATTACTTGAAAATATTTACATTTATATGTATCAGATTTGAGTTCTCAAACCTACTTAAGCTATGTATTTTCAAATGAGTTAAATTGTAATACTGCTGTAGTTAGTTTTAGTGGGACAGAGACAGCCATGACATGATATGGTTTCTCACAGCAGAATCTGATAATTGTATGTCTTTGCTATCAGTTTGGAATCAGATAGTTCTAAGACTGAAGGAACGCCACCTGCCTGGTGCAAACCCCATGGAACGTTTACACAAGGTGTAACTGGTGTCAGCATGTTTTTTGGTTTTTGGGTTGTATCTTAAAGGGGAGGATTTTTGTATTGTAGTCCAGGACTGCAGAAGAAGCAGCAGATGGAGAGTGATATCCAGAAACAGTCTAGTAGTCTCTGTCATTTCTGGCCTTAATCAATTCTGGCCAGTCTTTAGCTCATACAGGTCAACTGTAAACTCCCCTGCAAAAGGAAGATCACAGCTACTGCAGACCCAGGTTATCTGTGAGATTTCAGAGTCTACATATTGGGGAAGATCTATGCAAACATGTCTGTAGCCATCAGGGCACTGCAGTAACATGCAGCTTCCAGTAAAAGCAGGCTGTTTAGGGCTGTTGCAGACATCTTTACATGATTTATCACTGTGTGATATAGACATCTTGAGGTCTTTTTTAAAACATGAGTTTAGGGTATTGCTTGATGAATGGGAATGGTAAAATTGTTGCAATTTTACTACCTCTCTCTCCCTTTGCTGGGAATTATTGGTGGCTCAGCTGAGATTCACCAATGAAGTCTGTGTTTTCCATGTCTTTTCTTTGCTTTAAGTTCTGCATTGAAACCGATGAGGGTCAGTCACACTGTTACTCTCACAAGTCCTGTATTACCTGTGAAAGGGTAATAATAATTATAAACTTTCTTAGTTTCTTTCACCAAATGACTTGTGATCTTATTATCAAAACAATAACTGGCAATGTCACATGAATTTTTGAAAATATGGATGTAAGCTAATCACAAATACTCCATTACTAATCACATTTTTTTCCTTTCCCAACAATGCCAAGCTCCTTTTGTGAATTTCACTTGACTCGTATTTAAATCACTGCTTTATAACAATTTAATCTTTTTTTTCAGCACTTTCTTTCATAATTCACTGTAATGATCTAGTTGCTATGATAGTGGTAGTGTTCTAAATTTGCATCAGATCCTTCTCTGTGTTTACAGCTTCACTGATACTAAATATTTGGGGAAGAATATTCCAATTTAGATTTTTGAAAATGGTCCAAATAAATTAGAAATTCTGAAGAGAATAGGGTGAGAAGTAGATGTCTAACATAAAGGCATATTAAGTAGCAAAAAGATTAATAACACTGGCAAAGTTTATTCAGCAGAAATATGTCATACATTGTTGTGAAGGATTATGGATGTCTTTTATACTTGGCAGAACTAATGGCTATGAATCAGGCCTGGCTGTAAGGTTTTATGCATGTGCAAGTTTCTTTAAGAAAACCAATTGAGAATGGAAACTTCATTAAAATGACAGCTTTTTTTAATCAGTCCCCTTCACAGCTGTCTTATTCTAAAGGGTACGAGAATGATAGCTGACCTTCTAGATATAGAAATGACATTTAAAAATATTAAAAAGTACAGATTAATCCAGTTATAAAAGGAAAACACATTATATCATTTCTTTGTCTTTGATATTACTGTTTTGCAGTGATAACCTGTCTCGGTTGAAATCTGTGGGAATTTACAATTGATTTTAACTCAGCAAAATGTGCCATCTCCTGACATGGGAAAAAGACTGACTGAAGAGCTTAAGGTGTCTGTTGTACAGTTTTATTTTTGGAAAGTATGCAAATAGAATTCCTGACGTATTCTCACAAAACTAACATATACTGGGCCTGATTTTTGTTACTGCTGTAAGCAGCTTTCTCACACTCTGGTTCCAAGGATGTGTGCTTGGTAAGTGGGAGGCGTAGATTTGAATTTGCAGAGGCTAAGGAGAACAAACCCACAGTTTTTATGCTTTTGAACAGATTAGCCTAATTTATGAGTTGTTTTGAAAAAGGCAGGTATCATCAGCCAGCTAATCTTCAGAAAAAGAGAGTCCCAACTAATTAAGTGCCTGTCTTCAGATAATTATTCCAGTCTGCAGAGGATGCATGTGTGAAGGTCTTTAATATGCTACACTGTCACTGGTACATTTGGTGGCATTTTTGGCTCATTGCTATGCTCGCAGTGGTTTAGTGGCTGGAACTGGATGTCTTCACCCCCATGCCCCACCTCACAGAATGTTTTTTTGACTGCTATTCTTCTGAGGTTTTTTCTGTCTTTACTTCTGAGGGGAACCTGGGTACCTAACTTCCCTGGATCATCTTGTGACTCCTTGGATCAACCTAGTAAAATCAGCCACCTAAGTTTTTGCTGCTGTCTGACCTGGAAATACTTTGCCCCTTTCTTATCATCGTGAGTTAATACACTTGATTTTCAGGAAATTGTTTTCTCACTGTCTATTGCTACATTTGTTGTTCCAAAAAAAAAAAAAAAAAAAAAACAGGGGGAGAGAAAAGAATTTTTCTATACTAGTATTCTTGCAGGGGCTGGAAGTAAGTCAGATGAACTTGATAATCACAACTGATGTAGTAACAGTTTTCCAAGGCTTGGTCTAAAATGAGAAGAATAAGCTAGAATCAGTCCTTTGATTTTTGTCCCTGCTGTATTAACTGTGTTATTGCTGTCACAAGTTAATTTATAACAAAGACTGGGCCTGATTGGAAAAATTCTAACAGAACATTTCTATCAGACAGTATTAGTTTGTCAGGAAAAAGTGGAAATGTAGTAATTGTGTTCAGTTTTTAAATAAAACCAGATAAGTTTCTGGTAAAATCCTGTGTAGTTTCCCAACAGTTCACCTGACCTCATTGTCTCTGTGGTAGCCCATGGGAAATTGCAGATCCAGGCACTGTGGGGGAGCCAGGGACTGTGGGTTGTCTGGATTCCCAGATAACAGACTATATTTAGTTTTCCAATAATAAAAACAGAATTCCCTTTTTTTTTTCCTTTTAAGTCCCCAGCAGTTTTAAAGGGGAGTACTTTTTGCAACCTAAAATCTTTTAAAATGGATATGTTCCAGATTCTGGAATATGAAATCTCTTTACCTAGAGGAGAATTGTGGGTTTTTTTCTGCAGTGTTTTTTTGTTTGGTTGGTTTTGGTTTTGGGGGGGTTTTTTGTTTGTTTTTGTTTGTTTGTTTGTTTTGTTTTCTTTTCTTTTTTCTCAAAATTCATGAGGGTGGAGAAAAGGCTGTTGGGTTTTTTTATCCCTGTAATAGATAGGTTTTCATTTTTGACAGAGCACTGTGCTAGCCAAGTTATCTTATCAGAATTTTGTAACTGCTTCATGCTGTCCTTGATAATTACAATCATCACCATCAGTTTCGTGAGCTTGAAAATGTGCAGGGATTTTTGCAGTATCTCCTCCCACTGATGGTGTCTAACAGTGTCTTTAAGAAGGCATTGAACAAAGAGAGTGGTAGCAGTCTCACTATACAGAAACCTGTATTTTGTTAAAATATGCTTTCACCAAAATTGAAAAGAGCATTATCTTTTCCTCTCTTGCTTCTGTAACTAGTCTTTTACTAAGCTGATGCTCAGGAAAAGATAATGACAAGGGCAGGAACTGCTCTTGCTTTATAGCTGCAGTATCAGCAAGAAGAAGAAGAAATTCCTGTGCTTTTTAGGCAGTGTCTGTTAATGACAAATGCATCAATGGGGGTATTGAGGGTTTCATTTCAGTAGTTGAATCATCTGATAAACCATGGAAACTTTTTTCTAAAGTACAATTATAAGTATAAGCAATTATGAGCAGTAGAAAACAGGGGTGGGCTTTGTCAGAATCTAAACCCACAAATCATTAAGTTGTAGTTCTATCAACTTCAATTTATAAGAAATTTTAAGGTGGTGGAAGTCAGTGTATGCAATGTAAATTTCCCCAGTGTGATCACAGTGAGCTGGATTTTTTCATTTCCTCATTTTTCCATCAAAACCATCGTACCAGCGCAGAATATAACATATTATTGATTTGAGTTTCTCTGCTACCCATTCAGTAACAAGCCAGCAGTGTGCTGTAATGACTACAGGTCAGAGCACCATGTGTCCATTGTTTCTTTCACTATCTCTCCTAAAAGAAGGCCTATTTATGCCTTTAGTAGCAGATTCACTCATTTTTGTTTAGCAAATACAAGGAGTTTAAACTATTCTAAGACTAGAATAGTAGTTTTGGATTTCTAACACCTTCCCACTTCTACCCATTTATTACAATGAGCAATTACATAAAGATTTCAGTATCTTGGCTTGACACATTTTTCAAACTAGCAAAGCCTTGCTCCATACACATATTTTTCTATACATGTGTGTGTATGGGTAATTTTTTTTTTTCATAATTAATTAATTCACGGTAATTAATGCCTTATAAACAAGCTATGGCAGCTGTAGTCATTGCAACAGAGATGACAGTGTTCGGTTGCTGCATTTGGCTTTTTGGCCTAAATCCATTTAAAAATAGTTAATGGAATTTCATTTTCACCCTGGTATTTAAACATGATAAATTTTCCCATTAAAGATCCCTGACATTCTCATGTGACAGTAGATGAAGCTGAGTGACATAAGCCTCTGCCCTCTTGTGGCAGATCAGGTTGATGAAGTAAGCAACGATTAGAGATATTTTCTTCAGCAGTGTCTCTTTTCTTTTCAGCAGTGTCTCTGTAAAACGATAAAAAGTTTTAAGGGTTCAGCTCTGCATACACAGAAATCTTTGCCTAGCTCCTAATGGAATCAGGCTCATAGGGAGAAAATGAATGCCATTTCTGATTCATTTCTGCTATTCAAACTCTGCTTTAAAGACTTGTATTTTCAAATTTAAAAATAAAAGGAGTCCCTATGCCATGGTGATGGATAAAGTTCTTCCTGCGAAAGATGACTCGTATTTTCTGCAGCTTACAGCAGACAAATCATTGAATATAGGATTAAGTTGTAACAGTTCAATCCCATCTTGTAAAGATACCAGGAAGAGTTAAATGAAGGCATATTTAATCAATGTGTACTTCAGTGTAAGTGTTAAACAGAGAAAATTAGTGTGTGAATGTCCCCATATTAAAAGGAATCAAAGGAGTATAATTTGGACATTTGGGCAAGGAAGAAACTCTTTTCTCCTTTGCTACCCTAGCAGCAAAGTACTTTTCAATAGTATTTTTCAAGGAACTTTCTGATTCAGCAAATTCCCTTTCTTGTTTCGAGCTTCTGACATAGTTTTTGGGTGGTTTACCGTGAGAAGAGGTATAATAATAATAGAAAAATGATAGTGGCGCACGGGTGAACAGAAGTAGAGGGTCATGAAGAATTTGTGAAGACAAGCTAAAAAGCTATGGGTACATCAAAAGATATAGGAGGTTATAGTAAATGAGTGATTCTAGTTGAAATGTAGAAATACAGAAAAACATAGCTAAGGGAGGCTGGAGGTCAGGTTTTGCTTGTCTGTGCAGAGCTGCCCTTCCAATTCACTCTTGGAACAAGATCAGAAGGATCATCTTAGCTCCAATTGAATACCATAAAAGGCTGAGAGACTTTTTGAGGTGAGAGAAAGAAGAAATAAGAAATTATCTGTAAAAAAAAATCAAATCAAAACAACCCCCCTCCAAACAAACAACAAGAACAAAATCCACAAATGCAAAAAAACAAGCCTAAACCAAGTAACCAACCAACCAAACTACTCAAGGTTCAGCAAGTTGAAAAATAAGTTCAGGATAAGTATAATGCTGTAGTAATGTATTTATTTAGTATTGTATTCTATATGATTTTTGTGACATGAGTTAGTCATAGATATGAAGTACAACAACTAGTTCTTTTTCAATCTGGTGTTCAGTTCTTTAAGATCAGAAATACCCTCTGTTTAATGAGTAAAATGTGACCCTCATGTAGCAGTTGATAGTTTTGAGCTCGGTAGTGCAGAGATCTCTCCCTCAGATGCTTTAGTGACCACCAAGTACTATGATGTGCTACATGATTCAATACCAGCAAATGTATCCAACATAAATAAAACCACATGGTATTCAGATATCAGATTGCTAAATAAAACTGACTGTAAGCAAGATAAAACAAGAAAACAACTGAAAATCATAAGAATAAAAAGTAAAAACACGAAAATAAGACATACCAGTTCTTATAGTTTGTAAGGCCACTTTAACAATGTAAGGACATCTTTTTTTTTTTGTAATGCAGTGTCTGCTGAATGTCCTAGCCAGTCAATACCAGGGAATATTCTAAGAATCTGTCAACAGAATGCTATTGATTTGGTGACATATGAGGAAAAATAAGAACAGAAGGCAAAAGAGAGGACAAGGGAGCTTTTGCCATGTGTTTTGCAGAACATGCCGAGTGTTTTGGCAGCTTTAGCATTTCTGTACTTTGTAATGAATGGCACCCTTAATGCCTTCCTATCTGACCTTGCCACTCTGTGTTGTAGATTTTAAGACATCTTGACACCAAAATTATTATCAAAGAAAGAAGAAAAGAAATAAAGAGATAAAGAGAGGGATAGAGGAAAGAGAGGGAGAGAGAGAAAGACAAAAAGGAAGAAAAAGGAAGGAAGGAGGAAAAAGAAAGGAAGAAGGAAAGACAAAGGGTGTGAGCACAAGGACTGAAAACAGGCAGAGCCCTAGCTGACAGAAGAAAACAAGGGCTGTGAGTGGGTGTTGGGACTGGGAGGGCTGTGCACAGACAGGATAGGTAGGAAAGCAGTGGAGAGAGGTGAATGGGAGAACAGAGGAAAGCCAGGAATTACTGGTGTTTGCAGTAAACTTGCTTACAAAAAGTATTTGGGTTACTGCTGGCTTATACATTTAATTGAAAATTTTAAAAAACCCCACTGTGGATTAGCATCCATGTAGCTGTGAGCGTATTTGTTATTAAATCCCACTTCTTCATGTCCTTTGTGTACTGCTACCATGAGCAGACAGCCTACCATTTTTCAAACATCTGTTTTGAAAGACTTGTGAATATTTGCTTACAGTAGTGTATATTTAACATTTAAGCACTTTCAGCAACTCTTTGAAACAATTAGCTCATAATGAGCAGCTTCCATGCTAGCAACCTATGCTAAAATGCTTATTAAAAACTTTAAAATGTTAAGACTGACTTTAACAAAAAGAGGCCACACAATCATCAGCTGTCTTGGGAATCTTTCTGAGGTGTTTTTTCTACAAAACAGAAAATAATTGCTGCAAAAGTTCTGTTTTACTCTGAGCTTTTGTGCCAGGACAGTATTTGAAGGTACCTCAAAACCTGCTGAAGTGGAGTGCTTTGTGACAGATTCTTGAAACATCATATGAACAGAGTTTTGACGTGGTATATCATAAAAGGGATTTGGAATTTTCTTGGCCTTCCTCATGAACTTTTATCTCACTTCCTTCATCATCCTCAGGCCCAAGGTGCTACCCTGACAACCTAGCTGTAATAACTAGTTTTGACAAGATACTCAAGCCAGATGAGAAAAGGGAAGGCAGGAAAATGTTTCCTGGCACCACCTGCTACAGAGAAGGCAGCTGACAGTGAGGTCTTCCCACAGGGTTAGACCATCAAAAAGAGGAACTTATGTCCCGAAAAGGGCTTTTCCCTGTGTTTCTTGAACACAGAATAGTGTTTCAGGTATTTGAGAACTTTGACTTCTTAAAGCTGTCCTTGAAAAATCAGCACGGTTTTTTTGTGGAGATCCTCCCAGAGATTGCAGGAGTCTTAAAAAAACCAACCAAACAAAAACACAACCAGAAAACCCGAACAACAGAAAAGTACTTCAGCCTTGGAACTTGAATTCTTTAGTTAGTTGAAATCTAGAAATATAAATAAATAAGTTAAAAATCTCTCCTTCTTCCGCCTAAACTATAGGACTGTTTATTTTTGCTTTAAGATATAAACTCTTCTCTTCTAAATGCAACTAATCTGTAGTTTGCAACTTCTAGACACTTTGTAAAATCAAAAAAATTCCTAAAAGAGACTTACTAGTTTATGTCAACCATTCTATCAAAGGTTTTCTTTCACATCAAATATGCGTAAGAAGGAGTTATTTCAAGATTATGACAAATTTAAAAAGCAATGGTGCTCTAAAAAATATATGGAATACATATGTGTGTGGAAATTCAAGAGTATTAATTTATTATTGATAGGCTTCTTGGTTCAGAAGTAGCCTTGGTGCTTCTGTGTACAAGAAGCAATTTTTGTCATGACTTCAGTGGCCTTGTGTGTTTAGCTTAGATGCTTTACTCCAGCATCCTCTATCTTGGTTGCTTTTGTCTTATTATGTGAATTGCAGTCCCGTACATCCTACTCTATGCTATTGAAAGATACTGCACTTATGAAGAAGCAGTGAAAACTGAGAGACTTTTATTTATAGGATCTGGGGTGCAAATATTTGAAAGTACTTCCCTTTTTCCTTCATATTGAAACAGACTTGAAATACTGTTCTAAAATATGCGTTGAGAATCACAGTGATAGAATGTTTTCACATTTTCTAAATAGATGAAAGAGTTCTTCTATATTGTCCAGATTCTACGTACATAAATAAAATAACCAATACATCTTCAGTACACCTTGTTTTCTGTGATTATCTACATAATTACCATAATGACCCATTGTATTCAATGCATCTTGGTAATAGTCTAACTTCTGTTATATTCCTGAAAATGTCGTATTACTAGACGCTGTCAACCCGGGGGCATATGTGCTTGGCATCATAAATTACATATCATCTCAAAGAGAAATAACCAGTTTATTCTTTGCTAACTTGGCTAATTTTGGGGTATAGGAGTAATCTACTTTTAAAAGCTTTATATTTTAAGTATCTGAGTATTGCATTGGATAATGATTTTACATACATCATGAAATAAACTTCTGTGAATAACTTAAGCTAAATTACCCACATTACAACTTGACCAAAACATCAGTTTCCCCACCAGACAGAAAAATAAGGTACATAATAATAGTAATTTAAAAAACCCCCAACATAATAAGAAAAATAAGCTTGGGTCATTCATATTCAGCAAAAATTCTGAGGTTAGTTCTTCTTCCACTGTTAGGTATATTAATGTGAGCCTTTAAAGGCAAATGTGATTTTTGCCTGCCCTTTCTCTGAAGCAACATGAGCCAAAGATGAGCCATCCAGCAGCTGTAGAGCTTCAGTAGTACAGCACTAAGCATAGCTCCAACACCCTGCATCACAGCAGTCCACGGCTCCTGTTTGGAAGATGCTTTCCTCTGTTCAGCTCAAAACATGGGAGACTGACACTGCCTCTGTTGGCAGAACACGGTGTCAACATATGCTCTGTTAATATCATCTGATTTAGTGTGTCATTCAGCAGGCCTGGACTCAGTCTTTTAGTTAGTTCCAGTCAGAAGATTTCTACTTCTTTTGTTGGAGATTTTTCATATAGGGTCCTCTGGATATGGAGGACAACCTTGCATATCCAAAACTCTCAAGCACGCAGAGAAAAAAAGAAACACAAACGAACAAAAAAACCAAAATAAAATTAAAACTTTACTACTTATGTTTGTGGTTTCTAAGTGTGCTTAATATAGTTAAAATACCTTAGTATAAGAACACTATACTTATACTTAGTTAATGTATTTATTATATACTTACATTTAGTATAAGAATATTATTTTTAGGGGATGAGTACCTACAGTTACCACTTCAACATCAACTGGGTTTTGAAGCACAAATCACTGAAAAATCAGGCCTTGGTTTTGCATAGGGTGGACATGTCAAAATTGAAGGCATATGTTTAAATCTTTGTAATTATCTCTACCTGTAAAGTTAATAAGCAATTAAGTCTGTCTGCAAAAAAATTCTGAGGCAAATAGATCCATTTTTTTCTGTGTTAACCTGCATGGATAGCCTTTGCCTATGAAATATTATGTCTTATTAGTGGAGGGTTTATTTGCTCCTATGCCTTTAGTTTTGTGTTCAGAACATTATGCGGTGCCTAAAAACCTGGGATTGCAATTATTCTTTGTGGTTTTTGGAGGGGGGTCTAATTAAGAAGGTCTCGACTGTTACAGGCACAGCTGTGAAAGAATTGACTGTGACGTGAGTTATGTATCCCAACCTGAAGGCCAGGCTGCCCTGTAGAGATTATTATTTGAGAGTAGACTCAACAACAAAATATGTAATTAACATCAGAAGAATGGAGATACCATTATTTTCTCTTTTCAGGCGATTTCTTTTTCTTTGACAAGTATGATAAGTTGGTCTTTAAAAGTTAACCTGTTCTTTTAAAGACTGAAATCATCACTGAGTAGACTTCTTGGATGGTTTAGAGTTCGATTATTTTTAGTAAAAATAATCCATAGTGCTCTGAAGTGTTAAAATGACCCAATTACTGTATATACTTACCAAGAAAAAAATCTAACTGAAATATCAAAAACTACATAAAAACTATTACAAAGAGACCAAATATCAAAACCTAAATGAAGTCAAGGGCCACACTTCTTAAAACTACTGTCGTTTCCTCAATATAAAATGCGTGTATTTCCTCATTCATCTCTAGTGTCCAATGGTTTCAAGGACAAAGTCTCAGCTGACTTCTAAAAATGTAGACAGAGATGTGATATATGTGTAAACAAATGAAAATGTTTTCAATGGGAAAGCAGGACTTCAAGAGTTGAGAACTCCTAACTTTGAAATCTGCAGTGTATTAAAGGAGATGTGGCAGATTCAGTCTCTAGGCTATCATAAAATGGACTAAGCCTATGAAGTAGTTTGAGGGCTGAACAAAGTGTAAGTACCTCACTTAGAAGTATTACAAGTATTATTTTTTCATAATTTTATGTTTAGAACCTTCTACATTCATTCAGATTTATTTAACCCAGAATGATTACAGCTACATATGTGAAAATGAAGGCCAAATGATTTTATACATTAAATAATTGGCATTTTAGAGAAATTTCTTTATTTTAACCATGAGCATTTAATTTTAAATGTTTTTTCCATGAAACTTATCTGCTACAAAGCCTTTTTTTCAGCCAAGGAATTCAACATCTGAGGCCATGAAGCAAAACTACTGATTTTTTAAAAATTTAATTGAAAAACTGTTAACCCAGCCATACAGATAAAGGAAGTTTAAATGGTCTGAACTTTATAAACATGGAGAAGTAAGTAAGAGAAAACACAGAAAATATGGAGAGAATAAGATAAAGATATGATTCTATGATTATTCTTAATGTAATCATCTCTCAGTCTCTGTTTCACCTGATCAGTAAGACTACACACTTGAAAACTGTAGATTTACTTAGTTCTTTGTATTAGTCTCTTCTGTATCTTTTACTGTCTTAAGCCATAGTCAGTGTTTATCCTGATAAGAAGACTGTTCCATAATGTTTGGATAAATAAAATCCCCATTTAACATTTTTTGTGCACCTACAGGAAGAAAGCTGAGTTTAAAGCAACTTTCAGAAGAACAAACAAAATTGGTGAGGAATTTCTGAACAGACTACTATGTTCTCATTTTTCTGTCTATCAAAAAGACACAAAATCATCTGCAAAAAAACCTAACCTGGAATTGTGCCCATCATCATTTTACAGTCCTTATAAAGTGCAAAGTACAGTCCTTCAACTCTGATCCCATAAGTTTATGGGTTAACCTTTGCTATTCCCTGTATTCAGAGCTTCTCCACAAGGTCATACATTTGGAGTTTTGCGCTTGTTTCTGATCCCATATGCCAAGAAAACTTTACATTGATTCACGGAGTCTGATTCCCCATTGTAAAAGTGTTTGCATCGGCCTCAGTTGTTTTAGGAGCCCTGAGAAAGGCTCCATCTCCTTTCCTTCAAAGCTTCCTGTGAAGTGGCATCATACAGTGCTTACACAATGGACTGCTGATATCAAGGCAAATGTTGTCCTGTAAATTATTTTGATGTGGGTATATTTCTTCGTATTTGCTGTAATGCCCTTTATCAGAAAAATCTCCTGGAACAACAGTGGCAGGGATAGTAGCTTTTTACCATGCTACCTGAACTCTGTTCAGAACAGATCTAAGAGCAAATCAGAGAGTTGTAATAGACTAATGACTTATCTATGTGATTATTACTACTATGTCAAAGAATTGAAACAGAAAAAATTCTATCATGGATGGATTTAATGAGCCAGCTCAGGTTATTCAGTGTTACCACAGCAATCAGACTGACTGTATATAAAACACTTTTCCATGAATATTTTTTCAGCCTGAAGAATAATCAGTTATGCATCAATGTAGACTGACTAACCATCCCATGTATCTTGCATTACAGACTAAACAGATGGTTTTAAATCCCCCCCTTTGAAATCATTATGGCCTCTGGAGTTCAGCAGTGTAGTAGATGATAAAAAATCCCAGGAATGAGGGAGATGAAACTTGGAGCTGTTGCTTCAAAATACAGGAGTTTAATATATGATGAATGGCTACTTATTGTTTGTATAATACCATCTGTGTGAATAGCAATTTGTGCCATACGAACTAACAGGTTTCTATCCTGATTTTTCAATTTGTGCCATACAAACTAACAGGTTTCTATCCTGATTTTTCAATCTAGTACTGAAAACTTAGTAGGGAGGGTTAGTTTCCTTCTTGTCTTTACAACATTTGTAGAATTACTGTAGAATAAATTATTGGCAAGAATGAACTAAAAGGAAATAAATACATTGAAGAATTGTGTTGACACATTGTAGTACATGAAGGTAAAACTATTGATAGAGAGTAAAAAATAGATTTCCCTGAAGTCAATTAGAATTTTACTACTGGATTCCACATTGCCAACATTTCACTGCCAGTTTACAGTTTGGCTATTTTTACCTTTAATTAATGTACCATTCATCTGTTTTCCTACACTTCCCCACTTATTTTCTCCTCTTCCTATTCTTCCTCCCTCCTTACCTCTGTTTGGTTCCTGTCCTATATCTGCTGCATCTGCCAGGCAGTTAAATTTTAAAGTAGCTTTTCCCTTTGAAGTGCTAATACCAGCACTGCTATTTCTATAGCAAGTAACTTCACTGACTGTTGTGGTTTGCTTTTACTCTTTGTTTTGTGTGTTTGTACGTGCATATGTGGGTGTTACATGATTTTAAGAGTGAAGAGATGGAAAAAATGGAAAGAAAGAAAAAAATATCCCAATTAAGTTTTAGAAATAAAAATTAAATCCCAGCTGCTCCACATCAGGCTGTGATTTTGTCAGATCTCAAGAGCTAAGCAGGTTGAACTTGGTGAGTAATTAGATAGGAGAGCACTGAGGAAAGCCCAGGGTGCTATATGTGGTGCACAGAAGATGCAGTAGCTGAGATGGTTCCTCTTCAGAAAGGGTAAATCATTGCTTGTGTTGTTCTTCCTTCATTGATTCCATCAGTGGCTATGAAACATGACAGGTCTGTGCAGAAAATCTGTTTTGGAAAATAATACTTTTAATACTTTAATACTGCCAGAAGGTAGGAGGATGTTCTGAAAGGACCACTTTTTACACATACTCATTTACAGTCTTTAACCATCTGGCTATGGATAGGAAAGTAGATGAACTGTACACCAGAGACAGAGTACTGGACCTTTGATCAGTTCCAGCATGTGAAGTATTCCATTTTTATGTCTTGAGCACTTGAGCAATCACTGTGTTCTGCAAGATGTCTCTTTTTGCTGTTGCATATGATATGTGTGTGTGTGTTTATTTTAGACTGTCCTTATGTGACCATTTTACACTGTGCTGTGCATTTATTTAGCAAAGTGAAAAAAATGCATTCCATGCTTGGGTGTTAACCTTAAGGATTTTGTGAGTCCTGACTGATACTGTGAGATTGAGAAAACTCAGAAGTGGACATTTTAAATATTTTTGCTTCATTCATGACTGTGTTGCATCTTCCACAGAAGTTTTTTCATTGATTTGCAGGTATAGAAAACCCCCCACTGATTAATAATGAAGTCAGCAGTTACGTGTGCACTGAGAAAATTAATCATTTGTACTATCTGGATTACTCTTAGGGTTTCCTTTGGGAAAGATAATTTGAGATAACTGTTTCCTGGTCTGTATAAGTCAGGAATGTACTTATACTTTGATGAGTTTAACAGTGGGTCAAAGCTTGGTGGCTTTTGTAAAGCTAGGTCTTCTTGTATGGCTGTTTCTTTGAGATGCTTCTGTTTGTTTACAAGAAACTACAAAATCTACAAAAACTACAAAAAGAACAAGGCACTGGAGTATTTCTTCACTCCTTGCTCCAAGCCACTTTCAGCCCACTACCCCAAAAGACTCTCTCCTTTTCTAAGCTTCTTTCAAGGCACCTGGGGGCATCAAAAGATACCTGCCTACATGCTCTCTTAATTTTTTCCTAGACTTGCTGGAAAGGGGATGTAGGTGTGTTGGGGAGGTTACAGAGGGAGGTTATGGACACCTAAATCTTCATATAAAAGTTGAGAATTAAAATATTTTTGCCGATATAGGAATGTCTTTTATTTAGCTGGTCTTTGGGGTATTTGAAAGATAGCTAGATATAGCAGTTATGACTCCCAAAGCGTAAATGATTCTTAGGAACAGCTTAAGGGAAGGCACACCTCTGAAGATAGGGGGTGGGAATTCTGTAAATCAATTAATAATATGTATATTTCTAGCTGAGATTTATATCTTTAATAACAACATGTATATTTACATCTGAGGTTTATCACTCTGTCACACAGCTTTGTTACTGTGCCCAATGGCTGGTCAAAATTTGGAGATTTGTAGATTATTCCCATTAGAAGGGGGAACTGTTGATAGAGATTGATCTTTTATGAGTGCAGTCCTATTTCTAAGAAGCAACATGAAAAAAAAAATCTTGTTTCCTTGAGCATAGCAGAAATTATACATATTGAAAAAGCTTTTTGTTTTTCAGAGATTCAGCCCATGTCAGTTTGTGCCAGCAGCCCAAAACCTGTCTAGGTTTATTCCTCGGTACCCGTTCTTCAGCAGTAATTTGACAGGAACTTCTACATATTTCCTCTTTCTCCATATTTATATACATCCTACATGCATAGCCTACATACATTGTGTCACCTTTATTTGTATCCTTCTTAAAAAACAGCAAAACCACTCCACCCACTTCATTCATTTTCTGATCTGGCTTTTTCAAGCTTTTGTTTTGTACAGAGACGTGTAATTGTGTTTGGGGTTTAGAGACTAAAGTCATTTCAGTTACTTGTTTCAGCAAAAGAGCATAATGACTTCTTACATCTATCTGAAATGAAGAGGGACAGCTATACCCAAGAGCTGCAATGAGGTTTACCTGACCCATAATTTTACAGCATTATAAACCACATTTCAGCTGAAACATCAGAGCTAGTAAAACAGTAATGGTCTTGGTTCAGTATTGTGGTGTAGTGAGTTTTCCTTCCAGTGATCTCATGTCTGTTCCTCCAGAAGCAGGAAGTGCATTGAGATTCTGAAGGGCAAGCCTGCAACATGTTTTATTCTTTGACAAATTGCACAGCTTCAGGAGGATGCTCAGAGATTGTATACTGTAGACACCAACCTTGTCTGCAACTTGCTCTACCTTTGTATAGGTCATTTTGGACTGTTTTCAGGGTGAGAGAACTACAAAAGCAATTGCACTTTAGTTATAGTCTGCTCTGAGTCTGCTGAAGGTACAGCTCAGCTGGACTAGCAATTGGAGTAATGTGGTTTTTTGGATTATCTTCTTTCTTGCTGTGATTTTTTCAGTCACCCTTTCTATTTTCTCTCTTTCTTCAGTTTACTTCCTCTGCTGACACAATTTAGGGTAACACAATTGACATGTGAGTGAGGGTATTTAAAATCAAAGGCAATTTAAAAAATCAGTAATAATGTATATAGCAAAGTGTTTCAGCTTCAAAAATAATCTACGCTTGTTTGGAATGCCTCAGAACCCTTCAGGAATGACAGAATTACCCCCCTTTAGGAAAATAAATCTGTCATCTTTCAACATCATTGGTGTCCTATCAGTAATTTGTGTCTGTTGCTTTACTGTTAATAAGGATTTCTAACAGTCTTTCTGGCTTCAGTAAGAAAAAGTCATTTAATGAGAATTAAGATGTCAGAAATTACAATACTCAATGACCACATAAACATGGGAGAAGATGCACTTCTCTGGAATATTTCAGAGGTTGTTACTGTATTGAATAACAGAAGTTGCTCACATCAAGCCCTGAGCTTTTATATGACAAAGTTCCCACAGATTTTATACAGACTGAAACCCACATTTGTCTAGATAATCTGGCATTTATAAAGCTGAGAAGAAAAGTTCTTTGGAGAATGAGGAAAAGTTGAGTCAAACTCACTCTTAATGAACACTAGTGCCTTGAGTACCAAAAGGTAGATCTGCCCCTTTATTTGTCAGGTATTTAATGCACTGAAAATTAGTTGAAAATCAAGGCAAAAGACACTTTTTATGCCTTGAGTTTTAGTCTGTGCCTCAGACTGAAAAAAAAAAAAATTCATCTGAAACCACAGCTTCCATGTAGTGGCCAGAATTAGTCATAAATCAGACCAACTTCATGAACCTTAGCAGATGAATAACTGTGACCAAGCTTTGAATATTAAGCCTTGAATCAAGAAAATGTCATATGGCCTTCAGGCCAGGGGTATTTCATATAGATGTACTATAATCATTTGCTTTTAGTTTTACTAAATCAGGATTGATTCTATCGTGCAGTATTCTTCCTTCAACATAATTTATTTTCTAGAAATAAACCTAGACACATGTATGCTTATATTTTATATAAGCTACTGTAATTAGGGATTTTATGTCAAATGTAGTGAACCCTCAGAGAAAAGTCAGTGAATGCAATCCTGGCCCTGATGAATTAACTAGCAGAATTTCTTTGATTTTTGTGTGATTGGGATTTCATCCGAAGTCTTAGACAGAGATACACCAAGACCAAATGTCTAGATGTGGCAGCACTGAAGCTTGATTCACAAGGTAAAAAAAATATTACTTGAAATATTTCTGATGAATCTGCGTCCATATAACTTCAGATGTTGCAATAGTGGAGCTATGCATCTATCTTTTCATACCAATAAGGTGTCAGCAAGGATATTAATCATTTTGTAGAAATATAAAATTGTACCTCAATAAATAACAATAATACAAGAAATCCAGGCTTTGAAGTTTTGCATACTTTGACAGTTACATAGTTCTACCACTGTCACTGAGATGACACATGAATAAAATTGCCCAGGCACTCCTTCTGTAATAAGGAACCTAGAGAATTTCCAAAAATAGAAGATAAGAGTGAAAAGCATAGAAAAAAGGTCCACTCTCCTCCCTCTCTAGCCATGGTGATTTTTCTTTGAATTGTAGTACTAGACCATTTTTAAGTAGGCAATGTAGCACAGCAGATAGACTGGACTTTCACCAGGCTAGTCATGACTGTTCTTCTCCTTTATGTTTTTAATTATACTACATCTTTATCCCAATCTCTATAACAGTTGACGCCTCATATATAATCTCATTTAACACCTTTGCTTTCTTCAGAGTTTAATGCTAGTAACCTGGAAGCAGGCATCTGTGTATGGGCAACTATTGAAATGGAAGACAAGAAAACCTGTATAAAAATTGTGAAGTGGATAAGGACCTGTAAAGGAAGAGAGTTTATGCTGAAAAGAGATCAATGCATAAATGGAATTTGCTAGGTCTGTTAAGACTCAGTTCTTATTATTTCTGTATCCCTTAATAAATTCATTAATAATTTTAGCAAAAAAGATAATACATAATTTGCTGTTGATTCGCAACTTGTCAATAGCGTACACAAAATACTGGAGCCAAGCAATGATGTTGTGTTATAGGATAACAAAATTCAAGATTATGCATCACAGCCCAATAAAAACTTTTGGTATCATCTGGTAGTTTGCAAGTCAAAAGTTGTATGGCATGAGAGACTTGTTGGGATTAAGCACAGGAAAAACCAAAAGCTATCAACATAGGAAAGTCATGAAAGAACGTGAGGCAAATCCCACCTTTATCAGTATTTAAATGGGGGTGAAGAGACCATTGTGGGCATTACTAGTAAGAGTTTACTGGAATGCCGTATATAAAACTCTGTCCATGTCAGTGTTTAAAAATCACTAATTCAAACTGTAATAGGTCATAGACATCATCAGGGAAATCCAGAACTTGATTTATGGAAAGAGATTGAAAGACAATCTGTTTCAATTGAAGAAAAACGTGAGTGTTGTATATAAATATATCAATAGGTGAGCAGAAGAGAATAATACTTGGAATGTTATGGGGAGAGAAACAAATGGGACAATTTCTAATCAGAGAAGTGATGTTCAGGCACTGCCTTCACTAGGAAGAGTGAAATGAACTGATTTTAAGATGAAGCACTGGATCACAGAAGATGTTAGGTAATGTCTGCTAAAATGTAGAGTTTTGGATTGTTGATTCAGAGGTTTTAATCAAGTTCCACTTTTTTACTTTTTCAGATGAGTACATCAGTTTTTGCAGGAAACTTTTGATTCTGATAAAATCCCTTTTTTTTTTTTCCTCCAAAAAAAGTAGGTAGAACAATTCAATCTACTATTACGTAATCATGCTCAAACACCAATACTAAGTGCAATGAAGTAATACGGTGGATATAATCTGCCTTACCCTATTTCTGCTTAATTTTAAAAGTTCAAAATCAGCTTTACTTGTGTTCTTTTCCTACAGTAAGAATGGCTTCTAATATACACAGGAACCTTCAGAATTCACAGATGTGATGAAAATGGGAAAATTTGGAAAAAGAGGACAATTAAGATTTTTTCTCTGTAGAAGGCAAGTAAGTATTATTTTTTAATCGAAAATTCAACTGTAATTCTTACATGCTATTGTGCTGTGTAGTCTAAATGCAGCATTTGAGTATGGAACTTAGAGATTTTTAGTCCCACTGTAAGTGCAAACCACAACACAGCCTTGACTGTGGAGTTAATTACTCTTTTGTGTGTAAGACAAATCTACGGCATAATGCAAAAGGAAAATTAACATGTGTCATGTAAATGAATTTTTCCCACAAAACTGCTCTACTTTTTCATTTATTTTCTTCTTCCTCCTTACACAGCTTTAAACCTCTTTGACTATGATTAGCTATCTTAGGGCTTGTGACAATTTGGGGATCTCTCTATGTAAAGCTTATGAACTCTGTCTGATACTTGGAAATCTCTACATGTAGCTGTGTCAGGTTGAAAATTCTTTGCTATTCTAAAATCTACAAGAGGTGATTTTTGCCCCTGGCACATGATCAATACGGAATTGGTAAACCTTGATAATATCCTATTCAAATACAGTCCCTTGGAGCATGACAATGCTACCAGGTAGGCAAACCTGATTTTATAGATGAAGTGAGGCAGTAATAAGTGGGTGATAAATCATCTATTCGACACAAATTTCATCACTTGACTAGGAAGCTACCTGACTAAGAAGGTAAGGTGGCTTCTTGCTTGGTGTTGTAATGTATATCTTGTACTAAGTATTGCAGGGGGATGGTGGACTTGAAGGACTTCTACCTGTATTTGGAGTGGAAAAAGAAGACAGAGAAATGCAAAACTGTTCCTGCATTTAACAGCTGTTCCGAAACTCTTAAAGTCAGAGTGGTCTTTTGCCCCTTCTGCGAAGAAACTCAAAGTCCGGCGTACTGCTAGTTTAACGAATGGTATTTGAAGAAATCGGCACTGCCCTCAGAAGAGAGGACGGCAAAGCTCTGTGCTGGAGGACTGGGGAAGGAGCCAATGTTGCTGCCTCAGCAGACCAAGGCAAGTTCACATGGACACCAGTGATGTGTTGCATGGAAAAACCTGGCTCCAGCAACTGGCGAATGGCCGAGCAGTTGTTTTCACCAAGGCCGAGGAGGGGTTTTGGACACATTTGTGCAAATGAGCTTGGTCCTGCTACCGTGATCACGGCCACACGGATGCCCGGGATGCTTGTAGTACCCGGCTGGCCCCTCCGTGCCGGCAGCTCGGGGCTCGCGGGGCTCTGCTCCACAGCCAAGGCGCCCGGCGGGCCGCTGGCAGCCAGGAGACGAGGAGGGGCTGCGGCTCCCGCCCGCGGCCCGTTTCCCGTGGAGCTGAGGATGCTCCCGCGTCCAGCGGAGCGGTGACTGCAGCCCGCTTCGTGGCGCGGAGCCTTCCCAACTTCCCACGGTTACCTCGGTCTTTCCCGGTCCCGCCGGCCGGGAGCGGGGGTGCCGCCCGGTGACCTGTTCAGGGAGCCCCCCACCCTCCCTCAGACCGGGAAGCGCACGGGCACCCGCGGCGAGCCGGGCGCTGGCGCGGTATCCACCCCTCCCTCCTTCCGCGCTGGCGAAGCCTTGTGCCGGGGGCGCACTCCGGGAGAAGGGACCGTCCCGTGCGCCCTGCCTCTCCCCAGCCCCCGCGCCTGCCTCCTCCCCTGGTCACTGGGACTGATGAATTAATCATGATGTGGCTGCTGTTAATGCATTTATGTGGAGCGGGCTGTGCCAGTGGCTCGCGGCGCGGCGGGTGAGGGAGCGCGGGGAGCGCCGGCCCCTTCGCTCTGCTCCGCTCCGCGCCGGGCGAGCCGCGGCAGCAGCGCTCCATGGCTCCGGAGGAGGTAATGGGAGTCGGGACGCGCTCCCCGTTGCCCCGGCAGCCAGGAAAGGGGCAGGGCAGGCGGGGCGCGGAGGGGGCACGGCGGCGCGGCCAGGGCAGCTCCAACTTGCCGGCGGGGGGAGAGGAATGCTCGTGTTGCCGCGGGAGGTGTGCGGGGTATGTTCGCTTCGCGTCCCCGAGGTTCCCCCAAATCCTGCCTGTGGTTTAAAAATC
>VZTE01000109.1:990372-1186239 GCA_013397775.1 Eulacestoma nigropectus
TCCCTCCCTCCCTCCCTCCCTCCATCCCTCCCTCTGCCGGGTCACCCGCTCCTTGTGAGAAACCAAACGCTGATATTCCATTAGCTTCATATCCCCGCTTACGCGAAAGTGAGGAAGACTTGCTAATTAATTTACATACGAGGGAATGATGTCTGAAGGAAGGAAAAAATACCCCGTTGCACCTGCTCCGCCGAGACTTGTCATCTGAATCTGGAGGAGAGCTATAAATCATGTAAAGTGTTCGCGGTGGAGCCGGCTTCTTCTGTAGGATTATGTATCCAAATGCTGAATTTATATTTCCCACTAGGAAAAGACTGAAACTCAGGTCAGATATAAACTACATCATTTCATTTAAAACAAAACTGTAGTTATATGTTGTAATTCTAGAGGGGATTTTTCCTGATTAAATAGAAAGTACTATTAGAGCATGTAGTAGTGATTTACACATTATAGCCTGAAATCTCTTGCAGAGTTGGAGGTGGTTGAGTGTAAGGATGGTGCTTTAGAATCACATATGTCCTCTTATTTTTGCCACACGTGAAAAGGCTGAGAATAACCAGGCTGTTTTACCTTCTTAGTGTGTACAAACCCATATTTTCTGTGATACAGGATGGGGAAAACTTGGACAAGGGATAACACAACTTCCATTGAAAATGTTGACTTTCTCTACTACAGCAACTAAAATCTGTGTGATGTCTGCTTTGATTATTTCCACCCTTTGAAAAAAAGCTTTAAAAATGTCAAGCTACTTCCAAGAATTTCACTTACTGCCTCTAAGGCAATACTGTAATAGTTCTTGACACTTGCCTGCTAAATGAACTGAACTGGGGAGACCTACTGTTCAGTAAGATGTTTGTGTTATTCCTGTGCCAGGTATCTGTTCATAAAATGCAAAATGGTGGCTTTAGTCTGATGAGATAATGGTTTTGTATTGTAGAAATTATTCATACTTTAGTTTTGTGACATCAGTGAATTTTCATATATTTCACTACTTTTGTTGCTGGCAAAACTAGACTGAGGTTTTGTCATTTCAAATGGGACTAACTCAGATTGGGGTTAATTGCTTTAGTAGCCTAACATATTTTTGACAATACTGTAAATGGCAAATATTATTAAGTTCTTTTGTTCCACTTATTTAAAAATATTGCTTGTTGATTAAAAAGATGTTGTGTGTTATAGATGGATCCTGTACATTGCATTAGAATGAGGGAATTAAGGAGGTTGTCTGCTTTGACAGCACGTGTGATTTGCAAGTTTCATAAGTTGTGAGCTTATTGTAAAAGTGTGTGTATGTGTGTGGCAAAAGACTGCTATGCTAGTAGAAGAAACTAATAATAACACAGAAATCTGTGAGGTAAGCAAGAACATATGAGCCAGGCTAACCATTCAACATGCTTACTTTGAAAGCAAGCCTGTATGCAGTAGTTTTCGTATCACTGTTCTACAGCAACAAAATAAAGGAGACAAAAATAAGCCCAAGCCAGAAATAAAAAGACAAAAATTTAAAAGGAGACTAGTCAGGTGGGGAAAAACATTTTGAAATCAAGTCTTTCTGCCAAATCCAAGACTGCAGGTCATTGTTAAACTAAATCATACTCACATATACAGCATTTTTATGGCATTTAGGGTGGAAGCCTTGGTCTAGACTGTAACCAACCAATTAAAAGAGGTTCAGTTGTTGAGAATTTGGTTTATCACAGAGTAAGAGGTAGTAGAGGTCAAATGACGGTCAATAAAAGTGGAGTTCATCTTTGAACTTGGAATGGGAGAAAAAATTGTTTTCTTTTCCAAATCTTCTGTCTCTAACTGGAAATGCTGTCATGGACACCAGTCCACAAAGTGATTGATTGGTGAATATTTATTGTTTAAGATACCATTATAATAGAGATACTTTTTTCTGTGTAACTGGCATTGTTCTGTTCAATGCTTTGGCTTTGTAAGGCATAAGTGAAACAGGGAAGTTCTGATTTGGTGTTTGGACGATATATGTCACTGCATAAATTTCAGTCCAGTGTACATTTCTGTTTGGCTGTCAAGTGTTGGATCAACTTATATTGGAAAAGCATTTGCTTCTTGTCTAAAATAAAATAAAAAAAAAAAATCATTTGTCAGCCAGAGGGAGGTGGGTAAATGTGTTTACACTCACCAGACTTTATTGGCCTTATCATGACTTGTGTTTTATAGAAGGGATTGTGGTCTTGGTGACTTCAGTGAATGACAGACCTGCCTACCTTTTCAACATTTGCAACAGGTTGAGCACACTTTTTGGGTCAGGAAACCACAGTGCTGCTTGTTTATTGATGGACATAGCTTTGAAAGGAGCTGAATGGAAAAGAGTTAGTTGTCTGCAACATTGCCCAGTGTTCACTTACTGCTATACAAGTAACTACATGACAACAGTCTATTAAGTGTAGTATGTGAATATGCCCTTTCTCTTTGCTGTAGCTGTTTTTGCTTTACACACTGCCATAGAAAGGTTCTGAATGGGTTGTTCAATGATTAACATAAAAGTACCATGTTGTGATGGGTGGGGATAGTTGTATGTCCTAACAGACAGGTTAAATTCTAAGATTCTGCATAGTGGCAGCATTTGAGGTATATATGCTTTGGGTACAATCAAGTTCCTGCTTTGACTGTTTATATAGTAAGCAGGAATCCATCAAACTGGCAAGGAGGACAAATATTTAATGAAGACCCAAAGAGGCAATTTCATTTCACTATGTTTTCAGTGCACTGCTCTGTTTAGCTGCTGATTAAATCTTTTGATCTCAAGGAGAGCTTCTAGTCATCTGCTTTGATGCAATATTCTATAAAACCATTTAAGCTAGAGGGGTAGGAATTTAAGTCTTAAGACTGTTTTTCTCTTGAAAAGTTGCATGAAGTCCTCTCATAGCCCTAGCTGAACTTCAGTGGGAAGAGTGTGAACAAGAAGTCTGGGAAGGAGCGGAGCAGAACAGGGAGTAGTTGATTACCATAGTAATTCAGGGTTGAAGAAAAGACCTTTCTGAGTTAGACAACAATCTTATCTAATTCCAGTCATAAAGTCATCACTATCTACCTTTAAGTACATTGCCCTGTTGCTCTTTCTGGAAAGGTGTTTCAAAACCTCTCTCCTAATGCTTAGAGCTTTCTTTGAACTTTCAGCCTAAATATATCCTCTGATACCTAATTTTTAATCTCTCAAGATTGTTATTTAAAACCAAATCCTTCCTTGCTGGATAGCCCTCAATAAATTATAAACATCGATCATGTGTCTTCCTCAGGTTTTGTATGCAAGGATCAAACAAGCAGAGCAAGAACCTTTTAGTCCGCCTGGCAAAACAGAATAAATAGGAAGATACAGAGGCTAGTAACTTGATTCTCCTGAATTCTGAACCTTGTACCTGAAGTGTTTGCTCAAAGTTGAATAAGAATGCTAATGCTCCACCTGGTCTTTTGAAAAAACTTGATATTCACTAGTGTCTGACAAAGTATCTTTTACAGATATGCCAGGTTGTTTTCATCTGTTAGTAGTAAATGTGGATGTGTGATTTATCTTTTTGTGTTGCTCTCAAACGATGAGAGACCATCTTAGAAATAATCACAGAAATTCTGCTATTAGTAATCATGTGGCTTTGAAGAGTTGCTGAAGGTTTTGTTATTTCTAATATGCCTATGCAAATGCTCCTCCAATTTCTTCTGTAAGTTAGCGAGAACTTCCCCTGTATCAAGAGGGCTTCCTGTAACCAGTTTTTATCAAAACACCTCTGCTTTTCACCATGTTCGCAGACATGTAATGAGTAGGAAGAACGATTTTAAAGAAGTCCATTCAATATGTTACCATTAGTCACATTTATATCAACTTTATTTTTGCATTATGCTTATATTTCTAACTCAGTAAATAATTGCTGAGTGATACCATATCAAATTCTTAACTGAAATCTGGAGAGAGTGGATTCTGAATTTCCTTTCCCGTATGTAGCGGGTTTGGTTTGCCAACTGGGCAGAAACACCAATTTAGTGTAGTGGTTTGATCACATCTATTTCACTCTGTGAGATAAGGATTAGAAGAAACGCAAAGCAGGCCTAAAACTTTAAATATAAAGAAGTTTATTACTAACAGAGTTAAAAGTAACAAGAAATAATAAGAAGTTAAAGCAAAACCCTTTCCCCCCCTCCTTTCCCTCCTGCACTCCCCAGGCAAAAACCCCTTTCCCCCTTCTTTTTCTCCTTCCAGCACTCCCCCCTCCTTTTACCGCCTCGCACAAAGGGTAAAAATTTTGGTCAGTGTTGCAGTCTTTAAAAGTCTCTTTCTTATGCTTAGGGAAAAAGGGTTCCCTTCTGCTATGCCGTGGAAGTCCTTTACAACTCCGTAGTCTGCCCGGAAACGATCTACTGAAGTGAAATATCTCTCCCATGAAAATTCCACAGTGTATTCATACTGCAATCATGGGCCATCACATGGGGATACAAGTCCTTTTAAAGATTAATCCTTCCAGCCAAAAAACAAAGGTTCTCTGCTTCCAGTCTCTTTTTAAACATGAATTATTTCAGCTTAAACACAAGGGCTGCTCTGCTTCTTCACAAACCTCTAAAAGCTGCTTTACAACTACATGGCCTGGCATAGGCATCTTCTCACATCTTCAGAGGCCGCAACATAAATTCTCACAGGCATGGATTTTCATCTCCCCTTACTTTAAAAGGATTTAAAGAGTTCAGTCCTCCGCAGCTGCTAGAATGGGTTTTAAGATTGGCACCGGAACGCACACACCCTTTTCTCCCGCCGCCATCTCAGCGTCGTCTCACGTGAATGACTTTCTCTTTCTTCCTGACCATGCAGCTGCCGCGTTCTTCTCCCTCACGGGCTGTGCTGATGTTCAGTTTGGTGTGAGCTGTGCAGGCTGGAAAAGGAGGCTACGCTGGTCCCGCTGGGTCTGCGCGGGCTGCATGAAGGGGGAGGAGAGGCCCCTCTGGTTTCAAAAGCCAAGCCAGATGAATTCGGCTATGGGGGTAGTTTTAGCTGCCTGCAGCTCTGAGGGAAGGAAGGGGAGGGGCAGGCAGGAGCCCGGGCTGGCCCGGGACAGGCCTGGAGGCCCCCCGGAGGCTCACAGGGCCCCCCCCTTCTCTGGCAGGAGACTGGGAACAAGAGGAACTTCCCGCCCTTGCACGGGGTTTAAATATTCAAAATTCGCAAAAGCGCATTGGCTTAAAAGCTTGTCAATCAACTCAGTTTCAACCCATTACACCATAATATTTGCTTTTCAAAGGATTGGCTTCTCTCTTCCACCAAGTATTTATAAATACTGATTGAGATCCCTCCTGAGCCTTCTCCAGGTTAAAGTAACTCAGCTCTTCCTGCCTTTCTTCATATGACAGATGCTCCAAGACCCATATCTTCTCTCCGTCTTTTTAATGGATGTACACCAGTATGTCCATGTCCTTTCTGTACTGGGAAGCCCAGAACAGGAGGCAATATTCCAGATGTGATCTTGCTGGTGCTGAGGGGAAGGATCATCCTTCTCAGCCTGCTGGGACTGTTTTTCCTTACACGGAGAGTGTTGACCTTCATTGCTACATGAGCACTTTGCTGACTCATGTTCAACTTCTTGCCCACCAGGGCCCCCCATATCCTTTAATGCCCAGTTCTTTACCCCTGGTTGGTCCCAAGACTTTTATCAGTGCACACAGTTACTCCTCTCTGGGTGAAGAATGTATATTTCTTTTTGCTTAATCTCTCCACCCTGTTGAGGTCCTTCTTAATGGGGCACAACTACTCCCTATGTTCATATGCTCTGCCAGCTTGCTGAGGGTGCCCTCAGTCCCATTATCTAATTAGTCTTTAAGGAAAATGGCCACAATATCAACAGGGGTGAACAATTAGTAAAGTTCCCAGCTGAATTTTGTGGCACTGATCACAATCCTCTGAGCCCAGCAGTTCCACCACTTTCCATTTCACCTCACTTTCATGCTTCATTAATAATAATGTAATTGTTAGTAATACTAGTAACATCAGTAATAATTTTACTACTGCTGTGTGGCCAGGAACATTAACAGATTAAAGTATCTTTTCACCGTCTTTCCTTGCTCTGGTTTAATAGAAGTGGCAGGTGTGTGTACACACATGCACCAGTCGACAGTTGTCTTTTTGTCTGTGTTTGAGTGTATGACTGTGAATTACTCATACCATATGTTTGACACGGGGAAGATGCTGTTTTATATTTCACACGGGCACTGCATTTTTTTTTTGCATTAAATTTATTTCCCCACCTCATTTTTATAGGTAGACTGAACCTCTGGGGTTGTTATAGTTATGGAGAATTTGAAATTGATTGCAAAATAGAGGTGAATTAATTGATCTATAGCTGAAGTTTGTGAAGCCAAATGGCATTTCATTGAGGTGAAGCGGTTGTGTACCTTATGTTAAAAAATGCAAGGGCTTTTTTAATGCTTCCTTCAAATAGCAAAAATATTTTTTGAGAAAAATTGCCTCTGTATTCCCTATTTTCTCTTGCTATCCACACTCACCTGCTTTGCCAGCAGCAGTGAGAAAAGACACTGAACTACCCTCATTGCAAGAAATATGTAAGATTTCTAGGGTGAGACTCAGTGCTCTGTGTTTAAGCTCAGATTGTTTAAGTTTGGTCTAGGATCAAGCTGTTTTGTTGCAGGAAAATTTATTCAATATTGCTTGAAGAGAAGGAGTTTTCTGTTGGTTTAGCAAGCGACTGATACTTTACTTTTAGCTAAAAAAGATATATTTTGTGTGTGTGCACATAGAAGAGTGATGAAAAGGAACTTTTTCATCAAATGGATTTCCATTTACATAATACTGCAAAGATAGCACTTAAAATACTGAAAATGATGATTCTCTCTTTTTTCCTCCTTGAAATGAGGATATGGTGTCCTTGGGACAGTGATGAGCTAACTGTACTTTCGACTTAATACCTTGACACTGATTTTGAGAAGCAATCTAGTCTTTGCAGTTTGATTCTGAATTCACATTCTGTAGGAACTCCATCAGAAAAATGGGAGAATTTTGCTTCTCTGTGTGATGCTAAGGCTTCTCAGGATGCCTCCAGAATCTGGAGAGAAATGACTCTTGGCATCTAAGCGGCAGTGAACAGGTGGGAATTGAAAAGTTGTGAATGGGCACCCTGTGCAAGTATGCAGCTCTAGCATTTACTTTTATTTCCAAAATCAGTATAAGTGCATATGCTCATCTTCTGAATTTCAGAAAAATAATTGCTTTTGTTTTTTCTTCTTTTTGTTGTCTAAAATTTTCTGTTAACACTGCACATCTGTTTAACTTGGAAAGGCAGAGCAAATCCTTTTCAACTGAGGTTGTGAAAGGTGCAGATGTAGTTACTAAGTAAAATGTTACGCATTACCTGCAGAACAATGGAGAAAATTATTTAATATTTTTTCCTACTACAGTTCTCCAGATTGCTAACCAACCATTTTGTGTCATTTAAGGCTCTGCAAGTAAAGTCTTATATTTTGTCATCCTAAAAACTGTTTAAAAGAGGTAAAAAAGGTGTTGAATTTAACTTTTTGTTAACTGCATACAGTATACTTTTTTTTTTTTCAGAAATTGACTAGAGAAAAATGTGTTCTTATATTATGTTTATTTACAATGGGGTCTTAGTGGATATCTGAAAAAAAATTGAAGTGAGTTATTAGGGAGATATTTTGCCATTTATCAAAACAATCCATCAGTTAGTAGAGATACTGAGTTTTAGACGTTAATTAATAAGGTAATTCAAATACAAGCATAACGTTTTAGTTTCTGGATGAAGATAAAATGGGTTACTTCTGCTCTTGTCATAATTTAGCATTTATATAGTGTTTACAAGGTAAAAAACTCCTTATAGATCCTAATGATCCTCATTACACTTTCTGAAGGCAGGTAGGTGTTCTGCAAATTAATGGTATAGGACCAATATATTTTAGACCTAGAAATCTGCTAAGAGTTTGAATTTTGGTATAAATGTGTTTGAAGTTTATAAAGGGCAGACTATATCCCTCAGAATCCAGAATCAGCTCTTACAAGATATGCTTTCATTTTTCAGGAACAAAGAAACAGGGTTTCATTCAGAACACTTGAATAACATCATGTCTCTTTGATAACAAAGTCTAGTCAGTTGTAGTTTTTCCTGAATAAAAGTGTTGGATACTATAAAGAACATTTTTTTAAAGGCTCACACAGAATAGGTCTTTAATTTACGACTATTTTATAAGATTTAGCTTCCATTTTTTGTAGAAAGGTATTTACACATGGAAAGAGTGAGCTTGTCTTTCCTGTCTCCACCCTCTGTGGTTGACAGACTTTCCCTCCAGCAATCAGTTGACAGCAATCAGTTTGTGGATTATTTCTGGAAGGAAAAAGTTTACAGCTTTACTTCAACAGTAAGATTAAAAATAAAGTAGCTGTCATCTATTTCCATGGCTTAACTAGTTAAAATCATAGCCACAAAAATGCCATATTACTCAGCTAAGCTGTTCACTGCATTTTATACAGTAAGCAAACCTTATTAAATAAAGGCAGTCAAGCCTTGCAAATAATAGTTTTTAACACAAAACTTTTAAAGATTGAAATTTTACTGGAACTTCAGAATTTGTTATTTATTGTTTCTAGATAAACTATTTCTTTCAAATAAGCCTTACGCAGATACTGTAATGAAATATTTTATTTTGTGACCTTGTCATACATGAAGGACATGTAGGTAATTCTCAGGATGAAAGAAGTCCATATATTATAACAGCCAGATTCTTGAGCATCTTCCAGACTTGACTCACATTAATTCTCACAGCACTGTGTTTTCCATTGCGCCATTTATAAAGGTAAATACTGTCAAGTTTAAGATGGAAAATAATTGTCAGCTTTGGCACTTTCTAGTGCTAGATTCTTGAGGTGTGATACAAAAATAAACATTCAAGGGCTTTTTTTTCTAGGTTGCCACAGTCAGAAATCTTTTAGACCTAATCCCCAAACATTAGGCTATTTCAGTCTCACAAGGATATGACTCTGCTTCCTTTGCACCACATGCTGCCTTTAGTTTATTCTGTAAATAAATAGTTCAGTTTACTTAGATGGTATTTTGTTGGGCTTTTAAAATCTATCTGCTTAATTTACAGAATTTCATTTTATGGCTTTGATTTTGTTCTGTACTGTAGAATGTGAAGTCTTTCAGTACTTTTGGCAACCTTAGTATCACTGATTTTCTGGCTATAGTATTTTCCCTCCTGTCCTGTAGTAGGGTAATGAAATATCCTCACGATGCATAGACTTTTTTTGTGCTTTTTGGGTTTTCTAAATTCAAAATCTGACATGTGCACTGGAGAATGAAGAAGAACAAAAAGCTTGTTATTTTCATACTCCGCTGCATTCTTATCTTCGCTCCAAGTTTCTGTATCCTAAAGTAAGATCCATGCCTGTACAGTGCAAACACTCCTGAGAGGTTAGGCCTCCTTAGCAGGTTAGAGAGCTGAACATTTGCATTGTTTTCACTCTTTTTTTAATCCACCCTCTTCAAAATTATGGAGGTTTAAGGCAGTTATTCAAATGTTTGATGGCTGGCTTTTTATGCTTGTACTTTATCTCCTGTATCCTGAGAGTATAAATAGTGCCGGTGATAGAAAACCGAAGTTTCAAAACTAAATACATCTTGAAAAGAGAACTGTTATGATAATTATGCATAGAGCTTTAAAAAATGGAAATAATATAAATCTTCACTAAATAGTCATTACTCAAAGTTAGATAATCTGGTATTCTGAAAAGAGCACTGTATCATTCTTCTTTTGAATCCTTGTGTGGTCACACGCACAGAACATGGTGTTGTAATACTCCAAGGAATTGTTCTACTTTGCTTCTATAGTGAAGCAGTTTCCTTTAATCAAATGGAAGGCAATAGAAATACACGAGCATCGAACAGAGCTCTGTGTTGCCTGCTGGGAGATATTTAAATTTGTGCTAGCTTGCACTAGAAGGAAATGCTGTTTAAGCATTTTGTTTTGTTTCTGTAAAAACTCTAATATTCAGTGCGTAAAATTTGCCTTAAAAAAAAAAACAACAGATAATATCATACATACTGATTAAGACAATTAACTGTTCAGTTAATTGTGGAATAATACCATACATGTTTTAACATGTTTATTCCTGTACAATCTGATCATATTACTTTATACTATAAATAAAAAATATGGGCTACTCTGCTGTTCCTAATTTAGTTTTTGTGATCCTAGGGTATTCTTATTTATTAAATGCAAATAATCATATATATATATATATATCTATGAGGAAGGAAATAATTACATAGGTCTTAAATTGCAAGTATTGTTTTGATCAAGATGATTTTGCATTTATCTACAAATGATTCCTTGCTAAAAAGGTTCAGAAAAAGAAGAATGCTAAGATTACAGAGTAATTTTTAAAAATTATGAATCAAAAAATATCGGTTGTCTCTGCATATTGTGTATTATATGTGCATTAGTGTTTTGACACATTCTCTGTTCAGTCACATGCTGTTGATCCTGGTCCCATGAAATGTGTTAATTGTGCACAGTTATTAATAGCAACAGATACTTTATAATTTTTCTTTTGTTTATTTTAATGTGGATTGTAAGATTAAATTTATTTTTTGCATCTTATTGTAATCTTATTTTTTTAAACAGATGGAACAACCAAAACATATACTGTGAGTTGTTATACAGGAAGCTTTGGGTAAGACTCAAAATTAAGTTTTGGGTTTGTAGCTATTGAATGAGACATTTTCAGTATGAGAATGTGCCTCATGTACAGTGGTTTAAGTGTATTGTAGTGTGTAATTGAGGTGAGCTTGTTCTTTAGCACCTTTAAATGTACTTATGTAAGGCATGAAGAAATTTTAGGTATCAGCATAAGGTTGGTGAGAAACTTTTGGAGGGAATGTACCTGTCCACATACTATTTCAGCATAATATTACCTGAGAAAATGTTGGCTATGTTTAATAGAATTACTGTCTTCCTACTCCTAACTAACTTTAAGAGAACTACAGGTTCCAGGAATCTGAGCTGTAGGGCAGAACTTACCATGCTGGCAGCAGGAAATCTGTATAAGTAGCAGAGTTTGTTTCACCTAACTTAACGGAAAATCTTTTTTTTTTTTCAATAAAGGGCTAGGGGAAAACTTCTTTCTCCTTGTACAAATTATCTGAGGAATTTTATTTCCTAAGTGAACTAATTTATTGTACTACTGGAGCTTGAGGATTCCTCAGAATACAAATTCTACCTTCCAGTTAGTTAGGTAAGTATCCAAGTATGAAATAATTTCATCTTGACCTTTTAATATCTAACTTATTTAAATTTTGCTGCTGAGTAAATACCTACTTAGCTTTAATACATTCCTATTTAATGTGGGATGGCTCTGAAAAGTGAATATTACCATCTAATTGTTAAGGTAATAAGGAAAACATTTTCCCTATTTGAAGTTTTATACACTAGTTTCTTCTTATTTAATGTCAAGAGAATGAGTTTAGGAAGGCTGAGTGAAATGGGAGGAGCTATAAATGGTTTTCCTCCAAGGTAACTAGACAATCCTTTCAAAGTTAAACTAAACTAATAATTTTTAGTTAAATCTTATTAATTCAATACATAGATAACACTTCTGTCTTCTCTCCATTCAATGTATTTCACTGAATGGCCATTATATTCCTTAAGAAACATCTGTACACATAGATCAATATTTTAGATTTAATTTGGCCTAATATTCCAGAGTTTTCTTGTATTGATGTGGCCTCAGATCCTAACTGGCAAAGAAAGGTGTACTGTGTGTGTTTGAGAGTAGCTACTTCATGTGCTCAAGTCAGAGATCCACATTGTCTGCCAGTGAAAACGCAGACAAGTTAAAAATACTGTGGTACCTTCTTGCCAAATATATTTAATCTGCTGCATGTGAAACTATCCTTTTGGAGAGGCTAGTAGAGAGTAAATAAAATATAATTAAAAAATTCATATACTGTTCTTTCTGCGGGGAGCAAAGAATGTGAAACACATTGAACAATAGGGTGGAAAGACAGATGTTCCTGTTTTAATGCAGTCTAGGTCAGAGGAATGTCTGGGATTAATCTAGTGGTAAATTACTTTCTATCCTACACTCATAATCTGTGCTTATTGGACTTGTTATTGTGTGGTAATCCAATTTCTCCAGATGACACCAGTGTAAAAGGGAACTGTCTTTGCCTGCAGAGCCCAGTGCCATCTATTTTCCTGCTCATCTCTTTCACAGACCAGAAAGTGATTGTACATTGCACTGCATTTCTAAGTACGGCCTTCTTTACCCTTCATTGGATCTTCATTTGGCACAGAAAACTCAAGAGCTGGGTCTGTTTAGATCTACTGGGCATGACTTTATAGATGAGGCTCAGATTGGCTGTCAGTGGAAAAGCTGAGCATTCTGCTGTGAATAATCAACAGTTGGCCAGCAGCTGTGTGTGGAAAGGGCTCAACTGTAGAGCCTTGTTGTGAAAAGCCAGTGTTTTATCATTCATATAATTGGTGTCTGAAATCCATCTACAGCCATGTGTTAACAGATCGCTCAGGTTAGAAATTAACATCTCTAGCAGTGATAGCCAATTCCTGGAGAAAACCATGGATGCTATAGGAATGTGATAATGCTGTAGTGTTGATGTTGAACCAGCGCTAGAAGTCAGGGGGAAGGACAGAGCATTAAACCAAGGCTTTAGTCCCAGAACCTTGGCCAAATGGTTAAATGGATGTTGTCTGCCTACCCCGACTGTCTTATTTTGAGAACAGTGTAGGCTGAAGAAAAGAAATTGAAAAATGTCCATGGTGCAAAGGAGAAATTCTCTCTCTGGCATTATAAAATAAAAGATACCCAAAATTAACCTTGAAGTTAATCTTGCATGCTCATCATACTCAGTTCTTTAACATTAGAAACCAGAGCGTCTGCTGTGGCAAATGCTCATCCTTTTCCCTGCACTTCATTTGTGGTCATCTGATATGAGTTCTGTATTCAGTCATTTCTGAGGCTACTGTAAAGAAATAACATTTGTTCAGTTTGAATTTCCTGCTATTTGCTTTTTTAGAGTAACCAGTTCACTTCTATCCCTCTCTTTCTCTTTTTGCTTTGATTTTTTTTTCCCCCAAGCCTTGTGAATGTTTTTTCCTGGAAGACAGTCTGCATGCCTTAAATATCACCCTGCCGTTCTAATTCTTAAATTGAAACTTTTGGTTTTATGTTTTTTCCATATAATCTTGGTGTATATGCTGTCTTTCCTCTCTATTTGTCAGAAAGATTAATGTGAGAGTATTAACATAGCACGGCACAGGATTGTGTGAGCTAGTTCTTGTCACTCTAGAAAGGACCTCTATTCCTTTACTGTGTAGTGTGTTTGAATTTGTTGACAGTGAGAGTAGGATCCCACTGGAGGATAAATTTATCTCTTTGGAAAGCTAACAAAAGAACAATTTCATGTAACAGAAGTGCCACAGAAGAGTGGTCATAGTTTTCATTGCTTGCACCTTCAGTGTAAAAAGTAGGAATAGATCCAGTCATTTAGTGCAGTTCTTGGATACTACAATCACAGTAGCTGAGGGTAGTTGGATAAGTGGACAGGCAGGAAAATAGGCAAAGCACGTTAGTACTTAAAATTGTATTTTAAATATTCACTGAAGAAGCATGGGGTCACTATTGTTCACACTTAGGTAGGATGACAGAATAACTTAAACTCTATTTGCAACAATGCTTACTGAAGATGGTTAGCTACTGTCTTTCAATTAAGAAACATCAGAACAAGGTATGTCACTCAGCAAAATAGCAATACATGTAGCTGAGGAGTTTTGCTGAAATAACTCTTAGAAGAAATGAGAAAATGGCACAGAAGTGAAAAATGAACCAAATGCTCATGACCTTGCGTAAATGACTACTTGAAGTGTGAATTCAGACACTGCTTTGTGAGAGCTTTTAGATGGAATGGTAGATAAAGGGGAATAGTAAGGAACAGAAAACTATTGCTTGCTTGTGATTTGTTGTGCTAAGAAAAACAGAACTTTAACTCTGTAAATAAGCAAGATTGCACCAGACACCAAATTTGATCATCTGTTTCTTTTCTTAATCAGAAAAAACTTGGAGAACTCTGTAATTTTATGTAGCTGTCTAGGTCAGCTGTAGTTGAGCTGCTTCCATCTTTAGCAAGAACCAACTCTTTTCATGCTAAAATAATCAAGGTAAGAATGGAAAAGATGGGTTCATCATGCTTTGAATCATTCCATCTCTGATCTGTGTGATTGGCCCAAGGGATTGCTTGAGAACTTGAGTTTTCTCATTTATTTTTTTAGAGCAGCAGGAGCACTTTAGTCTGTTGGGGAAGCAGTTATTAAATCTGTAAAGTGCACTCTAACTCACTTTTGAAAGACTTGCACCTGCTTCCACTGAAGTGTCTGAGAAGCCAGACAAGGTATTGGATGAGGAGAGATCTGAGCATGCTTCTTGTCTCTGACTTGTTCAACAACTCTTGAGAAACAAGAACTATGATTGTCGAAACCAAACCTAGTCATGTTGAAACTGGGAAGAAATTAATTCTTCCAGAATGGAATGTTGATTTTTTATATTGTGGGCAATACAGGTTTTTTTTTATCTAGACTTGCTTAAAGGTTTGAGAACCTGTAATCTGCAGCATATGCAGTGTGCAAGATAATAGAGGGTACCGAAAGTGTTGCTTCCTGCACCATTTTGTCTCTTGCTGTATATGTAAAACTTGTCACAGAATTAGCCTTTAACATCTCTTTCTCTTACCTACCTCTGCTTTAAGACCCTTTTATTATTCCCATACAGTGTGTTATTTGTGGTCATATTGTGTGTATTTCTAGAACATAGATATTGGATGTTTTGGTTGGATTTTTTTTTTTTGTTTGACAGTGGTAGAGCTAGCTCTGACCTTATTCTGTTCCTTTAAAATGAATTGTGGATACTTCTGTCATAGATTATAGGCTCATACAACAAATTCAGGTTGGAAGATACCTCAGAAGGTATCTTGGTCCAGCCCTCTGCTCAAAAATAGGTCAGTGTTGAAGTCAGGCCAGGTTACTCAGGGTTTTCCCAGTTTGGTCTGGAAAACGTCTGAGGACCGAGACAGTCCCACCTCCTGAGGCAAGCTGTTGCCATGCCTGACTGTCCTTGGAGCAAAGAAGCTTTTCTTTATAGGCACAGGAATCTTGTGTCCCAGCTTACATCTGTTGTCTTGTGTCCTCCCACCAAGCAACACCCTGAAGAGCCTGAATCTGCTCTTGTGGTGACCTCCTTGTAGGCAGGTTCCTTTGTCATTAATAGTGCTTTTATAGATGTTAGAGTACTCTGCGTCAATTAGAATATTATCTTCCTTTTTTGTGGTTCTGAAATCAAAAACGAAAGCAAAGATGAACCCCTACTTCTCTCAGTGGTGCCCAGTGGCAGAATAAGAGATACCGAGCATAAACTGAAACACATGAATTCCTTATGAACATAAGAAAAAATTTTATACTGTAAGAGAGGTTTGGAGTGGAAGTATTTGGATTTGGGTTTGGTTTTTTAATTATTATTTGGAAATAACAAAAATTATCTCATGTAGATAAGTAAGTTTTGCATGATGAAAAGATGAGATGAGATGCAAGTTAAAGGGAGCCTACTGAACAATAGCTAAAATATTTTTGTAAGAAATAATTGTTTTTAATGATATGTTCTTAATTGCCTTTTATTCAGAGGCATGTATCTGCTGAAATGAGAATAAAATATCTTGATGTTCTTTTTTCCATCTGTGAAGCCACTGGGTCTATTTACTTCTGTAACGTCAAGCATTTTGGTAAAAGTTGTGGGTTATGTCTCCAATCAGTTCCTATTGTTCCAACATTAAAAAAAAGGCAAAGTATTCTAACTCACTGTATAACAAAAAAAATATTTTTGATTTTTATTATCTCAGATTTTATAAAGCAAGTAAGGTTAGTAGATATTTATTCCGCTAGGTGCACAAACCAAATCAAGCTTTTTATTTGTTTGTTTTTTAAGATAACTGTTTAATTTAAGTCTGAACTAAGTTTTCCAGGTGACAAAATTAAAAATTTGTAGAGGCATTTTAAGATTTGTGACTTGTAACTGGAGGTATTCAGAATAACAGAGTATTAACTAAAGTGAGAAATAGTATATATTGAGGGATTGCCAAACATTTCTGAGATCATATTTAAGACCTTTATTTGCAGATAAGTATGTATACTGAAATATCAGCACTCCTTGCTTATTAGGGCAAGGGGAGTTGTGTCTCATGCAAAAATCTCATGTATCTCTCCAGGATCATTTGGAGCTGCTGATGCCAAGGGCCATATTTAGGTAACGCTGATCCATAATTCAGAATGTTGAAGCTACCTAGTCAGACAAAGTTGTTTCCATCATGTGATTAGTCAAACACCCCTCTTCATGCTCTATAATTTTGGCACCTAATAAAGCTAGAATTAGTATTCTAGAATCTCCAAAGTCAGTGGTGGATTCAGACACTAATGTAGCTGTCTAAGATAGGAACACAACCTGCACTGATTTCACAAAAGATCCTCATTTCATGCCTTCTTAAAGAACAACTTTTTAATTAAATTATGTCTTTAGGGCAAAGGGAACATTCATTCTATCCCCATCTCTGCCTGACTCCTCCCTCATTTAACTTGGAAAGGAAAACAGTTTTCAGCAGACTGTGCTCCTGGTTTTGGTGTTTGATTGGGTTTTTTTAAACATGATTTTTTTTTTAATATCACCAATCAGATGTTTCTGCCTCTTGTACTAGTAGATAGAACGTCTGAGCATAAGACTGAAAATTGTTTCATTGAAAATTGACCCCTGTGCCACCCAAAGAGGTGTTCTTAGCTATTGTCATCTAAGAAGCCTAAAAGAGAATCTATGTGAATATTTTAATTTTTTTTTCTGCAGCTGTTCCATGTATTTTCTGGCTAATTAAAACATATAGGAAATATGTTGCATGCCACTAGCAATTTTTTCCTAAGGCAAAGCTCTGTTTAAGAAATACTCCTTGAGACCAGCTTTCCTCTGCTTGGAGATCACTTCCCCACCTGTGAAGTAGTCCTAGGGAAACTCAGTAATTTAATATAAATGCACCAGTGGTAGAGAGAAAACCACACACAGGCTATCCTATTGTTTCATATCTGTCATGGAAGTTTTCAAGCAAAGATTGTCAGGCTTCTATTTTTACATTAGGAAGAATGTCTCCAGTAGATTGGATGGCTGGGTTTTATGAGGACGTTATTTTGAGAATAGTGAAAACTAGAAACAAAAATTTTCTTTCAAAAGCTGAACCTCTAATCCTTGATTACTTGGCTACCAAAGTGGCAGTTAATCCAATAGTACCATTAAGAATTATATCTCTGTTCTGGTTTTCTCCTTGGGTAATAAACCCCTAAGAGTTCAGTATGCTTGTCCAATGTGCTTCCCCTGCCAAAGGAGTAATAATAGAATGGGTTGGGTTGAAAGGGACTTTACTCCCTGCCATAGGCAGGGACACCATCCACTAGACCAGATTGCTCAAAGCACCTTCCAACCTTGAACACTGCCAGGGATGGAGCATCCACAGCTTCTCTGGGTGACCTCTTCCAGCACCTCACCCCTGTCATAGTGAAGAATTTCTTCCAAATGTCCAAAATAGATCTACCCTCTGTCGGTTTAAAGCCATTCACCCTTGTCCTATCACTGCAAGCCCTTGTAAAAAGTTCCTCTCCAGCTCTCTTGCAGGCCCCTTTAGGTACAGGAAGATGCTATAAATGTCTGCCCTAAGTCTCCTCATCTCCAGCCGAACAGCCCCAACTCTCAGCCTGTTTTCTCAGCCTGTATGTGTACGTCTAGCACTCAGTGAAAACTGAATGAACTTCACATTGTCTTCACAATTGCTTGGATAAATTTTTCCCATTGTCTTCATAACTGCTTAGATAAATTTTCTCTATAACAATGCTCTTCAGTTTTACTGAAAGTTCTGAAAATGAGGCATTACGTATTTCAATAGCTTAGATCATATTTTAGCTATGAAACTCATGGTTGGAAGGGTCTATCTTTTGGGATTTAGACACTTAAAGAGGCATCAGAATCTGTATCTGTAGTGGAGTGTTTTTTTTTTTTTAAAAAGTATAAATAATCTTTGAATAAGAACAAGTCCTGCTCAGAAACACTTCTGGTACTATCAAGTTTTCTCTTTCAGCCATGAAAGTCATAGCCATTCTCTCTAATAGAAGACTGCCTTCAGATTTTAAAAGCATTCTTTTAGTTGAAAGTGGATTTTCATTTTTGTTCTCTTATTATCGATCTATGGTGGCTGTGTTAGGTAAGGTTTTTTTTCTGTATTGATAAGCTGTTCTAGGAAATCCCTTGCTGATCATTTCACTTACTAAGTTTTAAAGCTTTGCTGTCCTGGGCATTAAATGTAAATTGAGATGAAGTTTTGTTGAGGCTTCTTGGTTTTGATGCGTTTACCAGAAAATTAACTGCAAAGGCAAATGATGTTTTAGAGACAGATATACATAGAGGTAGATTTCTAGAGGAAGTATCTTTAACCCGGATTTGAATATCTGCATTTCTAAAATATTTTTGTTGATATGTGATTATTGTAATTGTTTTTTCAAAGAGAGAAGAAAAAGATACTGTCTCCACCTTGAAGTCACTGCTGTAGAAGCACTGTTCACGTCTTTCTTTCAATTTTGTTTTGTAAACATATTTTTAGAAACAACAACAAAAAAACAGCAAAGAAAAAAATATCAATGAGTAGAAAAAATCATTAATTCAGTTTTCCCTGTCTTATCATCTGGCTTAATTATTATTGTACCTGCAACTAGGTCTAAAGAATGTTTTAACTCTATCTTATCTATCAGTTTAAAATATCATATTTAAAATCTCTCCTGTAGTCATCATTTAGGTTTTTTTAAATTTTAGGATTTAGTTTCAGGAAAACTGAAGAAAAATACACATATAAACTTGTATTACAGATCAATCTTCCTTCTTATTAACACTGTAAAATTTTGCTATATTGCCTTCTGTTTCAAATAGATTATAAAAAATATTTTTTAATATCTTATATTGGTTTTAGTTCTGCCCCCTTTTCCTCAGATTATCTTTTTGGGACACTGGACACAGCGTCAGGCAACACCTTTTGCCATTTGATTATTGGTACCAGAGCAATGAAACTGAAAACAGATTTCTTAAAATGAAAATCAGGAAGGAGAGAGTAGGGCATGGATATAAAGTGCTACAGAGCGCCTGGTAGTTGCTGATGTTTATGTGCTTGAGCAGTTGGTGGTGCTTAAAACTGACACAGCACATTGAGATTTATCAGACTGATAATCATGAGTCCCACAGACATGCTGTGGGCTGAGAGAGACCCGGTAAAGTCTTGTCAGGAGTGACATGTTGTGGCTGTAATTGTGACAGACAGTGATCCCTACCAGTTCTACAAGTACATAAACATAGAAGCTTCCTATAATAAACCTTTTTAACAGCCTAAGTGTAATGTACTTAGGCTCTTTTTCCTTGTCTGATAAATAGAAATTTTAAAATATTCTCAAATTTTGGAGTTTGTTCTTTATTCTTCAGAAAAATGACCTCCGTTAAAGGTGTCACAAGCACATCAGTTTTCTGAGCTGCTTCACTAAGTGATCTGTTTTGAAACATAGTACTTACAGAAAGGCAACAATTTATAATTTCAGGCAGGTAGCTAATTTTGAATAAAAACATTGCTGCTAAAGTTTAGTATCAGTGGTGGTAAAGAGCAGTGCTTGTTGTTTCAATAAACAAGGCTACCCTTTAGACACTACACAGTAATCTTGTTTTTTATTTATATATACACCTTCATGTACCAACTTTCAAATTAAAATATAGTTGATAGAACTTGATGGATGCATTGGTTTCACTACAGACTGAAGTATTTTGCAATGGCTCAGTGCAGGCCTAGCAAAAAGGTTACATATGCTTTAATTGCACATTCTTCAATCCCAATCTACATGTTTTCTTTTTCTTAGTTTCCTCCTGTATGTGGTGACGTGTACAGATACTACTGTGGCACGAGTGGACTTGAAAGGTAGTTATTATAGATTATAACCAGTTTATAAAGCAACAGTAATTAAAAATACTGACTCTTGTTATTATAAAGCAACAAGAGTCAATGTTTTTAATTATTAGCATCTTCACTCACATCTGTACCTCTTGTTTATTGTTTTGAATCCCTGTAGATTTGCCACAGACTAGATTATATGCTATAGCTATTTTTACTGAAGTTATCCATATTGCACATTGTTAGAGTTGTAGAGTATTGTACTTTTAATGAGTCAGATGTAAAGATTTTTCAGCTCTTCTGAGAAACTTCTGGTGCTTTTGCCTATTCTCATAACTTTGATCTCTGATTAAATGTAAATAATGCTAACAGTTGTTTTCTGAAATTCTTGCTGCTTTATAATTGTTTCTAAGAGCATCAAAGACTAGAAGGAAATTGATATTCTTATAACTTAATTAAAATGTTGTTTTACTGCAGAATACTAAGCATAACCTTTATGATCGGAGTGTGCATATGAAACAACTCATTATTAAACTGCAGGAAAGAACCTGCATACTCAGAGATTCATGTGTAAGATGCATTGAAGATGATGCTGGTGCACTTTGCAGCTTGTTGTGAGAATGCGTGGCAACTTCGTGTGTATCTGCCTACTTTGCTATGATTGTAGCTCTAGCTCTTGGAGGGCTGTTTTGTTTATAAACTGGATCTTACACTAGCAGAAGATGTCAGTTTTCAACAAGCCCAGACGTAGATGGGAAGTGTAATCTCAAGCTCTCCCTAGAGGCAATGCTGTCTGAGAGATATACAAAAACAACCCTTGAATTACTGAAATTGGGGTATTTTGTATTTTTTAAAAATAAATTTGCTTTTGTGCTCATTATTAATACTTCTTGTCTTTTACGTAGCAGCTGCTTTTGGATTTTGTTTCGCTTGGAGTTTTTTTTGCAGGGGTTTGTTTGGGTTTTCTTATTGGTACGGAAAAGTTCCATATTTAATCAAATTAAAGACAAGGAATTCCAAGTCTCCAGAGCAAATACAGAACAAGGTTAAGACCTAAAGCCAACCTGTGTTTGATTAATTCTATGCTAATGAATAAGAATATGATAATTTATAACTACCTGTAAAGACTTTTTCTGTTTAATTATATTCAGTTCCTGAGAATGCCTACAGTGACCATTTAGCAGTGTCTAAATAAGTTCATGTTGAGCATCTTGCTCTTCTTTATGATTCAAGTGTATGGTATATTATTTTTTGGATTGAATCTTACATGGATTAGGTGATCTAAACTTTTTAAACCTTCCTTTCTACTTCTTTCAGGGAAAATTCAGGGAAAGAGAAGGTGGTGCTTTGATATCTATTTCTTCTTCCTTTTCTTTTTCTTAATTATGTTTCTGCAACCATCTGTTCTTTTTAATCAAGTTTGATGCCAGAAAGTCCTTACTCAGGGCAAAACTAGCTTCACAGACAATACTGTGTCATTCTTGTATCATCATATACAGTGTTGGATCTTTGCACAGGAGTAACATTTGCACAAAAGTCTCCAACTGGGAAAAAAAAATGGTACCAGTGGCTTTCTCGTGACCTTTTTTCCAATGAAGTATTTCTTAAAAACATGCTTAGTAAAATCCTGATATTTAGTAAGTAGCAGTTGATGCTGAAAGAAGTTCAGAGACTTTTTATTCTTTGTTTTCCAATGCAGAATTTCATGTGTGAGGCTACTCATGCACTGACAACACTGCATGCTGTGACATTTTCTGATTATTAGTGATTATTGGCAGCATTTTGCAAGTATTCCACAGCAGAAAATATTTCATTATAGGTGCAGCCAAACTCTTAGCCAAGAGATGCATTTCAAAGAATAGATACCAATGAAGTGATGAGGTATTTAAAAAACAAAACACAACAAAATCAAACAAACAAAAAGAAACCAAAACAAAAACAAACAAAAAAACCAAACACAAAAAAACCACAAAAAACCAAAACAGGAAAAACAGCGGTGGTAAAATATCAGAACCAGGGGATGATTTTTCAGTACAACATAATGAAATATAAAGGCTTTCCAACTCTTTGGACTACTCTAATTAAAATTTTTGATAGTTATTTTTCTAATGTATTTTTCACTGTACCTCAATTTTAATTCTTTATTTAACTCTATTGTGTATTATCTCCAGAGAGCTTAGTAGTTCAACCTCATTTGCTATTAAGAAAAATGGCCAAAGGTCAGGGAAAGAGTACCTTTAAAATGAAATCCTATATATATTTTTTTCCTGAAGCCTTTTTTTTCTACTATCTATCCAAGGAATCTTTAGTTTAATTTTTTAAAAAAGGGCTTCAAAATAAAATCTGTGTAGTTTTCAAAGTATTTTCTTTAAAAGCAGATTTGCAATAACACTATCAGATGTTTTACCCTGCAGAAGTTCATTGCAGAAATCTATTACAGAACTTATGCTGGGCAGAGTAGCCATGAATGGCTCTGCAGAGTGCCCGGGCAGGAGAGCTGCTGCCCCCTGCCCACCCACAGGGACATCCCTGCTCACAGTGACGAGGCCACCGCAGTGTCCACCCAGGAGCTGCCTGCTCCGGCCTGGGAGATTCTCTGCTTGCGCTGGTTCCTCACCAGGAACACTCCTTTTGGAACACGACCCACTGCTGCCAAAAGCAGCTGTGAATCCTTTACTACCTTACTAAGGCAGACAAGGCAATTCAGTAGCTCGTAACAGCTTACTTTTTCAGGCCTAATCTCTATTACAGGGAGTGTGGAAAAGGCCTCCACCTTACAGATTTTTAAAGTACTAGACTTTGTAAATTTTTTCTGGGCCTGTTGCCTTTACAAGCAGTGTAGAAACACATTCTATTGCATTCTTGTCCTTCGGATATTTTAAAAATGAAATTTTGTTGCTATAGTTCTTGTCCAAAATTGCAAAAGACACTTTTTTTTTCAATTATGTCAAACATCCATTTTTAGAGAAGGTGAATATAAAGCATAGGTGGACAAGAACTGGAAAGTTGCAATTACAAACAAGATATAAATAAACGTTTATTGTATTTTATTTGAAGAATTTGAGCATGGCTTGTAAATGATCAAACATATGCTTGGATGTGATAGTGTTCCTTGTGGAGTGAGTTTTTGCTCTGTGGGAAGAGGCCTTTCAGTCACCTCTGGTAGTTACACTAACGCCTTTGCCATCTTCAGGTTTCTCTCAGAAAAGGTTCACTTTTACTGGTGTGTTCTATTTCATTACAAGATTTGGTTACCAGCCACTCCAGATTTGTCCTCCCTGCACACAAGGGACGTAATAAAATAGTGAGATCTCAAGGAAACTAATATTTTAGGGGTTATTTTATTTACTGCATTGCAATGAGTCTTGGAATTCAAGCCTGGGACCACTGGGTGGGGCTGTACAAATGCCAGAGACTTCTGCCTACGAGTTTGTAATACAAGCATGAACTAAGAGACAGCACATGGATACAAACCACAGAGGAGGGGTAATATAAGGCACTGATAAGATGTTAGATGATAATCATTCAGCAAAGAGGTAACTGGCTTCTGAAGGGCCAAGAAAGCAAAGAATTTAAAACAGAGCAATGAAGTGGCTTCGCTGATGCTTTCTAGGATGTTTTTTGCACAGAAGAGCACCAACTTTGCAATCCTTCTGCAAGTAAAGCAATGGACAACAGACATAAAGTACAGCTGGATGATGAAAGATGTCAACAGGAAAGGATAGATTATGAACCACTGAAGAAAATGAGGAGAAGCAGAAGACAATACAGATTTTTGGCCTGTATTGGGGTAGCTTCAAATCCTTTTAACTTTCCTTCTATTAAAGAATTACATTGTAGAACATCAGGGTTAAAGCATTCATCCTACATTAAGTATGTTAGTTTATGAGAAAAGTTGCATGTTAATCTGACAAAGTAATTTCTGTTATATTTCAGTTCCAGTAACTACAGAATCCAAATAATTTAAAGATCGAAGTCTTCCAAGAATACAGCTGATTCTTTCCTTTTGTGTGTCAGGTTGTTGAAAATTTCACTTTGAATGGCTGCTGCCATGCTTAATTAGCAAGCAGATCATAAGTGAAACTGCTTCTTCACCAACTGTGACCAGCAGGTATTGACAAGAAAGCCATGTAAACTCTACAGATGACTGCTGGTGTGCTTAAACCAGCAGAAAAATGCGTTCACTTCAATGTCCCTCGGGCATTTAGCTTTGTATTAGACAGCAGCTTTTACTGGAAGTGTGAGCACAGGGCTTGTGAACTTGCAAAAATCTATAATGTTCCAGCTGTTTGAAAAGGTCCCCACACACATTATTGGTAGAATGTTGTCAATATTTAACTCAGGAAGTTCAAAACTTTTCTTCTAGGGGATATAAAATCAAAAAAGATTGTCCATTTTTCCACTTTTCAAAATAGTTTTTGATCTATTTTTGTTACCCTTTTTCTTCCAGATATCCGGACTAAAGCCTTAAAGCAGTCCTTTTCCCATAACTGCAAGATCTTTTTCTCTCTACCACCATGAAAATTTTAATTTGTCTAGTAAAATTATTCTCATAAAGGAGAAAAAAATACAAAGTTGGGGGGAAAAAAGTAAGAAGACTTACTTAACGTGTATTAAGTTCTGGAAAGAGTTGTTGCGTTTGCAAGTAAAATCCTGCTGGGTTTTATGTTGTTAGTAGAGAATTAATTTTTCATCCTTCTTGCAACCAACAGGGGTTCTCAACTCCTGCTTGTGAATAAACTGTAATATTGACCCTTCAGTGCAAGTCAGGATGCAGACAGGTGACAAGAGCCATCTGGCTTGGCTTGACCATAGAGTCCTCATTTGTGAAGGTGCTAATTTCTTTATCATTGGAACCTTTGGCTTCAACAGACCTAGACACTTGAGAATACTTTGCATTAGAAATTTGTATTAAACCACGGTCTACCCACAGGGGATGTGTTTGTATATTTATATATATGTACCTGAAAATGTCTGTCCTTCTGTATCAAAATAATATGAAAGTGAGATAAATTTATTTAGAATACACCACACTGTATTGGAGAATTCAATGCATTTATGCCTTGATTAGATGTGAAGTTCTCTGTAATTTACTAATTTAAGAGCACTTGTGATCAGTTATGCAGAATTTCTCTTTTTATATAATTGAAAACCAACATATATTTGTATGCCTAGTCGTGGAGATACGTGTGCATAGTCATTCTCTGCATTAATTCAAGAGAGTCATATTGTGGATTAAAACTGGAAAGAATTAATCTTGCAGACCAGTGTCAGTAAGGACTTTTTGCTATCTTGAATAATAGCTGCAATTTTTAACAATGTTTTTGTAGATTGCCTAAGGAAGCGATGGATTTTCCATCACTGGAAATTTTATAAGATCAGGTTATACAAACACCTGTCAAGAATGGTTTCAGTGTAGTTGATCATGCCTTGGAGCAGAGTGGCAAACTGAGTGACCTCTTGAGGTCCCTTCCACCTCAGTGTTCTGTGACTCTGTGGCATTGTGATGCCACATGTTGTAGATATATATGTAGAAGTTACCCACTTAAGAAAGTTTTTTTGTACTATTTTATTCCACTCCCATTTCTTAAGGTTGGGGGATTTATGTGTATAAGTAGAAAAGAAAGGAGAATGGTTCCTAATTAATTATGGAAATTTTTGCCATTTAATTGGATTATGCATTTTGGGATCTACCTTGAGACCAAATGAAAGGAAGACATAAAAGCAAAGCAGCACAGATCAAGACTTGGAATTTGCTAAAGCAACCTTTCTTATTTAAATGATAGTATGTTTAGCAGAGTTGTTAGCCTTTACTAACTGGTGATACAATTTCCAGGCTGATTCAGACTGCTCTGTGCAGTTTGAAATGTACCTTTGTAGCCTCTCACTGTCTGCCTTGTCCTGTTGATGGAATGAGGGTACTGTTACCTTCAGGACTCTTCACAACTATAGATACCAACAGACGGCGACAAACACCTTCATGCCTCTGCAGCTATGCCTGCAATTTATTATCAACTTCCCAATCTCAAAAACCGAAATCCCAAGGGAGGTGTTAATTAAACTGGAGTTGAAGAAGTGTACTGGGTAGAACAGCTGGGTAGGGAGAAGAGAACACATATGTTTCTCTTGAAGTGGTCTGGTGTAATAATGGAAAATTAGTTCTCAGTCAGACAAATCAAGTGCTTGACTGTTCTTGCAGAGCCCAGACTAGTGTCCTAACAGCATCCCTTCAAACACATCTTAATGACGTCCCACTTCTGGTAAATATTTAAGTGTTTTAGTTTTGGTGTTCTGCAGCAGGAACATCAATTAGAAAACTTTGGAATGTAAATGGCTTTGGAGTAGTGACCTCCAGTACATGTTGTAGGTTCAAGTAATATAGCTTAGACGGTATGAGAAACACAATGTGGCTTTTCTATTACAAACCATGCTAAAATTGCTAGAATTAACTGAAATTAAATCTCTTATGAAAATGAAACAGTAGTTTCACTGGTAGAACAGAACTGAAATATCTTGAATCTTGAACAGTGCCTAATGGTTAAGTCATCTTTCAAGCTTAATAACAATTTGTATGTGTACACATGCATGTCAGTGTTTGCTGTTTGTTGTTCAGTTGAAGACACTGGTTTATTTAATTATTATAACTAATTAATTTATTTAATTGGTTTTATTTCGGGTTTAATATTACTAAATTCTGATTTTTTTTAAGTCAATGTTATTTGGTATTGTTATTTAATATTTCTGTCATTAAAATACATGTCTACTACTAAACATCAGCTCTTGAGAATGTTCGTTAAATACTACTATATAATAATAGACTGAAAGTTTTTAGGGTTTTGAAACTGACCCATTTTTAGAAATTTTTGCAACATTTGCAGATTCAGAATACAAACAGCTACTCCATTTATAGAACACTCATTAAAAATGAAGTAGCAATTTAGTACAGGAATAGTTAAGAGGTCAGTGAAAGTCCCTGCAGCCTGGGACTAAAGCATTGCCTTTATTTGCCATAGTACTTAAAATTTTTCATCAGTAAGATTAAAAGCTGGTAACAGGAAGGCAACATAAGCTGTTATTTACCTCAAATGCACATGCACAGTTAATTTTCTTATTCTGGGTAGACATATTAAAATAGTAAGTGCTGATAATGTAAGCACATATGCAAATATCCACTTTCAAAGAAAATAATGAGAGAAAATATTTTCTCTTGCCTTGAAAAATATTTAACACACACATTTTAAAGTATTTATTAATTATATATGCTTCTATTCTTAGCTGTTTTGTGTAGTTTTTATCAGGTGATGTGTACCTGACTGCTCTTGTTATTATGGGCTGTATTTGTAGAAGCCTTGCATTTGCAAATCTTGTATATTAAAGGTTCTCTGTTTAGTAGGGATGCATTTTAATATTAATTCAGAAGGGATGCATTAAAATAGACTGGAAATTTCTAAGAAAGTTGCCCTGTGTTTCCATGTCTATGGAGTCTTGAAATGCTGTGTGTCAGAATCTAATTTTTACAGAAAATTACTAGTTTGAGCCTTTTTTTCTAGTTCGTTCTTTTTGGTCTGCTTGCTCATTTGTCACAGTTAATCAAGTATTTAAGAATGTGTGAACAATTCCAATGAATTTTGAAAGGGAGCTATTAACATGAACCTTAAGATTTTTGCTTGCTGAAGTGAAGTTTCAGTACCAGGTACAACAATCTAGTTAAAATATCCCAGGACTTGATGTGGAAGGTCTGCCAACTGAAGGAGATGCTGCTGAAATCACAGCATGATATTGAAAATATGTATATATATATTGCCTGGTTTTCTTTGATAACAAAATAATGTAAGCAAACACTTTTAGACTGAAGTATGGCCTTTTTTTGCCTCAAGGAAATCTAATGTGAATTGAATTAGAATAAAATTCTAATTCTTGAATAAAATAACATGACTAAAAGCTTTATTGGATATCTCTGTTCAGTCATGTCTTGAATAGAGAGAAAAGTGAAAATATAGTTCTAAAAGTTAGCCGAGAGACTGACGACTGATATTCAAGAAATAACTGCTCCGTTTCGGGAGGCTGCATAGCCTTAACCAAATATGAAGATGTCCGGTGTAAAGACATGATTGGTTTGTTAGCATTCATTCTTATGAACTGTTCCAAAGCTATTAAACTGAGTATAAATCATTCCCCCTGGCAGGTGGGGTTTGTATTGTATACTTGTTGGAGAGGATGTTTATTGCAAAATCATCAGCAAATCTCAGCGAGTGAACTGATGCTTTCATCTAGGCCACTTTCAAAGCAGTGTATTGGCATCTTGAACTGTGTGGTTGGTTTTAGTCTTGGACTTCAGTAACAAATTAAGATCCTCTAGAATGCAAAAAGGTTCGGTTGAATCATTCTAGTTCATTTGATTATATATTAAATGGCCCTGTTTAGCTGCTTTTGCTGCATCTCTTGAGGTTCATTTGATCTGTTCTAAAAATCAGATTTTGGCTCCATTTTCTTACAAGGAGGTACCAACAAATCACTGTGTAAGAAACTAAGGCAGGCCTGTTACTCCATTATCCAAGAATAACAGAAACATATATCCCAAAAATACAACATTAAACCACAAAAATGTAGACTGAAAAAGAGCTTACAACGCAACTTGTTAAAGACATAAGACCAGCATTGTTTCAAATGCATTAGAGCAGGAAAATTTATACATGAAAATTTGCAGCTGATAGTAAATTATTTAGAACAGGAGAAATGAAAGCCAACTGCAAAAAAGTACCTCAGTGATACTGAGTGATAAAGAGACAAGTGAAATTCACTGTAAGTAAATATAAAGTAATTCTCAAAGGGTAAAAAAAATATAAATTTTTGCACAAGAATGGACTTCAAGCTGACAAATATTGTTTAAGAACTTCACTGTGAAATTATCTATTCACAGTGTATTCACTAAGAGCTATGAAAACAGTAGCAGCAAAAAAAGAGCATATTTAATATTACACATTTTTAGAAAGAAATAGAATAAATTAGAGAACATCATGGTTACAAGCAGGGTCACAGCGCTGCACCTGCATCTAGAATAGGTAAAGAGAAGGATGGGTAGGATGAGTAAATGATGATTAAATAAATCTTTCAAACAAGGAACAAGTAGAACTACAAGCTTTCAGTCTGGGAAGAAGAAAATTGAAGGAGGCTATGACAAGTTTATTAACCCATGAGTGGTGAGTAAATAGATTCTGAGTGATTGTTCACTGGCTCTTTACTGCAAGGATAGTGGGCATTAGATGAAACTAGCAGGTGGTGTGTTTAAGTTGAACCAAAGGAAGTATTTTTCAGTTTCACTAAGTTATACCATGAAACTCCTTGACATAAGCTGTGTTTACAATGATTCAAAAAGTAGTAATATTTACAGAATTATTGACACTATCCATTAAGGACTATAAAGCTCACAGTTCTGTTCCAGAGAGCCACTGAAGCTCAGACTCACTGGAGCCTAGGAAAGTGTGCTCGGAAAAATCGCTGCATGTTTGCCTTAGGTTTTTACACTCCTTTAAGTGTCTCTGATGGGCCACTGCTAGAGGGGGGATACAAGACAAGTAAATGCTTGGTTCAATCAAGTATAGATTTCTTAGTTGAAGCTTAACAAATGTTTCAGTTAAAAGCACTGCCAAGATGCAAGCATGCTTCGATATGCATGTAGCTTCAGAGATAAAGCGCTGGCTTTGTTTCTTCTTTGTTTGCTTTAATTTGACTTAATTTGAAATTAACATCTCCATTGAGATGAATGGGATAGGATATCTAGATGTTTGTTGTTTATCACATGAAATTATGTTCCTTTCATGGCTAATTATATTTTAATTTGCTCACTGCATATATTCATATCTCTTTTTCTTCATTTAATCATATATCAACTCTTGCCTTGTATTTAATTCCTTCACTTTCTTTTTGCTACATCTTGAATGAAAGTTGTGCTGAGGAGTTCAGTGTTTATTGGCAAAAAGCTACATTGGACTGCACAATTTTTAAGCATAAAAAACCCAATAGGTGGTATCTTTTATTAATTACTTGGATTATGGGGGAAACAAGGGCAGCTTTAAGAGAGGAATGGTTCAAGCATACTGGAGAACAGGACTGGGTGTCAAAATGTTGTTGCTATCTCCAAGAAAAAGTTTAATAAAATAGGCTGCAGTTTAATAGAAACAAGTATTAGTAGAAAAGAAGAGAAATGTTTAACTGTACAAATCCCAGGTGTAGAGTTTTTGGCTAAATGAGAGTGCTACATTGAGGAACTTCATGGGATTTGGTGGATTAGAAACTGTCCAAGAATTAATGCCATCCAAGCAAAAAGGTAGGAAGAGTGTAAGGATTATTTACATGGACCATAGTCTTGTTATTCGCTGTGTTAGTGAGGAGCGATCTGAGGAAAGAGGCCTAGAATTTGGTGTCTTGACTGAATATGAAGCAACTGAAAGTTTAGAGATCAGTGAGAATGGCCAGAATCTAGAAAACATGACTCACAATCTGAAATTAAATGACTGTTATCACATGTCCTCCTAAGTTCAATCACTTAATCATGTTACTTTGTGCTCTGGCATCTATGAAACACAGAAGCATCTGAGTTCCTAACTTCCTCTGTGAGCTTACTTCACTTTTTATATTTGCAGCTTTTTCTTCTCTGGAATGTGACTCCAGTCTGGTGTGCTGCTCTGCTTTTCCTTGTCTTCTGTAAATCCAAATTTGCTCCTACTTTCAATATCAATGTCAGACTGTATGCTCTAATTGTATATTTCCTAGTCTTTACTAAATTAGTGAAAGACAAAAGTTGGGCTTTGAGAGACGAGAGTGGAAACTATGGTCATTTAGTGAGAAATGGAGATTTTTCTCTCTCCCTCTTTCCACAGAACTTGATAAACACATCCAACTGCATTTAAAATTATTTAGACTTATTTATATGAAAGTTCTTTCAAAAGTATCTTTAGTAAGTTGCTACATATTTCTGTATAATATACCTCTTAGTTATTATGAAGCTAGAAATGCAGTTTTCTCAAACTGACGTCTATTTCACCTGGAGCTTTTGTAAAATCTGCCTTTATAGTAATTTTTTTATATAAGAGATTAAATACTCTACTTTGAAATGTAACTTAAAATGTCCTCTTTTTTTGTTGGCAGTTGCCTTCTTTTTGTTTATGTTACATAGATCTGCAGTAATATTTAGTGGCAGTGACACTCCTAGATTATTTGTGCGTTGTTTAGAGCATATAACTTTGTCAGTTTTAATTTTGTTGCCTTTTTGTTTCACTGAAATATATTTTGTGAACTTGTGAGGGAATGAGCAAGGGTTATCTTATTTAATTTATGTAGTGCAGCAGTCGAAGTACAGACTGCATTTTTTTACTATCTCCTTATATTAACGAATTATTTATGCTTGCGATCTTCTGTTGACCGCCACCTCTGAACTCCCTCTTCCTTTTGAGATTGACCAGAGTGAAACACACTGTTCTAGTCACTCTGAACCATTAGTTTACCAAAATGCATTAAAATTGTACTGTCATTTTCTCTTACTGCTTTTGCATACTAATATGTGCTGGTCTTTGTCCACTGCTGTGCAACCAGCTGAAGTTTTCATTGAGATTTTTGAGTGCTTCACAAAGAATCCTAAGGGTGGGGCTTTCCAGGAAGTCTGAGGGATCTTGGTGTCCATCTGTAATTTGAAATTCAAATTTCAAACAAATCTGTAACTGAAGCTTCTTGGACTCCTTTGAAACTCTCAACCCGTGTCTTTTTTCTAAAGAGATGTCTGGTGCAAGGTTGTGAATTAACTGGATGTTGAGGATTTCCTGTGTATTCCTATACTTTGCTTTCTGAGCTATTTTTTTAATCCACATTGAATCTTTGCTTTTTTACCCTGAAACTGATAGTGAAGTACTTTGTCAGAAGGCCAAATAAACTTTGTCAACCTGTTTTTTACACCATGCTGTTTAGCTTGCATGATCAATGGAATCTAAAAGCAGTGTAAAAATTTTGCTCAGCAAAATAGGATATGTGTTTGTTCATATGGGAGGGAGGTATAATCTAAATAAATTGATTTAATTTTAGCATATCATCGTTCCTTTCCATTTTCTCACTAATTTTGATGTAATTTCTCTCAATTTACATCAATGACCGTGACATTTTTAGTATTGTTTGTAGGTTTAAAATATCTTCCAACATGTGGGCTGATATTGCTTGGTAGTTTGTCAGCTCTGTAATTTAAAATCCTTCCAGAACACCTGGATGTATTTCTAAACATGCATAGTGATTTAGTGTTTCTTTTGTTGTTCAGCTGTAGCAATGCAACTCAGCATTTTAATCTTAAGGAATTAATTTTATTGTTTCCTTCATTTTTCTATCACCTGGACATTAAAAGTGTTTGAATTTGCCTTTGTAATATCACTTCAAGGTGAGAAATACAATTCTGAAAATCACAAGATGAGAAAGAGAGGGGAAAGTTTCAAAATGTTTATAACTTTGCTACTAAGTAAATAATTCTATGACTGACTTCTGTGGGACTAGAATGAGACCAGCGTAAATGGTTCTGAAAAATTTCACTCTCAAGGCTTGTCTTCAAGGGGAAATTACTGTGAGAAAGCTGAGGCGTAAATTTTAAAACACATTAGCTGCTGAGCATTAACTCCCCATGTGAATAAACAGAGTTTGAGTAAGTTGCTCTGTTTGGAAAGTGTGTGGTCAACTGTAAGTTCGAGCTCCATCTCACTTTGTTATGGCATAACTTCCCAAGGTATGTTTGATCCAGCCCCCACAAGAAAATGTGAAATCTGAACTCCAGTTACTCAATTTCCACTTGAATCTACCACAATACCATCCTTAACCACTTTTGCCTCCCTTTGTACCTGCACTATAGTAGAATCAAAATTTTCTTAAGGTTTGATATGTGGTAACAAACCTAAGTTCTTCTGCACTTGAGCATTTGATCCTGACCATGTTCCCGATGTACACACATTTATCTATTTGCAATGCACTTTTATAATCTACATTTATCAGAATTGGCTGCATTGCTCATAAAACCAAGTAATTTAATTTCTTTAATCTGCCTGTGTTATTTTCTATTACTGTCCGTTCTTTATTTCTCTGTGTGCTATATATGTGTGTGTGTACATATTTACATAAGTATAGAACCTAACTCTGCTCACTAAAATGATTAATAACCTGGTTTTTCCTACAAATGTTTAATTTTTTGCTTTTCATCCCTTCTCTTGATTTCTCCACTCCTTTCCTCTTTCACTACTGGTTTTGTGGTGCTTTTAGTAGAAGATGGTTATGTGTTATAATTTAAAGTACTTCACATTCAATTTCTCTTGCACTCATACATACACAGCAGATCATAATGTTTATGGAATAGGTTGGACTTCATGATTTATTTCTCCTGGTACTTTTATATTTGACTGAAATATTTCCAGATGCTGAATGACAGATATATCAGCTATATTTTTTTAAATGTCAGAGGAAATAGCTTTATTTTATGATTTTTTTGACATGCTATGCCCTAATTTATTATATAATTTTGGTAAGCTTCATAGTATAGGAATCAAGACACTTTCACATTCAGTAATTGAGCCCCTTATTTCTCACACACTGACATTTCAGTATTGTTTGATCCCAGCATCTCGATTGTGATCTCAAAATTTGCTCTGAACTGTTTATTATCTAGAAACTCAAAGTGACTTTTTCTTTTGACTGTAATTCCCCTTAAGGTATCAGAAGGTGCAATAATTTTCCAAGTAAATCCATGTCATCTCCCTGGACAAAAAACCTTCCAAAAGAAATTTGACCTGCTCTTAATATTAATGTTCTTTTTGCTTGAAATTGATAGATGCCATTAAGAATATGTGGGACATGAATGTGAAAATATTTCAGCTAAGAAATGTCAAACTACAAATCTAAGATGAAAATTCAGCATTAAAAATGTGAAATAATATATACAATTTATAGTTTGTAGAAGAAATACTGTCCTCCCTTGAGAGGAAAAGCCATTACCATTGCTTTAAAACAGAGCTGGCATCAATAACCAGTAGCTTACACAACGTATTTGCACTACCTTTTTTAGTATGCTGTAAACAGAAATAACTATTCCATATTTTATAGCTACAAATTAAATTTCAAATCCAGATTTATTTTCCCCTGTGAGCACATATTTAAGGTAAGAGGAATGAACACTCATAATCAGAATGCACAAAAAAATTCTTTATTGTCACAAAATTCAACATGATGTTGCTTTAAATAGAAGTAAACATTTCTCACAAACTGGGCTCAGGGGAAATAGTATTATTACTCTGCTTTTGAACCACTATACGTGGCAATGGCCAAACACTGAGGTGCTAAACCCTGAGAACAGGAGGATGGATAGGTTGTGGAAGGTATTTGGAGATTCCGCCAGCTTTTCTTTTCCCCTCTTTCCCTAACTAAGTTTCATATTAATCTTTCTGAACTACTGTGTCTATGTGAGGCTTTTTCAAAATATTAAAGTTTTTATGAAATGGTGCAAGGTTTGGACACATCATCAGCTGCCAAGACGGAGGCTGCAAATGTCTGCCAGAGAATCTTTACACATACTGGCATACGTTTCTTCCATGCTGCTGCGCTGGAAAGTTGTTGTATCAGTGCCTGAAAACAGGCAACCTTCAGTGGAGTTCTCAGCCATCCCAAAATGCAAGAAAATCCTTGGGTGCTCAATATTTTTAAAAAATTGCACCACGATTTATGTAGTGAATGAAGATATTTAAGTCTTAGCTTCAGCACTATCCAACTCCATCTCAATTTTATTAAAGGAGAAAACTCCTGTTCACCGCAGAAAATGGCAGCAGAATGTTGTTCTGATTTTACGTGGTTTTAGGCAGTCTGATTTGAAAGTCTTGGTTTGGTGCTTCACTTTCCTTTTTTTATCTATGAATCCCACTGGACTTGCAAATTAACTGGTATTCACATGTTGACATTTGTTCTTCAAAATGTTTAAAGTAACTGCTAAGACACTGATGAAGGATGCTGTAGAAAAACTGCTAATAATACCCTGTTAACACTGCAAAAGCTCAGAATGCATTCACAAGGAGAAAAAATGTAGTCAGAAGTAAAAGGTACAGTGAGATAATGATTTTCTTTAAAATGCACCATCCATAGGGACTGCTAAGGGTGTTCATGGGGCAAAGAAACAAGGATCAGGATGCACAAGATGTGTATTTTATGTTTAAAATCACTGCATCCTAACACCTACATCTTAGCTTTATATAACAGTGTTTTACTGGTAATGGAGAACAGGGAAAAGAGTAATGAGTACTGATCATCAAATTTTCTTTTTTTGAATTTCTTGAGAAAAAACTTAAGTGGACTGGAACAGAATGGAATGTGTGGATCATAAGCTGTATAGTTAGAAGAAAGAATTACCTGCAGCTAGAACATGGATCTAGGATCACAAAATTGATAACCTCCTCCTACAGAAAGAGTAAAGGTTTTTTTCCAGTTTGGAACTAAAATAACAAGATTTTGTGCTTTGAGGGTTTTTCTCTTTTATTTGGGAAGGAAGGAGACTGAGAGAGAGAATGTAAGATAATGGAGGTACCTTTCTCCTTTATGCTATGTTGAAGTATTGGTCCTTGGGGGAATATCCAGTTATTGTGGCACTATGAGACCAGTCTGTTGTCATACTGTATCTGCTTGAGTAGCTGAAATCAGGGGATTTAGAATCAATTAAAGTACATGTGTTATACAGCCTACCCAGTCTTAAGAATATAGATTTGAGCATTCTAACTCTTTATTGCTCTAATTAATATGCAGTTAATTATGAGCATATTTATGAGCCCTTCCTTACCTCTGCCTCTTTCTCTGCTATAGGTGTTCCTAGCACCTTACCAACTCCCTGATAAGGCCATTCAGATTTAAGGAGAAAAATATGAAAAGGTCATTATAAGATACCTAGGTGCAACAGATGTTTTCTGAATTGATACTACAATTTCAAATAAAAAATTACTACTAATAAATTTTATTATCATAAACAGCAAACACAGTATTGGAATCTGAGAGCTAATCTTACCATGCTCTTATTTTGCCTCCAACTACATCTATTGTAGCTCTTTCTAGTCAGAGTTTCTAATGTGACAAACCCTCACCATTTGTCACAAGTCTCACATATCTGAAGTCCACATCCTGAATGTATGTGATGGCTCCTAAATATGATTCTACCTTGAAGACTTAGGTGAAAATTAACAGAGCTTAAAGGCCAAAAAATTGTGGTAGCACTCTCAGCCATCAAAGAACCTTTTTAAGAAGCTGTAACTGATTTGGAATGAAGCAGCATTAAAGGAAAAGTGTGGAAGACTTGTCTGAGTTCACCATGGCATTGAGCTGTGGGACAGAAGGGATGCTGTGTGGCGAGGAGCAGGTTCTGCTTGAATTAACCATGCTGTTTAATGCAGTGGTGTAACAACACAAAGTGTTTTTGTAAGGACACCTTAAACCTGTAGATGCAGAGGATGTTTTTGCACAGGGAAGTTGTTATAACTGTCTGGACTGGGGGGAAAGAGGAGAGGGAGTTGCTTTGTTTTCTGCTGAAGTGTAAGAGTTTTTGGCATGTGTACGTATATCTTTGGTTGGACTACTGACATGCCTGCAGGTTCAGGCTGTACATCAAAGTATGAAAAATTTGGACTGCATAGAAGCTTTCCTAAGTTCTCTCTTTCCTAACTAAAAAGTGCAAAAGACAGTCAGATAGGACCCTACTAAATCTCAGAAGTGCTGGAGAAAAGCATTAGAATTGTTTGGTAATAGTTATCTATTACCAAAATAATAGTGGTGAGTATTCTTTTACTGTATTTTAACGTGCTACTTTGGCAGTGGAAACAGGTTAGGTAAGGAGCAAAGATCTGATTTCTGTTTTTCCATAATATCCAGAAAATAATCTGGCTTTTACTTACTCCACGTTTTCAGACGGTCATTTTTGCCTCCCAGCGTCAGCCTAAGGAGCAGTGCGAGAGACGCGTGAGCATCACACATGAGGCTGTTTTATGTGTTGTACTCCGATTATCAGGCATTTTCAAATATTCTCTAAATTTCTTTCATTCCTGTATCTCTACAGCTATCTGCTGGGCTGAACGTACGACTGGATTAATGATGGATATGTGTTGAAGGCATTGAGCTTCTATCCAAGAAAAGTATTATCTATTTGTTTCTTTTGTAATGTTTTCTGATTCTGTATTGCAGTATATTTACCTTCTTTATTAGTAAGGATCTGTTTACTAGTGTAAGACAGAGTTTTGACTAATATATTTATTTTACTAATATATTTTTATATATTTTACTAATATATTTATTAATCAGTGTTAAAAATTCCTAGGGAGTTGCTTTCTGTGGTCTCTACTTCAAGTCGTACTTGTGTGTTTATTTTGAGGAAAGGTGGACTATGGGGTCCTTTTTATATAATTTTTGATTATTTGATGCCCAGAGTTTCTCAACATACCTAAACTCAGTGTGGATTTTGTATGTTTCTTGGTTTTGTAAATCCCATTCTGTTATCAAACATTCATACTCACACTGTTTTTCTCTGATCTTTATCTTGATCTTGTCTCGTTATCAGGGCCTATGCCAGTACCCAAAATTTTGAAATTAAATTTTCAATCTTAAGTCCATCATTGATTTATTATTTCAGCTTCTTTATATCCTCTCACATCCTCTGTTCTGTAGTCACTCTTTAAAAAAATTGCTCCTGAGCTGTTATTTTTTCTTATTTTCAGTCATCCTTTACAAGGCCAAAAGATTTCAGCTCTGATGGGCCTTTCAGCTGCTTTGTTTTATTCTGGCTGAATTCCTTGCTCACTTTACATCTGTGCATTACAGTGGAACCGTGAGCCAAGAAGCTGGATCCTTCTCTTACTGTTTGCATTTGACATTAGAAGGTCTCCAACCTGCTGATTGTTGGATAGCCGGACTTACTACCAAGGGAAGGATCAGTTTGTTTCATGCCTTGTACGATGCAGATGTACAGCAGCTATATGGGACCCAATAGAGCAATTCTTATCAGACAATGTCATAGAACCCCTTCCCAGGGACTAATGCCAGAGCCTTGGAAAAGTTATTCAAAAAGCTATAAACAAAGGGCAAGATACTGACCTTGGCTCATCAGGCTCATCTGAGATGTCTCACTGTTGGGCAGATTTCAAGGTGGGGGTAAAGAAGCCTCCCTGCCTGCAGGACTTTTGCTGCCTGGCTTCTCTTTCTGGCCAGTTCCCCACATGTCACTCCTGGCTGTCTGAGGGTGCTCCCCGAGCAGCTGCCACTGTCTGATGAGCTCTGCTTGGTGTGCTCTTCCCCTGCACTGGGGCAGTGCTGAAAACAAAAGGTATAATATTGACAAGTGCTGCCCAGAAAAACTCTTCTGTGAGACAAGACACCGCTTTTTGGAGTCCTTGAAGTTGTAATGCCTTAAAACCAGCATGGGTTTGTGATTTTTCTTTGGCTTTTGCTTGGGGTTTTTTGGCAGGGGTAGGGTTTGGTGGGGGGGATTGTGTGTGATTTTTTGGGTTTGTTTTTTTGATACTAGGAATCTGTGCTCTTTACAAGAGCATCAAAGGTGTTAGGGTCAGTTATTTGACATGGATGTCCTGTAGGAATTTGCTGTTTTGTACCACAGAGTTAACCTGTCCTCATCCCTATTGAAAGCTTCTCTTGCCATCTCTCTCCCTCTGAGGAATCTTTTCCTTTGAAAGACAGGTCTCTCATAAATCCTCTGCATCAAATTCTAATTTTATTTCCTAAACATCAGTGAGTATGAAGGTGATGTTCTTTGTGACAATGAGTGTGGGAAAATTAATAATACTCAATTAATTATACCAGAGGTAGAGAGGCTGAAGTTTAACCTTATTGCTGTACTGTAGAAATATACAAAAAAGCTACTTATCAGCCACACATCGTTACATCTTGCACCTTTATAAATTCATGACTACTGCTTGTTTGGCTGAAGAACTGGCATGGCATCTTTGTTACTTCGATTTATATTAATTCAGATGCTTAATTAACAATTAGAGGTGTAAGTTTAATTCAACAAAATGGTAATGCAATTCCATTTGAAATATGCCAATGTGATAAGTAAAATTGGCCTTCTCATCTGTGCTAATCTGACCACTATGCACTCTTTACATCTTAATAGGAACAGAATTTTTTTTATGTCTATTTAGAAGTATCCTTAGAATGTACCTGGCTTTATGGACTAAACATATTAAAGATCTTTATGAAATTGTAATTCAGTGACTTTTATGTGGATGGTTTAAGTATGATATTTTTCAAAGATACCATAAAATATAAGTGTGTAAACTACAGCAGTAGAAGGTTTATTTAGCTCAGAAGTTTATTAGTGTGTTTATGCTGTATATATTACTGTACTGCTACATATTTGCAGTCATATCATCATCAGGCAATTTTCTACCTTGAATTATCAGAAAAGGGAATTAGGAAATGTAATGCTAGCCTTAGGGAAGCAAACTTTTTTCCAAACTACTATCTGCTAATATCACCTGCCAATGATTTAATGGTGTTTATGCTAAAATTTCTTAGCTTTCCTTTTTATCCATTATAGTCTGTGTACCTGGTAGAAGCCTGCAGCCAATTGCTGTTAACTTTGCAGCTCCTATCTTTACTCACCAAATAGCTATTTTCTTTTTTATTCCTTTTTTTATTCCTGTAAGGTAGTAACTGTTGGCTGTTATAAAACTGCAATCTCATTAGAAAAGGCTCACATAAATAAATTCACTGCTGAGATTAGGACTTTAAAACGTTAATGTCTTTGTCTTTCTTTGTGCTAACATATATTTCTGTATGGATACCTTAAGAGAAATCTTTTAAACTCTTTCATTACCCACAGAGGTGTTAAAACAGCAAGGCAGCATTTCTGAACAGTCTGTGGGATTGTGGGTTTTTAGGCAATACCTCATTTAGGAATTCTTAGTGCATCTCGCTAATAAAAATATGTCCATAATTTGAGTAAAATGAAAGTGAACAAAATTCTTAAGTGCCTACAAGACTCTTAAGCTTCTTTATCAGCAATTTGAACTGCTGCAATGTTTGTTTGACTTTGGGTCTGTGGTCCTTTTCGAACTTAGTCCTCTGTTCCTTGTATGAAAGGAGATCACTGGAGCTCTGTTACAAAACTCCAGTGTTGTATTTACTCCCTACCTTTTCTTTCCTTCTCCACCTGGCAGCAGACATTTTCCATGGTTACAGGTGGGAGGTGTTCTTCATGTCCATCCCCATATATTCATGGGAACTGGCTGACCTCTCCTGATTCTGATAAAGCCCAATAATGACAGTGCAAATATTATTTAGTTATTACACTTAGTCTTGGAATGGAGCATAGAGTAAAACTGTAGCAGAAAAGTTTCATGCTCTGTAAAGGGTTATCCTGTGCTGAGGTAACTGTCCTTTCCCACACAGTCTTTAGTTTCATGGAATAGTTAATTTGAGATTCTTCTGAATCAAATCTTGCTTCTAGGGCACAGCTCTAAAACTATTCAATTCCACCTAATTGATCTCAGTCTAACATAAACCTGAAGTAATTGCTCTGCTTGTAATAAAATTAAGACTTACAATTGTTTTTACACAGGAAACTTTTCCAAAATTTTAAACATTATTCACACTCAGAAATGTGCTCTCATTGCCTCCTGAACTCTGCCTAGGCATATCTCACATGTGTGGATAGAAGTAGCTGAACTGTGTTTCCTTTCACTTAATATTAAAGAGGATAATCTTCTGTTCAACCATTGGACATGTGCCAAGTATTTTTAAATGTCCATTATTTCACAAATTATACTATAAATCAGAATTAAGGTATTATGAAGAGGACTTTTGATGATAGTATTACTTCTAATATTCAATGCTTAGAATTAATAGAATTAATCATTGCTTAATTGGATTTGAATACATCGATACTGGATGCTGTTAAGCAATGCGTCCTATATGCACTGGATAATTCATTTTTCTGTTTTTAAAAAATGTATAAGCCATTCTGAGTGCAGATTTGCATTTATTATGCTATGTAGCTAACTCTAGTTTTACTGAAGGAAAACCACCAGCCTAGTTTTACATATTTGATAACTTCTAGAATTATATTGCTGTTGTTTAGAACTATTTATTACATAAGCCACTCTGTATGGGGATACTTTACACTGGTCTGACTGTCATCACAGTATGATTATCCTTCAAAAAATTTCTGGAACTGTTCACCTTATATGACCTCTGGTTTTGAATACAGTTAGGCTGCAATAGTTTTTCTATATTGTCAGCATTAGTGTTGTTCTTAATTATAGAGATATAATTGAGCTGTTACAAGTTTGTGTGCCAGTAAGCTTTAACATGTTTGAATTATACTCTTCTCAGTGATTGATCTTTGTGTTGGGATCAGTTCATATATAATGGGAATTAATAGGAAAAGCGGTACCCTTTTTTGAATCCCAATGTATTTTTAAAAATCAAGACAAAAATTGGTGTTTTGTTATACTTGCTCTGACTACCTCCCCCATTGCAGTTTTCAGTCACCAACAGACGTATTTCTGCACAAATACCTTGAAACAACAAAATCCTGAATTTGTACTTGATTCCTTTTATTTTTTTTTTTTTTTTTTTGCAAGGGGCAAGTGGGAAGGAATAGCTTTATTCCAAAAAACACTTGAGTATTATGCTGAAACGTTGAGGAACTTCTTTGCTTTTCAGTTTGGTGTGTAATCCAGCTATAAATTGTCATAAGGGTTGTGAGAGGCTGCTGTGGAATGGCATGAAGTTGGAATTGGAAGGGGGATTGGATGGACAATTAGAAGCCCTGGGGTTTTTATACTTGGTTGGACTATAAATCTGCTATATGACCTTGAGCAGATCAGATTAACCTGACTTTTCAAAGCATTTGCACTCCTGAACTAGGTCTATACATCGGTCAGTTGCAATTTCCTGTAAGGTGAGAATGGTGCCTTAATAAGGTGCAGGCAGTTCATTAACACAGAGTGCTACAGAATTCTCCAGTGAAAAGCATTACAGGCGGTGGGAAGTATTATTAGGAGCTAATAATGTTATAAATTAGTAATAATAATATATTTAGGTTTATGCTACGATTTTGTGCTTTACCCCAAAGCAAGATAAATCATAAGCTGCTTAGAAGTTTTTCAGAGTAGAGTGCAGCAGTTAAGGGTCTTTAGTACATTTCTGTAATATTAAAATGATTTTTCAGCCAGCATAGCAGCTTCTCCAGTCTAGTCTAAGGTTTTAAAAAAGTAAAACAAACAGCAGCCCAATATATTATTTACTTAATTAGTCCTTTCTGCAGCATGAATTTATTTCTGAAGTTCATTTCTGCTTAGTAAGTATCATATCTGTTGATGTTCCTTGTTTTGCTCAACACCACCAACACTACCAAATAATAAGGAAAAGCGGCAATAAGGCACTGTAATTCTGATCATGTGTCATGGGGTTAATTTCATAAGAATACTTTCAGATTCTTCGTTGGTGCAGTGCACCAATGTAAAATATATTGTTTTCATTATAAAAAGCAGTTAATATCTTCTAAAAATGTACATTTAATTGCATAAAGGCATAAAAGCAGCAACACAAAAATTATTCAAATAACATTCCAATTATATATGATAAATCTTCTTTAAAACCTTTACATTTATGTTGCAATTATAACCTAACCACAGGATCTAACATCTTAGAGCTTCACTGAAATCAGTATCTTAGGCCAAAGCTGGAATGTTGTTCTGATAGAACTGCTCCCAAAGGCAATTTTGATCTATTTAGGCACCAGTTTTACAGCACATTATGAATTTGATTTTTTCTGTAGTTTTTCCTGGGTAAAGTCTTTTTCTAACAATGATTCTAAGAAATTTGTAAAACAACTAATTAATTTGAAAGATTAAACTAGTTAAACTAGTTAATAATTATGTTTAATTATTTTTCAAACAATACTTCAGTCCATAGAAAATGCAGAATCCCTTCTGCTACTTGGTGTCTGAATGTGTCTGAGATGGTAAAATTAAGCAGACTTTCACTCACGTCAGAAGTGAACCTGAGAATATTTTGGAAGACCAGTCTTTCCTCGGTGATAAGTATGACTTTCTCATTCAGCTTACAGTCTTCTTTGGGTTTCAGTATTTGCACCTGATTCTTAGGTGCATGAAACTAGAAAACTCTGTTAGTTAGGGATGAAATAATGTTAGTGTGTTTGAATTTTTTAAACTAAACTTAAAAGTGAGTTTGAGAATTTTTTCACCTGTCACCTGATCTAGGAAGAGCACATCTCTGTCTATACTACTGCAGAGTCCCAGTTTCAAATACTTCTGTTTCTTTTTTGCTCAGGTTTTAGTTTGTTTCAGAGAAATTTCTGCTTTTTCCCTCTTCCTTTGTATTTTTTCAATTTAAGCTATTAACCTACTTAGTCTCAAGAACACTTATTCTCAAAAAATCTAAAAATAGTTTTCTTTCTGGTTAAATAAAGTTGCCTAAAATACCTGTCAAGAATCAGTTCATGAAACTGATTCAAAATGGGATAGTTTCAGAATTTAAATCAGGTAATGAACTGTATGTCTCCACCTTGGTATTTGTAAGTAATCCCTTGCTTGGCAGACATTCAGGCTGGTCTTGCCTCAGTTCAAAGTACTTGTAATCTAATGCACAGATGTGTAAGTGCATTTATAATGTATAACGGGCTGTATTAGCATGAAAGAGGTAAGTTGATAAAAAAACGAAGATTTTTACAAAAACAGTTCCTCGGTCTTCCTGAAAGAATTTTAGTTTAACAATTAAGATGAATAGAATGTAAACTAACACTGGGATTTCAGAACAGGTTAAAGGAAAGATTAACTGCTTCCTTGGCCCCCGCTCCCAAATCCCAGCCTGCTGGCATCACAGATCTGGAATGCTGCCGTACTGTCACATGGCTACTTCCGAAACCATCTTAGGCGTAGCTATGCCTTTCCTCAGACTGAACTGTTCAGGAACCTTGTGAATCATGAAAAATTTGGCTTGAAGTTATTAAAGCAGAGTCCCTTCTTTGAAAGCTGGCATTCCAGGAATCATCTGGAGTGTGATGCTTCAAATTTCATGCTGTGTATCCTACGGAGCTTTACCAAAACAATATTAGCTGCCATTGTAGCAGAACGCATTTTAATTCCTCAGCAGCACCAAACTTGCCATCCAAAGGAATAGTAACTATAAATGGTTTTGGTATAAACATACCTGTTCTGTCCTCCTGTGATTCCCACAGAAATTCTTGCATTCCTTGCTCTTGGGAACTTCAAATAGAACTTCCATGTGAAGTTCGTAGTAAAAAATTTGTGATCTTTAAAATGAAACCTCCTTTCAAGTTTTTAAAGTAGAACAGTATTCCAGTCTGTCATTACAAAACCAATTTGTATTTAGACTTTTTCAATATTTAGTACTTGTATACTCACTTTTCCTTGTTTTTTTTGAAGAAGCAGTTGCCCTTTAAGTCTTGCTTGGACATAACAGGGAATGTTCTCCGCAGATTTCCTCTCTAAAGGTCGTATTTTATTTTTGAAATGATAGTTTTAGGGTTAACGTTTGCTATATATCTGTGAGTTTAGTGCTCATCGAGGCTGACAAGAGTCATTCCCCAGATATCCAAGAAGTCAGAAAAGGTTTCAATAAGATTTAGAAAACAGATCTAATGAATCTGCTGCATTGCCTCGACTTTTATCAAAAATTTAAAATCTTTAAGCCTGTAAATTAAGACTCAAAGTAAACAATTTTTAAATAGAAATATTCATTGCTTCTCAGGGCCATGACAAATGGGAATTGGCTGTGTTTTCTAAGGTTCTTTCTAAGAGATGAAGTACTGTGACCAGTATATTCAGAAAAAGAAACAGTGAACACTGAAGAAGGAGCTAAGGTTGTAACATTTCTGAGACTACTTTAAAATATTAGCCATAATTCAAAACTATTCCAAAAATGGTTATTGTTTATTAAATGACTGCTGCTTCACTGTACAAAATAGCTTGTTTCTGCATGCTACATTGAAAACAAAATAAGTTAAGAATGTAGACCTGTCCCACAAATCCTAAAATCCTGTAATTGCTCAAAAATTGAGTGAAACTCAAGAATCCTCTCAATGGGAATTTGTCCTGTAGGATTTTCAAACTTAGCAACAGGAAACCCAAGCACAGTGGTTCTTGTGCAGGTGTTGCATTGATCTGAACTTTTTATCACTGCTGTTGTGATGGCAGATCTGTAAGCAATCTGTTTCAAATATTATATACAGGGGTTATCCAAGAGATTTCAAATGTTAGTAACACAATTTCACTTACAGAGATGTTTTCTTTCATTTACACGTGCACATACACATACCTGCGAGCCTAAAGTTTTTGCAAATTTTGAAGATATTTAACATTTTCCACTTCTTAAAATAACCATATGCAATGTGAATTAAGTAAAAGAAGCTACTTGGCTTCAATCAGGCTTGCTTCCCTGCAGAAATCTCTGAGTGACCAGAAAGCATCTGGGTATGTCTTATACAGAGCTTTGGAGGAACTGCAGAATACTATCTGAAGATCTGATTTTGCCAAGACTTTTCCAACACTTATATGACTATGCTTCACAACACTTGGATAGTTGCAGACTATCTATCCACCCTGAATCATTTATTTTTTCCCACACTGATCCAACTTAGCCACTTTACTCTTGCTTTGACACAGTTAGTTTTCTGCTCTAAAGGTCTCAGATTCCAAAACTTTGCCTATATCTGTGGTTTTTCTGTGTCGGAGCAAACAGAATTTTTTTGTATGATTCATAGCTCACTAGAATCCAAATGGAGGCACCATCATCCAGGTCTGTGATTTATATAAGAATATACTATTCTAGCAGGGAATTTGAGGAAAGGTGTTGACATTCAAATATTCTTTGGAATTATTATCATACTGGGTACGGTATTTATAACAAGAGTACAGTATTTATAACAAGAGAAGTGTGTTGGTACATATGGAAGATAATTAGGAAAATCGAAGCAAGGAACAAATGACCAGGAATTTAAAATCAGGTAAACAATTCTAATCTGCTTAGAGGAAATAAAATCTCTTGAAAGGTTAATATCCATCATTGGTCACTCATGGTAAGGAGAAAAAAACGCAAAAACATGGGACTCTTTTTTCCTTCTGAAATAGTCAGGGAAAAAAAATAACTTCCCTATAAGTTTTCTACTGGGATCACAAATTAGATATGCAAATTGAATTGTGAGTTGAATTTTCAACTGATGATGAGTTTAGAAACACTGACTTGTCTTATTTTATTTTGTAGATGCTTCAGAAGCTTGCTGTGTGCTTACCACAGGTTCTGCCAACCACCTCAAGAGGGGACTCACCTATTCTTTCATTAGTTGAGCAAAACATTATCTTGAAATAATTATTCCTCTCCACATGGCCTTCCTACTTGTGTCAGCTTATCTTCTGCTGACTCATGCTCAGGGTGCTCCTGTTGAGAATGGGGCACTGTTGGATACACTGAAGTCACAAGTGGGATTATTCAGCAATAAAAGTGAGCACTATTCAGCACAGGTGAGACCTCCTGGCACGAGCCGACAAATACCTCAGACAATCATCATAGGAGTTCGTAAAGGAGGGACGAGAGCTTTGCTGGAAATGTTGGATATTCATCCTAATATTGTGGTAGCAGCTACAGAAGTCCACTTCTTTGACTGGGATGAAAATTACGTGAAAGGAATAGACTGGTATAGAAATCTGATGCCGTTTTCTTATGGAAATCAAATTACAATTGAGAAAACACCAGGCTATTTTACATCACCACAGGCTCCAGGAAGAATTCATGACATGAATAGTTCCATTAAACTGCTGCTCATTCTAAGAGATCCCACTGAGAGAGTTATATCTGACTATACCCAAGTATATTACAACAGAGTAGAAAGCCACAAGCCTGTTCAGCTCTTTGAAGATATTGTTATTAAGAATGGAGTGCTTAATACCAAATACAAAGCTATTCAGAGAAGTCTATATGATGTTCATATGGAAAAGTGGCTTAAGCATTTCAGTTTGGATCAGATTCACATAGTGGATGGCAATACTTTAATCAAGGACCCTCTTCCTGAATTACAAAAAGTTGAAAGATTTCTAAATCTTCCTTCCCGAATTATGTCTTCTAATTTTTATTTTAACCAAACCAAGGGATTCTACTGCATCAGAAGTGATGGGAGGGAGAGATGTTTACATGAATCCAAAGGGCGTCCCCATCCTCTTGTTAACAGCACTGTTTTAGAGCAACTGTATTCTTACTTCAGAGAGCACAATGCAAAATTTTACAGGATGGTTAATCATTCCTTTGACTGGCATTAACGCATTTGGAGTCAATGTTTCTTAAAAAGGGCCTGAGACAAACTTTCAGATACATATTTCTAGACTGTAAAGACTTGTATTATGAGAATTAACGTACTGGTTATATGCTTCATTGGAATAACACATCTGTGGACTCATTGAAATGGTACTCTCTATGTTGGGAAAAATAAGTTTTATGTAGTTGTATGATTACTAGAAGTCGTATTCTGATCTTCTTTCTCTCATCATGCAAATACATTAACTTCAGCAGATTTAGCAAAGACATATCTCTACAAGATTTCTGCTGCTTTGGAAAAATGCATCTAACTGTAAAAAATGTAAATATTGGAAATGGTATTATTCTAACTGTTCTGTATTTTTTGTTGTTAGTATTTTTTATATCCCACACAATAGTGGTGGTGATTCATAGAATTTTGCATAAAATAAGTTTAAATTGTATGTTAAAATAGGGGCATACATAGTAGCTCCAATAAATAAATCATCCTCTTTAATATGCTGAAGTACTTAATTAAAAATAGAAGGAATCTATTTCACCTGTACTTTTGAATAGGTGAACTAGAAGTTACCTGTCTGTATAACATTAATATTAAACCACAGTTACTATCTTGGGTTTGCAAAAAAAATCTCCAAAGTAAGAATATGAACTTTTTGAAGAATGTTAAAATGAGAGTTCTGAATGTAAGAAATTAAAATAACCTAGGAACACTGATACTCTATACACTAGAAAAAAATCAATGCCAAAAAATTATTAATATGAGCAACTGTACAAATATTTGATTATATAAATTATGTCACTTTTCTCTTGAATGGAAAAGCTCTTAGTACTACCATATGAATTATGTTTGTACTCTGTGACTAGTTATTCTGTTGTTCTCCTGACTTTGGTTTATATATCTCCATTGGCACAATGATTCTTGTTAAAAAAAAATATTATTTGCTTGCCCCCTGAAGCATGATGTAATTTTATTTTGCCATTTTCTGGTGCAGACCATGGGATTGTATCAACCTTAAAATAATCTCTTGTTTCATTACATATCTCAGACACAATATTTAGTACACTCAGTATGACATACTCAGGTTATATGTAAGAACCCCAACCATTTATAGCCCTGCATCAGGATTTTATTTTCATTTCTTTTAACAGTATTGTGCTGATCTTTTCTGCTTTTTCATGTAAACATTTTGTTATATATCAATACCAAAGAAGAAAATCTGAGCATCAAACCCCACTGAATCCTGGCGAGGGTCCTGCATCTGTGTCCTTCTGTCTAAGTCACTGCTCAGTCTAAAGGAGTGTATGTTCCTATCACGGGATTCTTCCACTTCCAGGCTAAAAGGTATGTATTGCAGGGCTGATTTTTAGGCTGTTAATACTTTATGACTGGGCTACTTAGGCAGATAGCAGTGTTCCCCTGAAGCTGGATAGAATCAGGCTCAGATTATTTGGAAATAGCCTTCATCAAATATTCTCTCAATAAATGTAAAATGTTAAAAATAATATAATAAATATTTTTCTTTATCTGTTCCACTACTTGCATATGTATGTATGAAAGAAAATATACTGTATATATGAGAGAAAATTATTTTCGTTAGCATATAATTAATCTCTGAAATTACCTTTCCGAATATGTTTGTTTACTACATCTCTGATTTCTATAGATGGCTCAAATTTTCTTTTATTCTGCCACTTTTTCTGAGATTGTGGCTTCTTAATTATTGATATTGATCTGATGTAGGCACTAAGAAGTACATTGTCAATAAGAATCTGTGGAAATACAAATGTATTTGTTTCAAATTAGTCAAAGAACAGGATGTTTATGCTGGTCTTCTACCATCTCTACAAGGACATTGGATAGGCAAACTGTAATAATTACAGTTGTGCAGTCTAACAGTATCTTCTTTGTCTTTAGTCATGTAAAAAGCTAAACCAGAAAATTTCTGAACTCTGAATTAGCAGTGTGATTCTATATCAGAATAACTCTTTCTATTTTGTGGGCACAGCACTTTTGTCTGATAACAGAACACTCAAATCCAGATTCCCAGTATTGTCTGGCATGACTGGTTCTTTCTGACCAATCCAGTCTCAGTGATAAACAAAACTCCTTCCAGTCCACTCATTTCAGAAATACATTATCAAAGGGAGCAACATAAGTGCAGCTTATATCAGACAGAAATATATTACTTGGTGTTTCTGATACATTCCAAAACTCTCTTTTTTTTTTCTTCTTTTTTATTTTTTTTCTTACAAGAGACAAATTTGAAAACAATGTATACTTTAACAAAAGTTTCAGGTAGATGCTAGTAATTGAAGAATTCAGATGTCTATATCCACATTAAATTTCATAGCCTTCCAAGAAAAAGGAAGGGAGAAAATTCTAATGTCTTTCTATATTTATGCTTGCAGGCATCAAGTCTTTTTCTTTCTTCTCTGAAGTTTACAGCTAATCTTCAAATGAGCTGAATGCAGGAGCACCAGTTAGCAGAAGCTGTATGCATCTTTGAAAATGCAAGTCCCTTTCTGGAATTTACATTTCAAGGAGAGCTGAGCTGTATGGATTAGTGATGCTTATATCTATTTGATTTGTTATCACTCCTCATTCCTGTTCAGCGTTTTGGGGAAGAACAGAGTTGATGGAATGAATTTAATGATTATTCTAGAGTTTACTAATATCATGAGGAGTACATTAACTGTAATATAATCTGGGTGAGGGGGTGGTTGGTTTGGTTTGGTTTTATGTAAATCAAGATTCTCATCAGAAATTTTGTTTTGTTAGATGGTCAAAAACCATGCAACTTAACCTCTGTATAACAGAGGTTAGACTGTAATTTTACATTGCAAATGTTCAATCAGTTTCTCTTTTAGTGGTCTGAAAAATACTCTTTCAGCCATCCTGACCTTTTCCATTCTTACAGTCTTTAAGAAAACCCTCCTTCCCTCATGCTCAGGAAAGGAATCAAATCAACTTATTAGACAATCCACTGAGCCATACTTGAGTAATACTGAAATAAAAAGTACTCAGTTTCTGACACTTGGAATTCAAAACTAGCCAGTTTTTTGGGAAGACCTGTAGCCTTACAATCAGTATAAAGATGTTATTAACAAGACAGTTCTTAATTTAAGCAATTACATATATCTCATGAATTTATGCAACTGATAGTAAACCAGAAATTACTTTTCTCTAAATCGGTCATCAGAGAACTTTCATCTCATTCTCTGATACTCAAGATTTGTTTGCAAAAGTAAATTTCATGTGGGAAGGTCACTTGAAGAAGTCCTGCAGTTGTTTTAAAGGTTTTTGGGAGCATCTGGAGCAGATGATGTGATTACATGTGCAAGACTACTGCAGAGTTTATGATGATTTGACCAGCTCTTTGATGTTGCTTCACATTCCACAAATACTAAGCTTTCACTTTAAATAGTGCTCCTTTCCTTTTTTAGTAAAAATGCCATAATTATTGTTGCTTTGATTTAATGTTGCCGAGAATTAACCATATCAAGCCACTGTAACTGGACCAGTTTAGCCATGATAAGCAGCACACACTTAATATCTAGATGAGTCTAGTATAACCTTTTTTTTTTTTTTTGAACTATATATACTACCTATAGTATGTAAAGAAAATTATTGGGAAGCTTAAAAGCTAGGATTTTACCCCCAAAACTCCTAGTACTAAACTAATGGGAAAGAAGCAAAGAAGTTCCTTCATTGCACTCTAACCCATTATTTTACCAGGAAAAGGGTTGGATTTTTCCATTGTATCCCCCATATCCAGCTGCTCAAAGGCCTTGGACCTTGGCTTCTGGTCTTTCACAATTTAGCCTTGAAAGCTAAATTTAGAGTTCCTCTTAAAGGATACCTGTTAAAGCAGAGACATTTTTTTGTGGAGGACTTTACAGAGGGCACACACATCATTACATGCTGGTCTACATCAACTCCTTCACTCTCCTCTTGATACAAAATTGATAATCCTGTGAAGATTATCTATCTATCTGTCTATTATCTCTCTATCTAAGAAAATTGATCAGGTTGACTACTGTAGGGAAGCATATCCACATAAGGAGTTTTCTGTCGTCAGCACATCGAAAAAAATTTTAAAATAAGTTTTTTCTATCAAATTTGACTGCTTATTGCCTTTGTCAATTCAGATGCTTTCATAAGTGGGACAAAAGTTTTAATATTTCTATAATCTCTATAATTTCTTGTTTAATGTATGCAGTCAAAACCAAAAACATGGTTTGTCAGTTTACTTACACAGTTTAGCTGAAAAAAAAAAAAAGAGAGACTTACCCCGCAATACTTTGATTCATAGTAAGAATTGCACAACATTTCCTTGCAGTGAAAGGAGTATTTAATTTATTAAAGTAAGTAATATACTATTGTAGATTATTGTTGTCCATATTTGCGCATTTGATCTTCATTTCCTTCATAAGCTTGAATTTTGTCACGGGTATGAACAGTCACATTAGAAATAAAATCAGTAATAATTTGCCTAGCACATTAATCATTAGCAGCAGTTAATGAGCAATATTTAGTTACTGGCCAAATCCACTTTGATTATTTCAAGTTTTAATGTGACTTGCTAAATTGTTTTGCTGTTTTCTAAAACTCATTTAAAAGTTAGAACCAACAGTGGCTAAAAAGACTGTAGTATCATTCTGTAATTACAGAGGAATTGTATTGTCTTGCCTTTAAGGTTAATTAACAGTGACATGAGCTTACCACAATTCCTGAAAACATTTTGGAAACCAAGACACTAACAGAACTGCAATGTATAAACTAGTCCTTGAAGGTGAATCTGCTACTTAGGGAAAATACAACAGATTAAAACAGACTAATGAAAATAATAGTTTTCTGTGAAAATATATGTGATGCAAAATGTAGACTCTCCTGTATTAGCCCATGTAACAAGTACTGCGAGGTCTATTTTCTGATGCAATATGGTTTTACACTTTTACATTGTATATTCTTTCAGTGCCATTAAAAAAACCTCTCAGTAGCTGTTTAAAAAAAATACATTTATGTAAACTCTTAACCAGGGGTACAGTTTTTCTCGCAAAGGCCATTTCCCTAGTTTTATATTGTTTCCTCTGTGATAAAAAAGTGGTTTGAGTCACCCTGCAATAAAAGTAGTGAGTTAGTATGCCAGAATTAAGAATATTACCTCAATTTATTACAGTTCTCAGTGAAAAACATTTCTGTATGGGGACATATAATAGTTTAACAATCACAGTATTTTCTCTCTCTTCATTACATAATACAACCACGTTCCAATTTTTCTTATTCTGACAAATGTTACACTAAACACATTGTCACTCTAAACCACTGCCTTACAGATTTAAATCAATGGCAGTAAGTAAAGGGAAGCACAGGTAATTAAGGATCCATTCTCTTTGCTACTTCGACTGGATAAGGTTTTCTTTTTGATCCATCATAAACTTTCTGTTAGGGATATACCAGCCTAACTTGCAATAGGAAAAAATAAGATAAGGGCAACTAGAACACAATAAAACCTGATCTGAAGGCCCTCTTCTGCTAAATATTTGTTAACCCAATATGGCACAGTTACAAATTAAAATTATGATTGGCCTGGTAAGACAATGCACAGGACTAAGATGCTATTTCAGAGATTTAGCTAGGTATTCTACATGTCTGAATGAATTTAATGATTATTAGGCTAATAGGAATATACATTTTCAAAGCACTCTATTTCACCTTATTAGAGAGCATTACAGTGCTGTAGGACAGGTTGAGTATATTATGCCTATCCTTGGGTGAAATTCTGCAGTGACTCCCTGGTAAATTGGATGGGAAGTAACAACTGTCTTCACTAAATGGTGGGCATTTTAAAATGCCTTATGGAAAATCAGCAGCACTAGATGCAGCAGGTTTGTTGTTGATTTGACAAGGACTGTCAGCCTAGAAAAACGCTGTGCAGCTATCATGAGAAGATTGAAGATACCTTTTCTATACTCTGCCATGATACGAATCTGCAATTCGAGACAAGTGATGCAGATGGAACACTGCACCCTGCGGGGGGGCAGTGCTGCCTCAAGTGAAGAAAGATTAAGGGCTCATAAACAACATATGCTGTAGTTACACGCGTGCATCATACACAGCTTACAAAACACACCAAGTCTGAAACAAAAACAGGCAGAATCTACAGCTGTGCACTAAAGTGATGCTGTTGAAGGCATACCAAGCCAGAGGCAAGAGTTATATATGAGCGGTCTGTAACTTATTATTTGTCGGATTAACTGTGTGTATGCCAGACAACCGGTGTTTATGTGACTAAAGTTCTTTGTCAAGCGTACAGATGACAAATGAATAAAACACATGCACAGACTGTCTGGGGAAAAAACAGCCAGTGGATCATACACTTAGGGCCTATTTATGCACAGGAAGCACATCAGAAAATGGTTCGAGTAAACTGCCTTTCATACTTTTAACAAATAAACTTTCTCTGTGTTTTAGTTTCCTTTAATTGTGTGTGTATGTGTGAGTGTAAAATCCTCCTCTACATTTTGTGGAATTGTAAAATTCAAATGCATCCAAGAATTCAAAAATACTTTGGTTTCAGTGTCCTAAATAAGGTATTACCATTCAAAACTTACTACACCTTTAGCAGCATTACAACACCATTTACTTCCCATTTAGTTCCTTTATGCCTTGCACTGCTCCCTCTCATCTCTCCCTTGAAAATATATTTTCATAGGAAATACCTTTTTTTCCAGCTGATTTCAATGTCATATGGGTACAGTTCACAATATGCATCACTTGCATTAAAAATACAAATATTAGGCATGAGGATAGCCAAGTCTTACACTTTCAGATGACTGGGGGAAATGGCCTATGAAATACAATTGTGGTCACTGAAAATGGCCACCTGCTGAATCTGCTGAGCTGTGTGCTCCAGATTAGAGAGAGCAGGGCTGCTTCAGCAGTCAAATGTCTGGTTGCAACTGTTTTTGAGAGCTTGGGAAGAGTGGTTTCCCCCTTCCAGCAAACAGAAGTTCAGGCTTCAATCTGAGAAATCTTTTTCTGTTTGGTAGGGTGCTTGTGTGCAAATGACTGCCTTTTCACCCCTCAAGTCACCCACAAGACAAATTGCAGTATGTATTCCACTGGTAACAGCACGCTAGATTTGGAAGCCCCATTTAATTTTTTTTTTTTTAGATTCTGGGTCCTGCACTATTTTTGTCCAAACCAAAGCACTGGTTTTCACAGACAGTAACTATGCTAGATAAGTAAAGCTACTCAAGTATGAATAAAATATACTAATCTGGCTTTCTGTACCTACTAGATACAATGAGCCAGAAAATACAGAAGCTTGTTATCTGTCTTTTAGAGTCCTTTGTCCATGACTCTTTTTTATCAAATAAGAATTGGGTACAGTTGTATATGCTTCTATGACTCCCAATCCTGATCATCTGTGTATTATGATCAAAAGGAACAGGATTATGTTACCTCACTTTAATACTAAAACCCAGGATATTTATTTCACATAAATGCAACTTTCTTGCCAGTCACTCACTATCTTTGATTTTCTCTATCTATAAATTCTCTCTGTGTTTGATTTTGTCCATGTTGTTTTTTTTTTGTTTTTTTTTTTAATTTATTAATGAATTCTGGATTTTCGTGTATATGGAATAAATAGTTTTGATCTTAAATGGAGCTTTCCTGATCTGAGAATGCTGAAAGCTGAAACATATACTGTGGTTTGCAAAAATAAATATATTTTGTCTCTGTGCTGTGTTAGTATGTCAGGGACCCGGATTACACACTTGCAAGTGATTAAGACAAAATAACAAATCGTAACACACACATAGCAAGCATAATTAAAGATATTTTGGGGGGACAGGTTAAAAAAAATCACCTTCCATTTTAAAAAAAGAAGTATTTATTTGGTATTTAACAGAAGCATTTGGATTCATGTGTTTCACTGATGTAAAGTGACACTGCTGACAGTCCGTTACAGCAACTGCAGTAAAACTACTTTAATTTGTGTTAAGAATCCAGCCTGAAATTTATATACCTAGAGAATTCTCCTTCAGTCTTAGGCAGCTGGTAAACTAAATTAAATAGCTGTACTTTCAGAAACATAAATACTCTTATTGCCTAATACACAAATAAAACATTTGATAATAATGCTAATATAGAAGCTATTTCTCTCCTAGTTTGATTTTTCTGTAGAAATTCTATTCAGTGAGTTAGTCAATGACAAGCAATAAACTGCAAGGAGAGGAGGGGGGAAGAATTCCTTTATTTGCATTGCTGGCCTCATTCTGTCAACGTATCACCCAGATTGCTGGATACACACAGAGATGCATTCTGGCAATGCTAGGAAGGGGCCTGCAATTCCTGCTGTCTATTTCAACTTATTAGTAATAGGATGATGCTTCTGGCACATCTAAAATAGATTAATATTGGATTAATTCACTTCAAAAAGGTGTCAAGAAAACACGTTGCAGATTCATTCATCACAAACTTGAGACTAATATGTTTAAAGAAAGAATACCATAGTAATTATATTTACATGTATAATTGCCTAAAGCTGAGACAAATGACAGAATATATTCTAACACTTCCCAACATGCCTTCAGTGCTGATTAAGCCACCAGTTCTTAAAGTAAATATAGTATTTTCAATGCCAACAATAACAGAAAAAAATTATTCTAAACAGTTTTGTTTTACTTTATGTAAAAATGTTTTTTCTGAATTAATAAAATATTTTTTTTATTGCTGTTGATTCAAAGTTGTGTTCAATTACTATTTCTTTGCTCTTCGCTGATGGTCATTTAGGTATCTTTGAATATCAAGGAACTGCAGTTCAGCAGTGCTCTGTTAGTGGTAATAAGCTGGGCAAGTATAACTGCCAAACTTCATATAATCGTCTTAAGTGAAGTACTGCTTGAAACATTTTATAAGACTATAGCTAACCAAGTTATATATAGTATAATACAACGCCAAAGGTAAGAGCAACAGAAAAATCTGAATTAATGTTTTAGCATTTCCACTACCTCATTGATAGGAAGATCAAAATAAACAAAACAAATGGGAGCCTGATTCTGTGCCTTTGACCAGAGAAAAATCCTACCTGTTACAGACACAACACCTGAGCTGAAGCTGCAGATCCCTGATTTGGATGTGCCTCTATTCTGATATTTTATTCACACTACCTGTGTCTTCAGTAGGAGCTCAGGTACAGTTATATTCTGCTCAAGTTAAGTAAACCCGTCAGAATTTCACTGGATGTGGGCGCGGCCTATGAATGATGCACGTTCCCCAGTCACCGTGTAACTAGAAAACATTTATTAAAAGTGTATATAGCTTTTATAATATTTTCACTATCCAGATAGAATAATGCACATCTGGATAGCCAATAGTATAACTGTTCATGCATCTGCTAGTTAGCAGTAGTATGAGTGGTTACATTCCTAATATTCACATCAGCTATTTTCCTTAAAACAAGTGCTTGTATAACAATTTCTTCTGCAAACTACTGTGGTTCTGCTACCTGTTACATTTTAGAAACTTGTTACGTCTCTCCTACCTTGACTGAATAGTCCTTATTCTTAACCAAGCAGTCTTTGTTCTCTTATTGCTAAGCATTCTTTGTTTCTTTGCCCCACATCTTCCCCTTTTTTATTTACTAAGCGTTGCAAAGCGAGTACAGTGTTTGCCTGCATAAGCATTACCTGCTTTATGTTTTGATTGATAAGCCATTGAATACAAGAAAAGACACATGGCAAACATAACATAATCATCAAAAGTGCTGTAAGTCCTATTATAGCTAAACCAACTACATGTTTAACCCAAGGTCCAAAATTGAAACATCCCGACAAGGAGAATAGGCCGAAAGGATCCCATCTCTGCTTTTGCTGCAGTTCTCCAGATGGTTCCTTCAATTCCTGGATGCTTTTGTGAATGGATTCAGAGTGCTCACTCAGGTTCATACAGCACATTCCATCAAAGTCTTCACATGCATGTCCCTAGGCCAACAATAAAAAGTCTATTGATTCTCTATTTTGCAGTATTGCATGACATACAGAGTTGACATCTGTTAAAAATCCTGTTAAAGCATTACTGGTAGTGTTACTTTCCTTCACAGGCCAACAGCCTAGTTTATTAATTCAAGTTCAAGGCATGCGCAGTATCAACAGAGGCAACTAAAGAACTGAAAACTGTCCTTACAATATTCCAGAATTCAACCTCAGAGTTACAATCAGGGCCAAATGACTTAGCATCATGTTTGTTTCGCCTACATCATAGTGTCCAATTAGTCAGTGCTTCAAGACTGAGATGAAACATGGTTAAACAACCAAAAGTACATGGACCTCCCACTGCTTTACCTGGAATGCCTTTCCACGCTCTGTTGCCACATATTAAAAATATGTTTTTGGTCAGACTTATTGCATTGGTCCCTGTTGTGACTTGTGAGGGAGTAGTAAGATTGCACCAGGCAGAGGCATTGTGGTAAATGCCAGTGACATTTACATCGACTCCTGTGTTGTCTGTGTTTGGATCATTAGTGTAATTAAGACAAAACCATACAGGAGCTTTTATAGAGCCTACTACGTCCAGCTCTTGAGGCTGCAGTGAGAAAGCAGGGAAGTTACTTACTTTTCTCATACCTCCATTAGCATTGCCCAAATACCATCCCACAGATTAGCCAGCATTAGATTGCCATGATCCCAAACACCACCGCGACGGTCTACGCTTACCTGGAGTTGTACAATCACGCGTAACTGTTTGAGCATATAACTTGTTCCATTCATCCTTCATTAAAGGAATGCCAACCAGATGCGTATCACTTGGGAAATGGATCACTAGGACTGGTGGATATACAGAGGGTAGATTGGTTAATTGCTTTGGCTAATGTGAGCCAAACATCGGTCTTTGGTTGTGGAACCCATGCTTCATTCACAATCATTGAGAATCCACTGAGGATGACAAAAAAGGCTACATATGTTGTGCCAGAACCCATTGTAACTGATTACCAAACTAAAATTGTGATGCCTTCAAGTCCTCATTCCTTCTGCAGTGGGTTTGATGCTCTTCACAGGTAACCAGTAAGATCCTGTGGATAGAGAAACACAACCATAACGAGGCCCCCATGTTAGCAAAGGCACAGGGCCTAGCCATTGTCCACTCTGCAAATCTTTATAATAGACAGGTGGTTGAAAATCTGTTAAGGTATCATGGAAAAACCTTCTTTCACTTGCTGTTTTGTTATCAAATCTGGAAATATTTTAAAAATTTAAAACAAATGTTGCTTTGTCCAGTTTTTCCTGAGGTGATATACCAAGGGGATTCCCCCTTTTTTTGTTTAAGAAGCATATTCTTTAAAAGGGCATATGTGCATTCCACAACAGTTGTACCTGTCGAGGAATGAGGTATGCCAGTTAAGTGATGTGTACCGTAAGAGTGAAAAAAGGGTTTTCATTGATTGTGAGACATATGCTGAACCATTATCAGTTTTCATCACCTTAGGAACTCCTAAGGTAGCAATAGCTCTCAGCATGTGCTTAATGACATCTCTTGCCTTTTCCCCTTTATGAGCGGATGCAATAAAAAATTTGGAATATGTGTCAACTGATACATGCACGTATTTTAGGTGCCAAAAGAAGAAATATGTGTAACATCCATCTGCCAGACCTCACTGACACCTAATCTTCTTGGATTTGTACCTACTGTAGTAGGTAAAGGTGTTAAGTGTGCACAATCAGGGCAAGAATAAACAATTTGTCTAGCTTGAGAAAAAGTAAAATTAAATTGTTTACTCAAAGCTTTTGCATTCTGGTGATAGAATTCCTGTGACAACTTTGCCTATGTAATTTGATTTGGAACTGTTGCCATCATTGTTAGAGTGTCCACGACTGCATTGCCTTCCACCAGAGGTCCAGGCAAACATGTATGAGACCTAAGATGCATAACATAAAAACAATGAGATCAGCATCGAACATAATCATACAGAACAGATAACAGTATAAACAAATTCTTGTTGTGCACTTGCTTTAGAAAGGAATGTTCAATACGGTTTAAAATGCCAACTACATACAAGAATCTGATATTAAGTTGAAAAGCTCATTTTGAAACAATCAAAAAGCCTCTACAGCGGCTGCTAATTCTGCTAGCTGTGTCAACCCTGGCTGAAAAATCACACCGTTTTCCCAATCCTCTGTGGAATTTTTCACAACTGCCTTTTGTGTTTTCCCAGAGCCATCGATGAAGACTGTCTTTGCTCCAGGCAGGGGTTGTGACGACGTTAGAAAACGCGGCTGTAGAGAAAGATCTTTTGAGCATTGGAAAAGTTTACTTTTCGGCAAAGAATTAACAATGTTTCCCAAAAAGTTTGTCAGGGCAGCCTGTAAAGATAATGATTCCTGGAATATACCCTGAAAAGTGTCTGCAGGCAAAGGAATGTGGATATGAGAAGGATCTTCCCCACTTAGAGCTTGGAATAGTTTTTGTCCTGTGGAAACAAGTCTAACAATCATGTCAAGTAATGTGGTTACTGTTTTTGAAAATGTGTGAGGTAAAAATACCTACTCTAGCATCCGCAATTGTTGTTTATCATCACACCACTGTGCAAATGGTTGGAATTCAGCAATGATAACAAAAACTCTTAGTGGTAATTCTTGCTTGTCATTCGGTTACAAAGAACGTCTGAATTTTATCTGTCACAATTTGCAACGCTGCACGGGTTTCTGGATTGAGCTCACGAGGAGACATTAAATCTGTGCCTCCCTTAAGTAAATTAAATAAGGGTGACAATTCCTCAGTGGGGATACCAAGGGTAGGTCTGAGCCAATTAATAGTTCCAAATAATTTTTGCAAATCATTTAATATTTTAATAGAGGTCCACAGCACAATGGGCTGAGGAACAATTTTCTGTTTAAATAATAGAAACCCTAGGTATTTCAAAGGTGGGACAGTTTGAACTTTGTCTGCTGCAATACAAAGATCAAATTTGTCAAGAGAAAGACGCAAAAAGGCAAAACAACACAGTCATCTGCTGCTAGCAGTGTATCATCCATATAATGATACAACAGAACTACTGCAAATTGTTGCCGCAGCGGTTGTAAAGCACTTGCTACCACAAATTGGCATATTGTAGGACTGTTTTTCATCCCTTGTGGTAACACAACCCAGTGATACTTGTGCATGGGTTCACTGTTGTTCAAGGATGGTAAGGAAAAAGCAAAATGAGGTGCATCATCAGGGTGTAATGCAATTGTGAAAAAACAATCTTTTAAGTCAAAAATTAACAATTCCCAGGTTTCAGGGATCATTGCTGGATTAGGAATTCTGGGTTGCTGTGCACCCATTGGGGCTGTTACTGCATTGATAGCTCTCAGATTATGTAAGAGTCTCTATTTGCCAGTCCTTTTTGGAATCACAAATATTAGGATGTTCAATGGGCTAGTAGAAGGAACTCTGTTTCCCAGATCCAATTGTTCCGTGACCAGTTTTCGTACTCGTTGAAGCCATTCCCCTCTGAGGGGCCACTGATCAATCCACATAGGAGTATTAGTGTTCCATGTGAGTTTAAGCCTCTGCTGCACATCAGTGACCCCTTTTAAAAATTTGTTGTCAACGTCAGTCCCCACTGTGATAACAGATCTCTTCCACACAGTGTACATGGAGTAGAAAGTACATATGGTTTGAGGGGTGTTTGTTTCCCTTCTGGCCCATGTACCATGAGATCTTTAGCTGACTGCTGTGGCATCTGCTGACCTCCGACGCCTGCGATGGCCACTGCTGCAGTTGTTAAGGGCCATGTAGGTGACCATTCACTCTTATTGATGATGGTTATGTCTACTCCAGTATCTATTAATCCTGTAAAAGTCTTGCCATCTATAACACAGATTAGAAAAGGTTGTTGTACTGAAATAATTTTAGACCAATAAATGTTAGGAGTGCCTGTACTTCCAAAACCTCCAGTGCCCCTGTCAGCATTGACAGATGGTATCGATTGCATATCCGGCAATATAGGGAGTGGTATCAGTTGAGCAATGCATGATCCTGCTGGGATAGCACAAGGTGGGTTAGGAGTCCAAGCTATGATTTTTATTTCACCCCTAGAATCGCGGTCGATGATTCCTGGTAAAATAAAAAGTCCACTTTCAGATGATTATGATTTCCCGAGAAGCAATGCATGGCATTTAAAAGGAAGGAGTCCATTTAAGCCTGTAGGTATAAGGTGAACCGATGTGTGATTTTTTGTGGTTGTGGTGGAAACTGCCAAGTCCAAGCTGGCACTGCCTGGGGTTGTCCTGATATGACTTGAGCTGTGTGGGTTTGCTGTGGTTTCATCCTCTTTTGTTGTGGGGCACCGGATCCTGTGCTCCGCTTCGAGTTTCCCCACTGTGGCAGAAGTTTGCCATCTTTGTTGTACTTAGAATGGCATTCATTTCTTGCATCTGGGGCACAGTTTACTAGGTTTTTTAGTCCCTTGCTTTTTCTTTAAGCACTGCTTTTTCACATGACCTTCCTCTCCACAGTCAAAGCATCTAACTGCTGCCCAAGCCACTTTTAGCTGTTGAGCTAAGGCAGTTGCTAGTAAATCTGCTTTGTATTGTTCTGTACCAACACGTGCACAAGTTTTGATAACATCAGTTAAAGAAATGTTAGGATTGTTTTTGATTTGATCAAGTGCTTTACAACAGTCAGTATTAGCATTTTCATAGGCTAACAATTTCAATAAAACTTCTGCTGCAGCTGGTAAATCAATTTGCCTGTTCACAGCTGTTTGCAAGCGATCGATAAAAGTAATGTAGGATTCTTGGGGTCCTTGCCTTATTGTGAAGAAGCCAGGTTCAGTTTTGTTAATGTCCGGCACTCTTTTCAGAGCTCTTATAGCCAGCCCCCTCACTTGGTCATATGTCTCTTGGGGCATTCTTAACTGATCTCTTATGGTTGTCTGAGCTCCAGTCCCTGCCAAATGATCCTTTGTTATTCCAGCATTACCAGTGTTCATGTTAGCCCATGCTTGATTTTCACATAACTCTTCATACTCTGCCCACCATATCAAATATTGTCCTGCTGTCATAATCAATTTAAATAAAGCTTTCCAGTCAGCAGGTAACATAACATAGTTTTTTGCCATAGCTTCTACAACTCTCATTGTATAGGAAGATTGCAGAACATTTTCTTTGATAGACTTTCTTAATACCTTAACCATTTCATAAGAAATTTGCTCATCATGAAGCTGATTGCCTTGATAGGCCATGGGCATAGCACAGAGAAATTCAACATCCCCGAGATCTAATGCTTGTCTTCAGCAGGTGTCTAAAATGTGTTTTGGCTCAGGGGACAGCAAAAGTTCATTATCAGTCATATGTCTTAAGGGCTCATAGGGTGGGGGATGTGACTGCTGTTTCAGCACCTTTGCATCAGTAGATGGTGATGCAGCCATAGCTTTCAGCAGCTGTGGCTTTACAGCAGGATATAAATCACATTCCTGTCTTAGATCAATAGCTCTTAGATTTACAAGATTGCCCTCCAGTTCCTCCCCATTAATTCCCTCCTCCACTAGCAAAACAACCAAATCAGGGCGTGAAAGCGGTGCCGTGAGTGCAGGGGAAGAATCTGCAGACGAACTTACAGCTGGGTGTAATGTTTCTTCCGAATCGCGAGAAGCATGTAGTGCAGAATAAACAATTCCCCATGTAATAAATTCATTGCGATTAACCTAATGACTGTCTACTTGATGAGTCTTTAGAGACTCCCCCACTTGCTTCCAGTGATCGAGGTCATAGGAGCCATCAAGGGGATACCAAGGACAATAAGTTTTCACCCATAGAAGGAGTTGTATAAGCTTTCTTTCTTGTATTTTATAGCTTTGTTCCTTTGTAATACACAATAAACAGTCTTTATGGAGAGTTTCTAGCTTACTTATATTATTGCCCATTTTTATGGGGAAATCTTCCCGACCGCTCACAAGGCTAACCTGTTCCTTAGCCAGCGATGGAAGGAGTCCTCAGCGATCCTTGAAGCCCACCGCTGGTACAGTGGGGATACATTGCAGGTCCGGGATCACCTAGGAGATTGTATGTCCCTGTTCAGGGAGCCATTTGCAGCGTATGGATGATGCACGGTCCCCACTTGCAGTATAACTAGAAAACATTTATTAAAAGTGTATATAGTTTTTTATAATATTTTCACTATCAGATTAGAATAACATGCACCTGGCTAGCCAATAGTATAACTGTTCATGCATCTGCTAACTGATAATATAAGAGATCGTGTTCCTAATATTCACATCAGCTTTTTTTTCCTTAAAACAAGTGCTTGTATAGCAATTTTTTCTGCAAACTACTGTGGTTCTGCTGCCTGTTAGATTTTAGGAACTTCATTACATCTCTCCTGCCTTGACTGAATAGTCCTTGTTCTTCTTAACCAAGCTGTCTTTCTTCTCTTATTGCTAAGCATTCTTTGTTTCCTTGCCCCACATCTGGGGATGAATTTGGATTTACTCCTCTTGCAGTTATGACAGGCAGATGAAATACAGATGGAGTAATAAAGATAATTCTAGCAAAAGAGTCTCAGCATGTTTAGTAGCTGATCTTCCTGCGCTTTACAAGTGAAGAGCACAAAAATCTTATTTGTCTGAAGTACTTAATGTCTTATGATTTAAAATAAGCAATCATAAAAGCCTCTTAGAGATTCTTAAAAGTACTGGAAAGTAAGCTGAAAATGTCAAATTAATAGTATTTCATAACCAATGTCCAAGGCAAAGAGTGATGACTCTAATAAGACTAGGATATTCCTACAGTCTTTCTACTTTAATCTGCTACTTTAAATCATAACTACTAACAGTTAAATAATTACAACTGATAGTATTGTCATGCAAAGCTTAGGTGGAAAACATATTTTTAAATATACTAAATTTACCACACATTTGAGCTCTGGAGGGAAAAATTCCACACAACCAGTACTCCAGAGGAAAAGATACTGTATACTCTCAGCTGGCTCATTTCAAAGAGCCCTCAGGCCCCAAATCTCTCCCTCCCAGCCATCAAGGTTGAAGCGGAATACAGGGCACCAGATGCTCAAAAACGCACTTGGGATGCAATCCTCTTGGGACTGTAAATATTAATCCAAAAATTCTTAAACCTTGGGCTACCAGGCAGCCAAGACAGACAGCAAAACATTATGAGGAGGCACACTCCCTTCTGCTGATCTCTTCTTGCAAAAATAACACAAAATTACACAGTCAACCAGCTGCAGGCAACAGATCATTTATGTGGGATGCCCAACGTTCCACATGTATTTCATTAATCTGTCTGCCATTTCACAAAGATATGCATAGTGATTCTCATCAGGGGATTCAAACACAGCATGGTCTCGTTTTCATCACAATGAAGTTACCAGTGGCTTCAGGTCCTTGTGCTGCAGCCTCTGGTCAGTAACTGCACAGAGCCTGCACAACCCGCTGGCCCTCAGGGATAGCACCTCACCACCATCCAGGGGAACAGCACCTTCTTCAGAGCTCCTGCCCAAACCCACCATTAAGTTAAATCTGCAGGGGGTTGGCTTAGCTAATCTTGCCTTTTGATCACATACTTCAGTCATACAAAAGGAAAGCAATTGCGAGTCTTGTTTAGTTGCAACTGGATATAAATTATGCTAATGGTAACTTTGGCCATCTTCCTCTCAAACTCTCAATAAGTCAGACTGTGCTTTCAAATAAGTACAAGAACCAAACCAGACCCCTGTGAGACACAATGCAAAAACAGGCAAGAAAATAACTAGGTTCAGAAGTATTCTGGCACCACTTGCGATCTCAGGTAGCTCAGGAAAAGAAACCAATCCCAAAGAAATGCAAGACTGAAAGAAAAATCATAGGTTTCTTTATGCTCGTCAGTATGATACAACCCTCTATTGTTTAAGCCTTCAGGGTGTTCTAGTGACATATTTCCATGCTTTTCTCTGTACAAGCAGAAAGCATAAACGCATACTTTAATTAAAAAAGAGTAAGGCAAGATACCTACACTAATATATTCCCAAATTTCCAATAGCTGGAAAAAAGAGCAATTACCTTGACACTTCAACTTCAAACATGGAAGCTGGCAAAGTGGGAGAGAGATTGATCACACACTTCCTATTTCTAGTTTATCAGCTGGAGATCTGGATCTGCAGTATCAGAGAGAGAGAATGCAAAAAAGGTGGTCAGGTAAACAGCTGTAAATCACAAGGGCCATCATCTACTCATCAGATCCTCATTTTATTTCATGCTATATGGCATAATTCAAAGCTAGATTCTTCTGCTAATTTAATCTGAATTTGGATCATGGTAGGAATTTACAGCACTTAAATCAAACTCTGTGAACAGAAATTTTTTTATTTTCTAGGAAATATACCCTTTTCTTGACAATAATCAGTGATACATGTTCCTTACATTCTTTTTTTTCTTCTAATGCGACATGTTATTCTTTAAAAAGATATGTTCAACACATTTAAACAGAAACTCCAAATTTTCAAACTCTGCCCTATAGAGCTCTTTAGATTATGCACATTTCATGTGGATTTTGCTATTAGTCTGTCATGAAGCTTTGTTATATTTTTATGCAATAAAGGACCTAAACCAGATTAGGGCCGTATTATTGCTCCAATACTGTCAGGCATTCTGCATACAGGAATGAAATATAAATTGAGTAATTTAATAAATGTTTTATTTGATAGCCGTCATGGGTGTGTTTTCTTGATGAATAATACGTAGAAGTTAGCAGTTTTGCTATGGATGGAAATGACATTGAGTTTGCATTTATAAGCCCATCAACAAATGAGAGATCAATTAGAGAGCTGGGAAGCAAAAATTCATGATAATTCTTTAGTTTATCCTCAACTAAATACCTGTACTCTGACACTTTGTAAAACACTGCAGTGTGAGATTTCCTTCTAGTCTTTGGAAGCCAGCAGTGTTTGCTTGTAGATCCTAATCTCTCCTCCACCTAATTCTCATCTATTTCAGTTTACCCTTACCTCAATCACTGCAACCAAATAACTGAAGAGAAACTACTTTTTTTTTTCCAAGCTTTTTGTAAAGAGGAAGGAGCAGTTTTCTCTGTAAAGCTCCAGGCTTACCAGCCAGCTGTTAATTTACTGTGACTTCCTTTCTCAGTACTTAAATTGGATGCATGTTTAACCGGGGAAAACATTGCAAAAAGCAAAGGCAAGTACTGCTGGAACAATTTCTTTACATAATGTTACAGAATTTTAAATAAAAATTAAGAAGCCACACTCCTTTTGCAGGCAATGCCTCTATTGATGTGAATGACCATCCTTTATGTACAAAATTCTGCACCAACTGCTACAGACACCAGGAGTGTTATTCCCTAAGCAGCTTCACGGACTGTGCAGGCAGAACAGCCACACTATGCCAACACCTCTGCTGTGGGCAAAACCTCCCCAGAGACAGGGAGCTTCTTCTCTGTAGTGGTGTATCAGTGGTGGTTTATCAATCTGATCTTCTGCTATCACACAACAAAGAAAAGCAGAAGAGAAAATAAAGCCTCTTCCAAATTTCTCAGATGAAATGGATCCATATCTTTCAGTATTGGGGGGTAGGGGATAGAATATCACACTACTGGGAATGTCTGAGAAAGGAGAGAGAAAAAGTCACGCATTTATTTACTCCGAAAGCAGACATTCAACAAAACTTCCATACCGAGAGAAATATCAAACCCCCATAGCAAAAGTCAACATTTAAAGCATTCCTGTCATACGTGGGGAATATAAAATGGTGCCTAGAATTCATGCTGAAAAGGTTAAAATTATGCAGATTCACTTTGATGCTGGGGATTGGATCAACAGATGCCAAATAGATCTTAATTTTAAAAGAGAAAAGAAATAATGAGTTAAACAGTAAAGAAAAAATTATGTATCATATAATGAGAACATTTGCTAGATTAAATTTAGTGGGGGACTGTTTCTCATGTATTTTTTGTAAATATATTATTTGAATGTGCTCAATCTCATTCATCGTATTGTTGTTTGCAGATATAGCAGATGATTTTTACCTCTCAAGATTAATCAGTGTTTAAATACTCACTGTAATGTAATTAGAATACTGGTGGTTTTGGAAATATTCTGTATTATAGGAATTATCTCGCAAATAAATTTATTTCATCAAATATGCTTTTAATGCTAGAAAATGATAATATGAACATTAACAACCAAACATGTTGAATCAGATGCTGAGACATTAAGAACATTTTTCAGAATAAATAAAGCCACGGTAGCTCTTCTTGGGTTTTAAAGATATATCTTGGCTGTACAAGTTTCACTCAGTTAATTAGAACAACTAACAGGCCGAACTGACAGCTACAATTACTTTTTCCTGCCGCAGCATAGTTTTGGGGTTTTTTTCTCTACTTAGTTGCTTGTGTTTCTTGTGTGAAAGTAAAACAGAAAAAAGACCACTACAGAATTGATTTTCATTGAAGAAATCCTATCTAACTGGGTTTTTTTTTTTTTACTAAAACTAAGTCTTAATCACAAATATGTTATTTGTTCAAATATTTTTTGCATCTATTATCTTTACTCATCATTGTAAAACAGGCCTGCAGGATTTTCTGGGTGGTCAAAAAGAATCTGGCACTAAATATGGATTGTTTTGTGTATGCAAGTGTGCAGAGCATATTTCTAAATAAGTATTTCAGAATTCATTATTTCCATGTAAGTATAAGGAGAAGAGTAATATCAGTAGATTTTTCAGATGTATCTATTTAAAATGCAAATATGTGTATATGTGAGTATAAAGGTCTACGTTTATAAAAAGCCTTTTTAAAAGCTCAAATTCTTAATTATGTTTTCAAAGATTCCTGGAGATTCTTTCATTCAGATCACCTTTCAATTTTTAATTTACTTTATTAAAATCTCAATAAATCATCATATTGTGAACTTCTGTATCTGGAATTCATTAACACATCAGAAGATAATTTATCAACCACATCTCATATATTGCTTCTCATACATCAATTTGTCATTCTCTGCTTTCATTCTCTTTTATGACTAAGAAATCTTATCTAATTTCAAATTTCTATTCATCCAGGACATATAAATTTTGACTATTTAAAGTCATCTAAATGCTTAAGTTAACTTAGTTTACATATGCCAACTTTTAAAACTTTTGTGCTTGATAGATGTAAGTCTTAAGATAACAAGTACTGTCTGAGGGAGCAGAGGTATATTTTATAGAATTCGTTTAGAGTATGCAGACTATCATTAGATAAGAACTCCGTGTGGATTAGCAGAAACTGGAAAGTGACAGAGACTTTACATCATTTAAACATACTATTGCCTAATTCTGAAAAACACAAAAAAGCCTAAGTCTTGTGCATAACAATCTTAGCAGGCCAAATATAGTCCCATTTTACAACTTTGTAATATAAACAGAGAAATGATTCCATATATATCTGATAAAACCCATCAGCAAGGATAATAAAACTATATGATTTTATAATAGCACCTTCTCAGGAGGGTAGAAGAATTTATGGAATGGAGACATCAAGTAGAAGAGAAGAGGCTGTACGTAATATCTCTTAACATTTTGCAAGACTGCAGCTATGAAATACAATTGTGAGAAACTGTAAGCAATGATCAATATAACATTAATTCCACCTAAATTTTCATGCTTACATTGTAGCTACCTGCATATAAGTATTGTCTGATTTTTTTTTTTCAATTAGAAGTAATATGCAGCAGGGGAAGAAATATTCGCTTATAGAACACAGTTCATCTGACCTATTTTAGACATCTATGCAAAAAAATACAAATTATGCCCTAAAGGTATCTGTTGCTATTCACTGAAATATACACAAGAGTTAACATTTGCAAATATATGCATTGAAAGTGTTTAAATTCAAGCAGATGAATCTTACCCAAATTGCTATCAATGAGAAGAGCAAATGAAAATTCTTTATATATAAACTTGGATGAAAACAACTGTATTGTCTCACTCTGGCAACCAAAAACATTGTTGTGGCCAGAAATAATTGTGGGAGTTCAAATAGAATGCATTCTCTTTAATTCATATACTACCCATTTTTTATTTGCCATTGTGTTCAAGGTCCTTGCTTTTAAACCTGTATCTGTTTTATCCATTCTGCAAACTACTCAAAGGAAAAAAACATATTAATTGATGTTAATGAACCCTTAAAAGCTGCTACGATCAGCTCCTGACTTGCCTCAATGACCTCCTGAAACAGCAAATGCCAATGAATCACTATTCTCCAGGGAAAAAAAATCCTTTGGCCTTTAATTTCACTTTATCACCTTACTTCATACATTGAGATAGAGCTAAAAGGAAGACAGCAGTCTTTTCTTACTAATCTTCCCACTTCAATCAAACTCCTACTATTCACGTTATTCAGACTGAATTATCCTTGCTCTTTTCAATCACTCTTTGTTCCTATAGAAGTTCTACCGTACCCTTAATCACCTTCTTTACACCTACCTGGATGCCTTCAGTCTCAGCTTTATCTTCCCGAGGCAGCTGCCAGGGAAGGCTCTGGGATCACAAACATGTACAGAAACTGGAGTAACTTTCTCACATAGGGTTTCTCAGATTCCCAGTGAGCTCGTGCACGCACTTGTTCATTCCTCCGACTTGAAAAACAATATGTTCTTGTGTCAGTTTGTAGACTGTAAATAACCTTCTAGATTACACAATAGACTGCAGAATCTGTGAAAGTTCCAAATGACAACACAAACTCATAAACTCTTGTAAATACAGTACAGTAGTCACGAGAACAAGGAGGCAGTCTGTCAAAGCAAGTATTTTACAAGTCCGGGGGAGTAGTGTGGGAAAATACTGTGAATTGTATGACAGAAAATGCAGGCCAAGCAGTCACATAACTGAGAGAAAGTATAAAGAACATGAAGAGTTAAGAGGAAAGAATAAGCCATAGGAAATTTTAAAAATAGTAGAAAATTAGTCGATCTAGGGTACCTGCCTAGGTGGAAGGAGAAACAGTGGTAGGAGAAAGACACTGAGAGATCAGGGATATTTTATTCTGGTAAAAGTATCAGAGAAAATTAATTCGGACAAAGTCCATATAAAATTGTGTTCTGAATCCTGTGAAGTTTATCTGAAGTTTATCTCTTCTGCCCTCTCCCCTCCTCACCAAAAAAATGCACAATGATCAAGTGAGACATTTTGCTCCTTTAGATCAAATTGGATGCTAAGAACAAAGCACTAAAGAACAACTTTTCCTGGACAAAAATATAACTGCCTTTGTAAAGTTTATTGATGTTCAGAAAAAAAGGACAGAGGTGGCATAACGCAGCTAAATGATCCTGGAAGTAAAACCATCACTCAAAGTCTTGAAAGATTTCCTGCACATTTTAGTGTACATAACATTGACAGACTATTTGGACCAAATTAACCTAACTGTTGATATCAACCTAATTACATGAGGGACAAGTGAAGTCACATTTTCTTGAAACATTTACTGCTATCTAAAGTCAAAGAAAAAAGAAGATACTAAGCATTTTGTCATAAAGCTTCTTAAACAGATTCTGCATGACCACAGGAAAAATAAAAATAAATAAATTTTTAAGAAAAGAAAAGCTAAGGTTAGCAGAGAACTGTGATACATGGAGGGATGAGACCCACCAGCAGAGATGCAAGCGAATCTAAGGTTTTATTCGGAAGCATCAGTATATGTATATCTCTACTCCTACGAGCTTTTTATTGGTTACAACACACAGGCCTAATCACAGTTCCACAATAAATCAGTCCTCTTGATATCTTCTATTGTTCTCTCCAAAGCCACGGCCAGTAGAGCACGAAGTGTGTACTGTTCCAAGTTCCTTCATGGACCAGTGGAGATGGTGCGCTGCTCTGTGTTGACAAAGAAATTCGTTGTCCTGTTCTGTCTCAGGTACACACTGACCTGGGAGGTGCTGCTGCTGCTGCCGGCGCTGCTGCTGTTGCTTTCTGTTTAACTCTTTCCTTACACCAACACCTGTTACCCCAACAGAGAACTGTTCACCAAAACAATCAATCTCTTTGAATCAAAGGTTTTTAAATGGTTTTTAGACAAATTTTGTTGCACCAGGATGACATCAAGTGGCTACTCAAGCTAATTACTCTACACTTGCTGGAAACAGTCATTATGACATCTCTTTAATAAGCTATTCCTACTGTGTAAACATAATTGTATTACCAACAACTGCCTCTATTTTAAATTCAAATTTTACGTGTCTTTATTTCAAATCCTCTGTGCTTTCCTCAAGCCTTTCTAAAGAAATGATAAACCTTCTAACTCATTAAATAAATTAGTTTTCATATAATACTTTTGAATTCAAGGAATCATAAATGCAGACTTCTGTGGATTTAACAGATTTATTAAACTTTATAATAACTGGAATAATTAGACTTAGCCAATCATTCTTTAACTAGAGGGAAGAAAATAATCCTTGAAAGATCTTCTTGATGAAGATGAACACATCTTCATCAGTCATATTAATAATGACTAATTGATAATGAATAATTAATAATGACTAATATTTCATATTAGTCATGAACACATGACTAATAATTGAAACTAATATCACATTTTAATCTCAGTCACTGATCCACCTCTCCAGAGACATGGGAGAGTCTCCATCACTGGACATTTTCAAGATGTGGTGGGATAGGTCAGAAATAATCTCATCTATGCTCCCTTTCCTATGAAAGGCTGGACCAGATGACCTTTCAAGGTTCTTTCTTGCATCATCTTATTCTGTGATTCTGTATTTCAGATTAAAAAATGACTTCTATAAGCTTGTATTAAGGCTATAAAAATATGGTAATCTATTTAGAACTAGTTAATGGATAAAAATTTCAAGCATCTTTTGACTTTAATAATAATATGGTTCTCTGCAGTTTGTATTTCTCAAAATTTTATTTCAAGAAATGTCCATCTTCAAACATGGCAGTAAGGATTATAATCCAAAATTGAATTTGAAGAAAATCAAGTATTTCCAAGTATTTATGAGACAATCTCTTTGCAACATAAAGGATGTGATCTTACAAGTTTATGTTTCCTTCCTAGATACTGCACAGAATTTAAGAAAGTCTCCAAAGAAAAAGAAATTAATTTGCAAATAGCAGAAGTAATGAAACCTTCCTATGAATTTGTATTCTTCACTCCCCCTACCAAGCTTTACTCACCTCAAGAACCTCACCCTTTTTCCAAAGAACCGGGTGTATTCTGCCTGCTTTTCATTTAGTGCAACATTGTTTTGAATAAATCTCCTGCATGTAAGTGCCACAGATTTCATAGGAATTGAAGTATATTTCAAATTTGCTTGAAAATAGCTATAATTTCAAAAATTATTATGGTTGCAATGACCAGATGGAGAGAAGCAGAGACAGCATTGCCAAATAAGCCCTGTCTCCTCAAGGAGGTAGTAAAAACAAAACACGTACACAAAAAAAACCCCACAACCACCACAAAACAAAACAAAACAAACCTCAACACCCTGACTATTACCCTGAACAGATACCAATTTTTTAGGTGTCTGTTTCCATTGTTTCTCTTGCTCTCCCAATGTCCTATATGAATTTATCGTGGGCTAAAAGTCCTCCACATTCCTTCTGTTCTTTCATTTTCACCAAGCCTAAATGCACTTGAAAAGATTACCCGCTCTGAAGATGCCTTGCAGAATATACCTACAGGAGATCTTTCCAAACCTTGTCTTGGCAGCAGTTTCTGCTCTACTTGTACGTCAGCTGACATCTTCATTCAAACACTCAAATGACACCAAGCTGCCAAGTTCTGCCAAGAGTTCCTCTAAGTTATGTTGTCATGTTTTTATTTAAAATCTCTGATTGACTCTTGGAAGGATGTTTTTATCTGCTATGAAGCCTACAGTAAGCAGATCCATGCTAACCCCTAGAAAAGCAGGCCTGAAAGAAGCTACACATTTAGAAGAGCTAAGCTGCCCTTCAGAGTCTGATGTTCACCCAAATGCCCTCAGGGACTTTTTTAACAAGACAGTCACCTTGTCTTTTCTGAGCTTTGGGGTTTTAGAGCTGGCCTTGATAAGGAATGACAGCTCTTAGTCATGGCAGACTCTGGAACTAACAAACTTCTTCTAGGGGACAGACAGAAAACCTGCTGCACTGAATCCATGATTCTGTGCTACTGGGTATAATATACGTTTTTAAAAGTATTTGCCCTCTAAATACCTGTGTATTTTTTTCCTCCAATCATTTATTCATATTGAAAGTAGTTTTAGAATAATATAAACATGAGAGTTGCATCATCAGGATTAAATGAACCAGTGTTACAGTACCAGCAACTTAGTAATCACCAAAAGAAACAAAAATGCTGGATTCTGTTTGCATTGAAAGTCACAGCAAAATGCATGAATTTTAACAGGAATACACTTACGGTCCTGAACTTTTTAATACTTTTGCTTTGAATTTTTAAAGTATTTCCTTTAGTAGCACCCTGCAAATTCAAGCAGCTATTAAGTTTGGGCCATTATCCATTTGAAGACTTTAAACTATTACTAACAGCTTAGTCTTACAAGTAATGGGCTACATATTTAGCTGAAGTAGTTCAGATGGCTTTTTCTAGTGGTATTTCCTTGTAATGTCTACCTTTGGTAACTCTACCAATTAATTTTCTTTCCTCCCTGCAAGATCAAAAGGATATTTGTCTATGACTTCTTCAATTTTCTTCATGTCAAATAATTTTGGCCTTCCATTTTTAGGACAAATTACAAGTGAACTGTAATCTTTGAAACTATATTTGGTTGCCATGATGCACAGATAAGAACTTAGGCTCATATTTCAGTCACAGACTGAAATAAAGGACACAGAATTAAGTGCTAAGCAACTAAGATCATTAAGTCATTGTCTGTAGAACACTGTCAGAGCATGGAAACATGGGGCACCTATCTAGAGCACTTTATACACATTATTCCAGACAGTATTTGATAAATAGCCATAAACATTAAATAGGCACACCACAAAACCTATAATATAGACAGGACATCTTATCTATTAATAAAGGACAGATATAATCACAGACTGGTTTGGGTTGGAAGTAACCTAAAGATCATCTAGTTCCAACCGCCCTGCCCTGGGCAGGGACAGATTCCACTGAACCAGGTTGCTCAGAACCACATCCAACCTGGCCTTGAACACTTCCAGGGATGCAGCAGCCACAGCTTCTCTGCAGCATCTCACCAGCCTCACAGTAAAGAATTTCTTCCTAATATCTAAACCTACTCCCTTTCAGTTTGAAGCTACTGCCCCTTCTCCTATCACTATATGCTCTTGTCAAAAGTCCCTCTCCAGCTTTCTTGTAAACCCCCTTTAGGCAGTGGAGGGTGCAAAATCTGGTGCTGGTGTTCTCCAGGGTGAACAGACCCAGTTCTCTCAGCCATCACAGGAGACGTGCTCCAGCCCCCTGATCATCAATCAAGAAGCCTGTTCTTATTGTTGCCCAGTGCACATTCCAGTTTCCATAGTTTTTTTTTCAATGCTTTCAGGCTTTTTTCTCTAAATTAAGGCTAACAGTGTGTGTGTCAGAGAGAGAGAGCATGAGCAAGCACAAGGACAGAGAGAGAGCAAATGTGCACACAAAAACTGCTGAAAGTCATTTCCCACAGGCTTGAGCTCTAATGATGGAAACAATATCACAATAAAAAACTCTTTGGCTATTTAAAAAATATCTACTGGGGTTCTGTTTTAACAATAATTCGACATATTTGCCAATATGTTTCCATCACTGGAAAATTCAAGTGTTTCCAAGTACAGGAGCAAAGGAACAAAGGGACTGTAATTCAGCATGCATAAAGCCAAAGAGAAAGTCTTTCTTTCCAAACTCCAAGAGAATTTGCCTCTTCACCTTCTTTTGGCACAAAAAACATTGAGAAAGAGAATGTGGTCTGAGTACTAAACAGGATGTTTTCATAGCTTCCTTTTTAAGGAAGAGGAAGGATCTATAATAGTAGATAAGAGATTCATATTTAATGCTGAGTACTTTGTAGAACTACTTAGTTTTGCTTTGTTTTAATGATAAAATATCTGAAAGTCTAAATAAAAATCTGTTAATGCATTATCACTTAGCAACTTGAGGCTTATTTCAGGTTTGTTTTCTTGAGGGTCAGATCCTTACCTGCTGGAAATGCACATAGTCCCAAGTTGGCTGTAACCAGATGAAGTTTCATGAGCTATAGCCTAGAACCAACAGAAAACATGCAGCATTTATAACTGACAACAATTTTTTTCTCTCCGATGTAGAGTGCTTATATAACCTGAAGTATAATTAGTTGCGAAAAAGTACTAGGGAAAAGGAAAACTTTATAAATCCGTTTCCAATCCTACTGTCATAGAACACAATACTGCAAATCAGAAGCAGATTGTAAAACAATTAGGTAAAATAATGTAGTTCTCTTTGATTCAATAATGCAATCATGCATTGTGAATCTAGCCATAAAGAATGCTTATGCTGTTGCTTAGTCAACTGCAGGCAAATGAAAGCTTCAGAAATAACATAATACAGGACTGGACCCTTTCATTGACAGACCTACAGTTTCCTTTTGTTACTGCTGTAGTGGTAGAATCAATTATGGCTTCTCGTTATGTCTTTATCTGGTGTTAGCTCCAGCTAAGCCTGGCTTTAGAGATCTCATCCCTAAACAATGCTTTTATAGCGTCTTTGGCACCTATTCTTTCTTCCTATATGCCCTCTTTTTGCATTAAGAAGCCATTGCTGACTATTTAGTGTTGGCAATAGTCTGGTAGCAGGAGGCTGGACTAGTTGACCCTCAAAGATCTTTTCCAGCCAATATTTCCATGATTCTGTGAATGATTTTTTCACTAACTATTGATTTCTAAAGCAGTATTAAATGCTATATTAATAACAGTACATATAAAATTTAGCATTTAGTGCAATTTACTCATCAGACCATAGTCAATACTAATTTTGGAAGCCACAGAATACTGCTCCCATTTAGTAACCAATGGTCATTATCTCAGAAAAAAAAAAGCTATTTTCACAAAAACCTTGGTGCTTGTACCGAACTGTCGTTATTTAAATACAAATATTTTCTTTGAAGAACTAATACCGTGCTGGTTGTTAATATCTTAAGAAAGACGACAATTTCAGGTCCTAAATTATTGGCTGCTCTCATCTGATGATACACATAGATGTTTTATTAAAGACAGGTAAAAAATGTTTCATAATTTCCACGATGTGAAAGCAATCAAACAAAATCCCTTTATTTTACCACAAAGGGTTCAATTTCCTACTCCTCAAAATTTCATCACAATAATTTACAACTGTTCCGAAGGTATGCAATCTGTTACCAAACTGGTCTGGTTTCATTTAACACCTAATTTCACTCTGCATATGTGCAAATTAATACTTGAGGTGCAAACCAGTGGAGAATCAGGATTCAAGGCAGAAAATTATTTTCTGGTGATTAGCATTTCATAATGCATTTACAGAATGGAAGGTCATCTGAGACAATTTCTAGAGTACAATTAAGTATACATAAAATTATTTGAAACTCTTAATTCTGTAATCTGGCAAGAGAACAGAGGTTTGGGTTAGCCCAAGGGTGTAAACTAGACAGGAGTTATTCACAGATGAGCATGCAGAAATAGCTGTTCCCAGCTGCCTATAGCTCTATACTACTGGGATGTCCTAGGCAAACTAGGCAGCAAAACCACAGTATAGCAGAACTTATGAGCCCACATTTCCTTGCAGAATTTGACTCAAGATCTGAAGAAATTAAATACTGTCACAGGCAAAACAGTCTTAACAATCAGGGAATTTATTTTAATTTAATTTAACTTATTGCCAGTTAACACAAACTTACAATGACTGATTCAAGTACTGGAGAAAAGGAAACATAAGTAATTAAACAAACACTTATGGAAATATCTTTTTTCCCCCTTGCTCAGGGTCAGCTCAGGCCAAAATCATACCCTCTCCCACTTGCAAGTTTCAACTTTCTTTATTTTCCCCAAAACTTATGTTCTGTTCATTCTGATTTCCTCAGTGAGGTGACAGACAATACAAAAGTTTGACATCAAGTGTGTAATTGTTTCTTTCTGCAATCTGGGCCAGGAAAATGAGCTACACCAACAACAAATGAAGATAACAGCAAAAAGAGATTTGAGTTGCAGGAACAGCCAGTCACCAGTGTCTGTAGGGAATAAGGAAGCTTTCTCGTGGGAAGACTAAATTGGCACAAGGCTTCTCAATATTTTTGGCCTTACTTAAAGTACTAAAAGAAATTATAAAATCCCTGGGAAAAAGAGTTGTCATGCAAATTTGCTGCAAGAACAGTACAATCCCCAGCAGGCAGATTCCAAGGTAACAGGGTGATAAAGGACTTGACAGCAAACTTTAAAGCTGGAAGGAAGAGTCTGTAGGAGGCTGAACCAGAGCTAAGAGGCTGACCTTCAGCAAGATTGATTTAAAAACATTTCAGCTTCAGAAAAAAGTGAAGGTCTTTCCATAAAGGGAAAGAACATTTTATATAGTCTAGAAGACAGTGTAAAGAAACAGAATAGATAACAAATAGCTGGTGTGTGTAATCATCAGGCCAGGGAAAAGCTAAACAGCTGTAAAATTAATTTTCAGTGTCCACACTAACAGGAGTAATTACATGCTTGGATATGAAGCACCTAATTTGGGTGCCTAAACTCAGAAGTTTCAATGCAGAAACACAGAAGTTTCCAGAACTGTAACACCCAAGCATTAATTTCCTTTGTACTCCCCTGCCTTTGACCCCATCTCTAGTTCAAAAGGCATCCACTCAACATCCGTTTGTTCTTTCTCACCAACAAAATGAAACTGGCACCCAGTGGCAACACTCCGACAGAAATTACCTCCAGGATTTTTGGTATTGATTTCTTTGTTGCCAGGATTTCACTCATTCTTGGCACAATAACCTGCAAAATGTCAGTTGTTGTTTCCACATCAGGAGAGTCTCGTCTTACATGGTAGAATGCAAGATTGTCCTGATATACCCATGCTAAATCAGGTGCCAAATGCGATAGTGATGAATTACTGCATTGTTCTGCCTTGAGCAACTTACCCCTCTTTGTCAGCAAAGCAGCCAAACTGAGAGCACTGATCTTCTAAAGCTCTTCTGCCTCTGAGATCTGAGCAAGTACATGGCACTGCCTTGTGCTGTGTCAACACTTACCAACAACAGCTGGATTTATGTGGAAGTGGGGAGATCAGCTTTCTAGGCTGACTTCTCTGGTTTGGACCAAAATATAAGCAAGAATTGACTGGCTGAACACATACCAGAAATGACTGAGGAGAAAAAAGGAATTTAGATGCCAAGACTACAACAATTAATATCTTGGTTATGTTTGCACGTGTGCCTGTGAATTGTTGCAGCTGAGTGACAATGGATGGGGACATTTTAGACTCTCTGCTACTTCCCCATAATTTGTCACAAAATGCACGGCCTGTGACAGGACCAAGCCAGAAACACTATACAGTCTAATTTTACTGCAAATGAAACTTTTATTTTGAATGGCCATTTTTGTTTATTTGTATTTTTAGTTTGTCTTTTATAAGACTGTATCCAGAAAACTCCTCTGGAGGAAATAGTGAGTTTTCTACCCTAAAGTTCAGCATGCATCCAACCTTACACAGCCCACGTCTTTTGAACCCTGAAGCTCATTCCTTTGAGATTTTTGGTCTTTGAGTAATGCAAAAAAACCCCCTCTGTAATCAATGAATGTAAAGTCCCAGCATTTTATTTTGACTATATGCTAGATAGTGAGTTTGCCCATTACTTTAGTTTAAAGAGTCAGCGCTTAGAGAAAAATAATACCTTTCAGTTTTTCTAATTAATACAGTATATAAGTAACCTCTAGCATAAAGATAACAAAAGTTATTGCAAAAGATACTTCTTCCTCTCTGGACAATATACACCGACAGTGCATACGCAGTCCATTTCAGGTGGGTATAAATTAATCATAGGAAAAGGTCAGGACCAGGACCACTCATGCAGAGTTGATGGTGAAAATATTCACGAAAATATGCTATTACATAATCTCTCCAACAGCTTCTCTGGAACTAATACAGATCCAGACTAACAATTTCCACATAAGAGGTAGTGCAAACTGGCTTCATCTTACTAATTATTGTTTGCAGTATGAGTTCTATGCCAGTGGAGAATTCAACCACTGATTAAATAATACTAAAACTCTTCATGTCCTTGTTACAGGAAAGCAACAGATAGTGCAATGTATAACTCAAATTAGAGTAGGCATGAAACAGTCTGTTCATCTTTAAGTAAAAACCTCAAAATCTACAGCCAAGGTCATGGTAAAAAAAACAAAATAAATTAAGAACCTATGGTGACAGATGCATGGCAAGTTTATGTTATTTTAAGTTTGTAATATTCAAATGTGAATAAAATTATCCTTTCCTCAAAATGAATTGCAATGTCAAAACAAATCATAATTGCAGTTCAGATTCTGGGGCTCAGACATCCAGCTTCTTGTGTAAAAAGGTTTTTATTTATACACTGTAAATTTCAAAAGCAAATGATCCTCTCTCTTGTCTGTTTTTTATTCTTGCTTATCTCTTGCTGTATTAATTTATAGGGACCTCAGGATAACCTAAATTTGTTCTATTTTTTCATTTTAATTAAGTTCAGCATAATAACTGCAAGAGGAGTAGAGAAAATCCTATTTCAAGCAAACAAACCAGGAGTTTGCTGAGCCGGCAGATCTTCCTGTGCTCTCACAGCTTTAATTTTAAAACTGAAAGTCTGATCAAGTTGCAGTTTGAAACTGAAATGTTACTTGCTGCTGCTAGATTCAGTGCTGGTAATTACATACTGGGGTTTGTAGGGGGAGGGGAGAAACATCTGGGTAGAGCCTCCTTACCTCAACTTGGCAGAATGCCTTCCTGCTATTAGAAGTCCACTCAACAATAGTTTATTGTGCTGCATTTTCACTTTTGTTAAGGTCATTATGAAAGCAGGCTCCTTGGCTGAGTTCAGCTCTTCTCAAGAAGCTCAGCTTGGATCTGGGAATGTACATAAAGCAGAGATCTAACAATACAAGTATTTTTAAAACATTAGCCTAATGTTCCAAAGATCCTACAATAAGCAGAAAAATTTTGCATGCTATAATACTAATGTAAAATATGTTTCAGAGCAAAATCCAATTAAACTGTCTTTTGAGTAATAAAGATTGCAATATTTGAATAAGACAGCTACTCAGATGGTCTAAATAAACTGATTCTTCTATATGCCAGGAAGCATATGTTCTTTGACTTAATGTCCGTAATAATCTTTAAATACAGACACTAAATACAAAAGATCTATCTGGTTTGATTACAAAATTCTCAGAATGAGAACAACTAAACTGATGAATGTAATCATAAATAGTAATTGCATCCTCCCACAACATTTATTCAAATGAAGAGAAACCATAGAACAATCTGAAATTTAGTTTAATGTCAGTATGACACTTTCCTGCAGAACTAGCTAGTGTATATATATCTGACTTTTTTTAAGGGGGTGCAGAGGAGAAGGGGAAAAAAAAAAATCTCTCTCAGCCCTGTATGTTGTTAACAGAAAACCCAGAGGAAAGCCCAGAATTTGTTTTTGTTGACTCCAGGTTTACGTGGGACCGAATCTCAGCCCTGTCCTGCTTGGCTGCTCTAACAGCTCTTACTTATCTGCTCCTGAGGCAGTCACTGAAGCCAGCAAAACAGCTGTTCTCTGAAATTCAAGGGCTGATCTTACCATCTGTACTCAGGCTGGTTGGTTCCTTTCAAACTGCTGCTTGTGGAAGAAGGCACTATTCAGATACAAGCAAGAAAGGCCAAAGCTAAGTCTTATCTAATCTTCATTGCTATTAAAGTACACATGAAAAAGATAGTGCTAATATTATTTCATCTCTCACACACAGAGGTAGTGTGCATAGAACCTGGGAAGAAAGGGTGCCGTGTTCAGCGTTGATTCATTGTGAATAATACAAAAACTGGGATGTTGTGTGTGACTGAGCACACAGAGGATCTGTTCTATGGGAGACTAGAAATGAAGCATTTTCTTTATAAACTCTACAGCCTGTAGGCTATGCAATTCAAAATTTGTTACAAATCAGGAGGTTGGTTTAGATCCAGTGTCTTCTTGGCTGTCTGAGAATAGCTAAAATAATTTCAAAATCCTACAAAATGGTCACTATTTTCGATGTTTTGATTTGCCTATCTTCCAGTAAGATTCTGGAACTCCACCTGCCTCCTGCTTATAACAATTTATATTCACTTGTTAATTTTCTGTCTTTTAGGCTCTGAGTGTTAATACCTCAGAAACAGCCACTTTGGCCATTGGTACCTGGGTATTTTTATTGTTGTGTTTTTTTAACCACCAACCAAATAGAACAGTTTGAAGACTCTATTAGGACCTCCAAAGCTCTAGAAAGCATTCAAAATGGCCTTTTGTAGTATCTTATATGCTGTTAACAGACCTGCAGATTATCATACCTTATGTCTGGCCTGGGTTTGGACATAGGACTATGCCAAGCATTTATATCTAGAGTTGTTATTAAGAAATTGAATTCAAAACAAAACCCTGAGATCCTTTACATGGTTGTTTCATTTCACTTGGCTATTACTGCCATCTAGTGATACAATTTACAATATTCAAAACTTCCCATTTAGAAACTATATTGCATCAAAAATACTTGGAAATGTGCAGGACATATTCTAAAAATCCATGCTGCATTTACTTACTAATGTAATGTCCCATGCTGGCATGCAATTTTATACATATTCAGTTTTGAAGGTTGATGTTTTTTCTGTCTTCCCTATAAGAATGCACTTGAAGACCCAGATACTTGCCCAAGAAGAAAACTTTTCAGAGCCATAGGAGTTTATAATGTATTCAACTTCTCTTCTGGCAAATTTCCCTAGAAATGGCTATATTATTTATTACTGCTGTAATTGTAGTTGTTAATAAATGATTCATAATTATTTATGTCAATATAAGTTATGAAAATAGTTTGGGTCAAGTAAAGAGAGCTAAATTCTTCCTCTTTTCAAAAACCAGAAAGTGTCCCATCTTATTTGAAAAGTAATCACTTCCCAAACCTCCTGCCTACCTACCTTACATCTCGGATATTACCAGAGGCTGAAGATCAAATGGAAATAAGGCACACAATCTTAATCATGAAGGTAAATTGCCTATTTTAAACACTTATTATTTGTCTGTGATTTGAGCTCTTTAAATGGAGGTTAATCTTTCTAAAGAATTCACTGGACCTCAAATTGGCAGCTTAATTCATATGAAAAGATGAGATTTATTACCATCTGGTTTTAATTCATAAGTAGCAAATTACCTAGTGATTTTTGTAGCTATGTGCATTTAATTTTTTTTTTTTTAAATGAGCTTATCTCACTTACCTGCATGGTCAGCCAATTCATAGTGTTTCTGAGTTTAAATCAAGTTACACATAGAACAAAAAGATACCGACAAAAAAGTCTGACACTTGACATCATCACATCAACCATATTCAAATTTGGTTTTGATTGTTAATTGAACTGCTCCTGAAAAGTCTTCCCACACAATTCTACCCTAGGACAGTTCAGACTTTCCAAGCTTGCCAGAGGTGTCTGGATCACAGACCAAGCACTGAGGATTCAGTCACAGTGAGCTCCACTAGCTTTTTCTTCACAGCTTCATGTTTCTCCAAGTACTTCCACAGGCCTCTAGGCAGTGTTTTTACACCCATTTAGTTATCTTTCCTTGCTATCTTCCCTAGCTTTGACATTCTAAAGAGTGTTGATATTCCTTAAATTAAGTAATCCTTGAGTCCTTTATTGTAGCAGAAAATTGTATAAAAAACACTTTGGCTATCATTATCAGAGCGAGCTGATGAATATTCTGCTTTAATATTTCCAAATACCAAATGTCTTCCTGTATTTTTCTATTCTCAGTGTTGAAACAAATATGTATGTTTAATTCTGATTTTAGACTTAACTCTCTGTACAAAATAAAACTGACAATTAGCATAAATCTAATCCTATTGTCACATGTAGCAGCAGCCTCAGTGCTAGATAACTTAATTAAAATCATCTCCAAAATCCCAGAAAGCTTAATTCTTAGATTTTCAGCTTTTCGATACCTGGATAAATCTCACTGTAACAATACAAAGAGGCAAATGCACCTCTGATCTCTTTCCAGTTTTGCACCAACTGTGCAAACTGGAAAGAAGAAAACGCAAGACAATGTATTTTGTACAGTGGATTTTCATTCTTCCTGGAATCTCTTCAGATTTAGATACTATTAATAAATATACACTCTACCATATTACAGTCAGATATTCAAAACACATATTTCTAACCACTTGAGTAAACTGAAAGAAAATGCTTCTTCTGTAGTCAAAGGTGTCTTAGCATCGTTAATTAAATACACAGATTATACTGTTTAGAAAATTTGACTTCTTGCATTCATGGGTCATTGTCAAATTAACTAAACTGATGGACTATTAACAATTCTAACTTACACTATTTTATGAGTCACAACATATCTAGTGCAAGAGATGACCCCAACTGATGGAAAAGTGTGCATTCCAAATTATCTTTTTAAGAAGCCATCTGCGAGTGTCAGAAGTGCAAGTTGGGATAGAAAGCAGAAACCACACTCATACAGAGAATTCTGCAACTTGCCAGAGCCAGTGAAATGGATCAGACAGGCTTTTAAATCAGGGTATTACCCAGAACTAGTCCAGGGAATACGGACACACAGCATTTCACTTTGAAATGAAATAAAGATAATAAATAACAATTCTTTTTTTCTGAAAGCAACTGTTGGCTGTTGCAAAAAAATAACAGCCTGGTATGGTTTGACATTAGGTCTTGAATTGAAACTATGAGTTCATCATGACCAAAAGCGGGGGATCTTCCTCCTTCCTCCTCCTTCGGACTATAAACACTGCTCTTTCTCCTTCTTTCCTATTCTGGCTCTCCCACACATCATGCCCTGAATTGAGTCAATTCAAGTTGTTGAAAGAGAAGAAAATCAGCCTAAGAAAGAAAGAAAAATGAATAGCTTGTCTATGATTTAAATACTTGAAACGATTTATCCAGTGGAGTGCTAGATCTGGTGTGAGGGAGAAGGCGGGATCATGCAGCTGGACCCAGCTGAAGAATAATTTACCTATTCTCACAAGAACAAGCCATTACATTTCATCAGTCCTCAGTGCAACTTTATCCTCAAACTGTGCTTCCAAATCCTCCATCTCCATGTCACTTATACCGTGTTGCACCCTGCTATGTCTCAGTTCCGGTGCTTGTTCAACCAGAGTACTCTCATGAATAAAAGACATTAATGTTTTCATTGTCACTGGCATACTTTACTGGGTTACATTGGCTAAAAAAGAAAAGAAAGTCAAACAAGCCACACTGAACCTGACCTAGTAAAGTGACAGAGACGCTTGATCAAGGCACTTGAAGAAGCCAGGTTAGTCAATCATACTGGTTTAGCTTGCCACTAAATTGCAGTCTCCCTCAGAATTAGTAAAACCTGTTTTCCCCTCAGTATTCTCACTTCTCACTCCATTTCTTTCTTCATTTATGGACAGAATAGCAGAACAGAGTAGCTGGAAGATAGAATTGGGCCATCATTTGTCAGAAGGACAACTAGAAGGTAAGTGGGGAATATTAGCCCACCCTACTCCTAATCTTTCCTGCAACTGGGAAATTATCTGAAGCTCACAGCTTGAAAGTTTCAATAGTAGACATCAGCAGCATGTAAAATTATTTTATTCTAATGATAATTGAAGAAACTTAGCTGAAAAGGATTACCATACTCTGGTTAATTGAAAAACCAAGACTGAGCTAAATGTCAAGTTTAAAAATAGTATAATCTCATTAAACTGCTTCATTTTTTGCTGTAATAAAGGCAAATCTATTATAACTATGCCCCTATAAAGACAATAGGTCAGAAATTATAAAATAACAGCATATGAAATTATAAAATTCAGCAATAACATACCCACTATAATCATAGTCTTTATAATATCTCATAAAAATGAATTAAAAACACAGTAAATACTTTGCCTTACGACAGTTGGCTATGTATCTTCATATATTGAAAAAGTAGTAACACAAGGTATATGGAAATATTTTTGTTGTTGTTATAAATACGATTTTTATAAAGAAACATCTACATAGCAATTGCAGAAGGAAAAGGGGCTAAAGATTGTGAGTTTTGTTCCTGTTTGGAAGTAAAATGCTCAAAATTAAAAGACAGGGTCAGTCAGGTTTGCTTTTTTACATTTTATTAAATTTTATACTTAGGAAAAAGTTTTGAGCTTGCAACATTAGAGCTGCAGTTTGACTCGTCAGCTTCAAAGCTGAGGACACGCAGCAATCAGATATTGAACCAGGCCAAACACATCAGCTCTGCAGTGACCATCTCTGGGTCAATCCATAACTCAGTCTCCTCCAAACCCTTACCAGTTCTCACTGCACTGTTGAGAATGATTTGGCAAACTCAGCTGGGATCATTGTCGTGGAACACTCTTGAGATGGGCCCTTTTACTCCTCCAGATACAGCTCAGTGTTACAGCCATATCCATAAAAAGCATCAGGCCCATTCTAACAAAGATCAGCTTCCAGGTGGAACAGATGTAACCAGGTCTTTCTGCTCAAAGCAGGGTCAGCTTTGAGGTCAGATGAAATTACCTGGAGTTTTATACCCTCAGTTATTGAAAAACGCCCAAGGACAGAGTCTGTACAAGTTATTTGTGCAGCCTGCTCCAAAGTTAATGTAAACCTGCCCTGGAACAGGATGACCAAACTATTTCCTTTGTACCATCAGACACTACTGGGCAGCAAGGACTGTGAAGACTTTTGGTGTAAAAAGATTCTAAAGTCTGATTTCTGGCAAAAGCAAAAGTGAAATAAATTAAACAGTTGATATGTGTTCAGCAGAGCAGCCTCCTACTCTCTTACAGTGGCCATAAGGGATACAACAAGAGAAGCACCCCCTATAAATGCTCTTTGAAATACTGATCACTTCTCTGCCTATATTCCTCAGAGCAAAATCACCCAAAAAGCAGGTGTTTTTTCTTGCCTACTTTTTTTTTTTTTTTCTCTGATCTACTATTTCTTTGCAAGAGGTGAACTAAGACATTGAGAAATTCTGGACAGCTGCTAATTCAGCTAACATCTATAAAGACAGTTTTCTCCTAAAATTCAGATGTCTGTACATCTAAATGAAACAAGGCTGAAAACAGCAGGTTGCTATTATTTCACTGAGCAAGGTCACCTGGAAAACTGCATCTGAAAGAAATATAAAATGAACTGGCTGGATCAAAATCTGAGAATGCTCACCTGGATAATGAAATCACTACCTTTGTAATTAACTACCCACAAACACTCCTTCTCAACACTGGAAACCAGGCTAAAGTCCAAATTAAAATCAAGATCAAAGCACTCAGAGAATATTCTATTTAAATAAGTTCCTGTCTAAATAACTGTTTATCACCTTCCATAAGTGTCCATTTTGCCTTTCTGGGCAGTAGTTAAAAGAAATTAATATTCAGAATTGATACCTTAATCCTTTCTGAATTCATAATCCCATTTCTATTAGAAAATATGTTACATAAAATAGTGTCAGAAACAGACAATTGAATTTCGGATTATTGAAATAGGATAAAATACCGAAATCCTTGTGTTTTCAATAAAAAGCAATCTACTATGAAAAGAAAAAAACAAGTTTTATACTGAAAAGTTTGAAAGCAAATATTGATAGTGGTTTGCATTTCAACTTTGCAGCTACCAGAGATCAACAGAGTTTCATGTGTTTTTGCTGTAACTCAGCTGCAGAGGAGCTGTTTGGGCTTCGGTCTTACAGAGCGATACAAAGTATCTTTATGAGGAGAAAATCCTAGATAATAGAGAATTATCTCATTCCTAAGGAACAGCCTAACAAGAACCAACACTGAGAAGTAGAAAAAGAAATGCAAGATGATTAATCATGGTGGAGGAGAGGGGCAAGGGATTACCAAGAAAAAAAAAGGGTCCCATCTTTTGACACTTCAGTCAAAATGAGGTAATCTTTTGAAAGAAGAACTACAGTAAAACAAAATTAGTAGGATCAACAGCAGAGGTAACAAGGCAAAATGTAAGAGCCTGCTAGGTGATCACCTCCTATCAAACCTTCTAAAGCTTCTTGTTGCCTAGAGTTCCATGAATTCCTTCTCATTTACAATATTTTGCTTCAAAACAAAAATCATACTTTATAAGTTTCAGAACACTTTGTGATGTATGCATAAGAGGGGAGAGGAAACTGTATTAAGCCAGATCTTAACTGAGGAAGAAAAGCAGATTAATCCCAAGGGAACTTTTTTCTAAGGCTTAACATCTGCACAGAAAATTCATTCTAACAATAAGATACAAACCTATTCCCTACATTTTCTGGTAAGATGCATTTTCTGGCTATAGATTTGAAAATGAAAATGTTGATATTCCAATTTAAATTAGCAATTTATACACAGTAATTCTGGTCATTTTTGTGTAGCTGTGCATTTCACCTGATTTCAGAGCCCAATTTGATAAACGTTTTGCAATTTCGAGAAGGAAGGGCATAAAATAAATAGCTTTTCATATTCCTTAGGTGAATGAAATTACTTTCCATGGAGTAAGTCGTTTCTGAAAAAAAGGAAAACTTTTCACCACAAAGAAAAAGTCATGGTTACCAAAGTTCTGGTTTATATACATTCTGACAAGCTTCAAATTCTTGTTTTTATTGGAATATTTTTAAATATATATATATGTATATACACACACCCCCCCCATACATGCACACCCACACTAAAAAAGGAATTTCATTTCCTGTGATTAAACTATTTTCAAAGTGAATTTGGTGAAAACATACACAAAAATTTAAAAAAAGAAAGGAAGAAATAAAATATTGAAAGGCCTTTAAACCCTGCATAGACTGGAAAAAAATCTTCTATTCAGGAAACCATTTTTAATAGTTACTCTGTCTTACTTTCACTAGCCAAAATACTGTTCAATGTTTTTCTGATATGTTTATGACACACTTGCATCACCCAATGTACTTCAGAGCTTGGCATAAAGAGTTAAGATTTGAAGCCAGTTTTAAAGAGTGAATGCTTACTGNTAAACGTTTTGCAATTTTCGAGAAGGAAGGGCATAAAATAAATAGCTTTTCATATTCCTTAGGTGAATGAAATTACTTTCCATGGAGTAAGTCGTTTCTGAAAAAAAGGAAAACTTTTCACCACAAAGAAAAAGTCATGGTTATCAAAGTTCTGGTTTATATACATTCTGACAAGCTTCAAATTCTTGTTTTTATTGGAATATTTTTAAATATATATATATGTATATACACACACCCCCCCCATACATGCACACCCACACTAAAAAAGGAATTTCATTTCCTGTGATTAAACTATTTTCAAAGTGAATTTGGTGAAAACATACACAAAAATTTAAAAAAAGAAAGGAAGAAATAAAATATTGAAAGGCCTTTAAACCCTGCATAGACTGGAAAAAAATCTTCTATTCAGGAAACCATTTTTAATAGTTACTCTGTCTTACTTTCACTAGCCAAAATACTGTTCAATGTTTTTCTGATATGTTTATGACACACTTGCATCACCCAATGTACTTCAGAGCTTGGCATAAAGAGTTAAGATTTGAAGCCAGTTTTAAAGAGTGAATGCTTACTGCACAAAAGGAAAATATTTTACTTTTTGCTGTTTATCAGTCTGTCTCAAAACAAAGCTGTTGCAGACGGTACAGAGGCTGCTCAGACATAGTCTCAGCTAGAGATACTGCTAGACATGGATTACATTTGCTCACAATCTGAAAAAGATTACTTGTTTCCTTTCTTTGTTTTAGGAGCTCACTATTTTGCTACAAAGGCATAGAAGTCTGTCACGATTTATCCAATGATAGAAGAATAGACCACTGTGCAATCCTGCACTGGATGAATCTTTTGGGACACATGAGCCATTACCCAGTAGCACTTAGAGGAGTCACTCAAAGCAGAATTAAAAATTGTCTGTGTGTACAGCTACAGAAGTATCAGGAGAACCCTGGGTTCAGGTGCATTAAAGACAGTAAAATCAGAGCTGAACAAATCTATTTGGAGGACTGTGGCAAAATCTTGGCCTCTTTAGATCTACTAGAAATATATATGTTTTCCTTCAAGAGAGCCATAGCCTTTTCCTGTTGTCCATCCATTTCCATCAGACTTCATGCCACTGTAGGGGTCAGGCTGATAGAAAGAGACAGAATATATGTCTCAAAGCATCAGGAAAGTCAAAATCCTTATAAAATGCATTTTCTCTCATGAAGTTATTGATGACAATTCCCCTTCTTTAACTTCACATCTCAGTCCCCTTCATGACAATATAAAGTACCTTCTAGTTTATCTAATACTCCCCCTTAAATACAAGATCCAGACATTTTCGCTTTGCTTTATGTTGCCCTTTTTTCTCTTTCTACTTGCATACTCTTTACTATGATTCTTTCCTAGTAAAGGCTATTTAAATCATAGAATCATAGAACAGTTTGAACTGGAAGGGACCTTGCAAAGGCCATGTAGTCCACATTCCCTGCAATCAGCACTGACATCTCCAACCAGATCAGGCTGCTCGGAGCCCCATCCCACCTGACTTTGAATGTTACCAGGGATGGGTCATCTGCCACCTCTCTGAGCAACCTGGGCCAGTGTTTTCACACGTTCATTGTTAAATCCTTAATTCTTATATCTGGTCTAAAATGACATCCCTTCAGTTTAAAACCATCACCCCTTGTCCTATCACAATAGGTCCTGCTAAGAAATTTGTCCCATCTTTCTTGTGGGTGCCACTTCAAGTACTGAAAGACTACAAGATTTCTCTGGAGCCTTCTCTTCTCCAGGCTGAACAATTCCAACTTCCTCAGTCATTTCTCATAGGAGAGATGTTCCAGAGAGATGTTCCTCTCATCGTCTTTGTGGCCTCCTCTGGACTTGATTCAACAGGTCCACGTCCTTCCTGTGCTAAGGACCCCAGAGCTGGATGCAGCACTGCAGGTGGAGTCTCACCAGAGCAGAGCAGGGGGACAGAGTCTCCCTCACCTGCTGCCCATGGTGCTTTGGATGCAGCCCAGGACACAACTGGTTTTCTGGGCTGCCAGTGCTCATTGCTGGGTCATGTCCAGCCTCTCACCCACCAGCATCCCCAAGTCCTTCTGGGCAGGGCTGCTCTCATTCTCATCCCCCAGCCTGGACTGATATAGGGGGTTGTTCCAACACAGGTGCAGCACCTTGCAGCTGGTCTTATTAAACCCCATGAGATTCCCATGGCCCACTTCTCAGNTTCTCATCCCCCAGCCTGGACTGATATAGGGGGTTGTTCCAACACAGGTGCAGCACCTTGCAGCTGGTCTTATTAAACCCCATGAGATTCCCATGGCCCACTTCTCAGGCTTGTTCAGGTCCCTCTGGATGTCATCCCATCCTTCGGGAGTGTCAACCGCACCACTCAGCTTGGTGTCTGCTGCAAATTTGCTGAGGGTGCACTCAATCCCTTCATCTAAGTCATTAATGAAGATACTGAACAGCACTGGTCCTAGTACAGACCCCAGAGGAACACCATTTGTCACTGATGTCCACTGGGAGGCTGAGACGTTGACCACTACTCTCTGGGTGCAACTGCCCACCCAATTCCTCATCCACCGAACAGTCCAACAATCAAATCCATCTCTCTCCATATTAGAGAGAAGGATGTTGTGGAGGACTGAGTCAAAGGCTTTACAGAAGTCCAGACAAAGCCTTTCCCTTGCCCACTGATGTATCTCTCCATCACAGATGGCCCTTGGTTTGGTCAGGCAGGACTTGCCCTTGGTGAAGCCATGCTGGCTGTCCCAAATCTCCTTCCTGTCCTCCATGTGCCTTAGCAGAGCTTCTAGGAGGATCTGTTCCATGATCTTCCCAGGCACAGAGGTGATGCTGACAGGCCAATACTTCCCAGGATCTTCCTTTCTACCCTTTTAAAGATGAGTGTTTCACCTTTTCCAGTCACCTGGGACTTCACTTGACTGCCATGACCTTTTAAATATCATGGAGAGGGGATTGGCAACTACACCAAATGACTCCCTCAGGACTTCAGGATGCATCTCATTCCTTAGGTGGTCAAGAACTTGATCTTTACTTGCAGTGGGGAATACTTTTCTCATCCTGCTGCCCATTCACTCTACAGGTGTGGGAAGAGAGGTTGTCACAGATGACTGAGGAAATTCTGGGATGCAATTTAGCAAGTACTTGCTAAAATTCTCTATTTTGAAAGCAGAAATGCAATGCTTCCTGACCTATTTTAGTTTTAGCATAACCATTATCCCATGATACTGCATATATAAATTATTGCATAACCATATTTAAACTAAGATCTGTAAACATATAATGATGGCACCAAAGTTATGCCCTAGAGCACACTCTTTCTGAAAGAACAGACATTAAAAAAAAGTAGTGTTCTTAAAAAGCAGGCTAGAAGACTGTTTATCACAACCACCAAATATTAGCAAGGAGTCTATAGCAAATATGTCTAAGTTAGTATGCCCTAATGAACTAAGTATGATATTACCAAAATCTTATGTCCTGAAATATAAATTCTATTAGTCATAAATCGAAAGTGTGTTTGACAGTTTTGCAGCAGGTTTCAGCTACAAGTAGAAAATAAGTCTTCAAATATATGGAACAAGTATGAATTTTATTCTTACTCCACTTAATTATTTTATTTTGCTGACTATCTGAAACTGAGCCTGAAGCAAGAATTTTAAGCCTGACTAGGATTGGGATGCTGTATTTTTGTCATGTTCAAATTAAGTACCTGAATGGAACTTTGCTTTTAGAACAAGGGTGAATAATATAATAATTGAACAAATCTTTCTATCAAACTACAGAAAATATGAGTAAACTGTATTTGTACTCAGAAATTTTAGAACAAACAGGTCTGCTGTAACATTTTTTCAGAAGCACAGCAAATAAAATGTAACTGCCCACAATCAGTTAAGAACTGTTGACCTCTTCATATCCATAACTTCAACATTGTGTCATACTGTTTTCACAAGAATGCTCTCCAAACAGCTTTCAAGGTTAATTTTGCTGTTACTCCCTCTGGCAGGGTAAGCAGATAATTCTGTCTCCTCACTAATTTCTTTCCCAGCTTCTTTGATATCAGTAACTGGTACCAATGCTAAATGAAGTTTTCATATTTTGCCAAGGCCACTGTTTGAATTTGTCTGTCTGTTGTATTTCTAAAGGTGATATTGATACTTCAAAGGATGTAGAAAAAACATTGTCTGCTTCTTGTTAGTGAGATTGCTGAGAATGTTTTATATCTTCAGTGACAACATTGTAGGGCAAGCTGCTGTATTGTCTCCATTCCTATTTCAGCGTAATTAAAATTGAAGAGGATTTGCTTGAACCTGATCAAAAGTATTTCCTTCTGTGGCTGTATAATCGATTGGAGAAAAATATAAATCTCTTGGTCACAATGTCAAACATTAAGATATAAATTAACTGTATAAATGTTAAAGTTTTACTTTACAGATCACGTCCTTCAAAAAGTGTTACATTTCTTGTATTACTCACATTATTAATTCTACTGAAATAAGACTATCCTTCTAAGTGTAAACATGTAAAGTTGTTTAATTTGGGGGCTGTGAAGCTTTCGGATAGTCAGCTTATTTGTTTACAAAATTAATAGATTCAAATTTAAACTAATGAACAAGTTCCTAAATATTAAAATATGAACTTTTGTTCAATGAAAGCACAAAAACTGTAAGGCCTGCTGCTGTGAATCAAAATAATTTCACCCCACAAATCTTTACTCATTTACATCAGCTGGGGAATCTGTCTACAGGAGATGCAGGAGATACTTTACACTTGAGGCTAACAGATTGTTCAGAAGTGCTACTGCCATTTACTCATCAGTCAGGAAAATGCTTCAAGTACTTGAAGTCTTATGAGCCAATACATATATTTACAGGTGAAAGAAATTCCCACATTTTATTAACAGGTAGGTTTTTTTCCACATCTGAAATGCATTCTTTTTACAAAACTGCATCGATTTTAAATTGGATTAGAGACAAAAGCTGGTGTGTGGAAACGGCACACAACAGTAACACCATTCTGAGACAAGGCACAGAAAAACTCCTGCAATTCTGGCTTTTTACACTTTGAAGGTATGGTGCTGCAGTCAGGCCAGCAAGTCTTGCTTTCTTGCTTTTACAAAAATGGGGAATCCATTTATACTTTTCTTTTTTTTTAATTAATCCCCTATTGAAAACTAACTAGTGAATTGAACTGGCCTATGAAGAGGAATGCCAAAGCCAGAATCAGCACAAAATAAGCAACAGAGGCATGTGGCTGGGACTCAGAGGAAAAGCAAAGAGGTAGCAGTGCTCTATTAAGATTTTCTCTGCTGATGTCAAGAAACAGAACCTTTAGAGAAATTCAAAACTGACTCAGTCAGGGATTTACTTTAATTACCCTACCTTCTATCAATATCTTCCTCTATACTTCCACAAAGATAACAAGAGGTTTATTTTTGAACATACTGGATCCTCAGTATTATTATACTGAATGTATTAGTACTTCAATTAGTGTACTAATGAAGTTACTAATTACTAACAAAGTACAATGAATGAAGACAGCAAAGTCACCTGCAAGCAAAAACAAACTAAAAAGATTTTTAGAAACTGCTCTACATGCTCCTTTCTAGTGAAAAATAAGGTGACAATTGTTCAGATACTTCTATCAATGCTCAACTTTAAATACAACTTTTTTTCCTTTAATATCAGTCAGTCTGCAGGGACTTAAAATGCAAATTATTTAAGAGTATACTACACTGCTGTATTAATTGGAGTGGTCCACTCAAGTCATGCAGGAATACACAGTTCAGATATGAGAAGCCAGAAATGCAAAGCCATTTTGTGGAGTGTTCATTATACTCTACGTATCTGGCAGAGATTAAAAGGCTTGGAGCAGCTTATCCCCCCAGTCATAACATTACTGTAAGCTCAGCAATCCTTTCCAGAGAACTGTGAAACAATTTGTTTGTCCTACTGAGGACAGGAGGGAATTGTCAGCTACTCGTCTGTTCACCTTGTTTCCTCACCGACACCCTGGGGAAGACACCTCCGTGCAAAAGCAACTTGCAGCCTTTATCACATACTGGAGATGGATCACTTAATAGCTGCATCATGGAGCATCACATTTTAGTTCAGAAACACCACTTGGAAGGGAGAGAGTGACAGCATCAGAACACCAGAAATGGTTCAAATTTAGCCTGCAAAATTGTGCAAAATTGAAACCAATTATTTTTGGTAGCCCAGAGTGGTCTGCAGTTTAAGACAACTCCATGCCACATAAGTGAAAAGTATAACTGTGTATGTTCAAGTTCTACCAGTAGATCACCCTCCAAACACATAGCTAAACAGTGCTTTGAATGAAGAAAACAGAGTAAAAGCCACACTTGCATGGAAGAAAAAAATTGATCCCAAATCAAATATTGGGAAGAATAGGAGCCTTTCCTTCTTTAATAGAACAGCAAGAGGCAGTTGAAAGATAGGAAAATCTTTTTAGGGTAGTTTCAAGATATGGTCATATTGGTTAATACATATCAAATGGAACTTAATCAGATCAAATATCTTCATTTAAAAAACAAATAATTCTACTAGTTGTGCTGGAATTCTGGTGTATCTGTACAGTTAAGCAGGGTTTCAGCTTTGATATGTAAAATACTGGCACTTCACATATCCCTCAGAACAGAAGGAGAAAAAACACCCCAAAGATTTTGAGGTTCCAGTGTTTTTGCTGGGAATCTTTCAATGACTTCAGTGGACACTGAATCAGATCTCTGAATATGAGTTTATTCCAGTTGATTTTCATAAGCTGCTTCCTGCAATTTGCGTACAAACAACTTTGTTCGCATGACTTAGCCCAGAAAAAGCACTTTTGAAGGCCAACTACTGTATCTTGTGTTCTTTTAGCCGTTGTTTGCCAGCTTCATTCTTTCAGACAAAATATGCAAGCTTTCTTTCCAACAGCTTTGACCATTATCATTCCTAACAGTAGCATAGTTTTTATAATTTATGCTTCAACTATCTGCTCACATTTCATGCATCTTCATCGTAAGGCAACTTCATTAAAAAAAAAGAAAAAGAAAAGAAAGGAAAATAGAATAATGCACTTTGTTACAAAATTATAACTTGGCATTTGCAAACAAGAATGCTCATTCTCTTCTGCTTATATAATGTTCTATAAACAGATTTTGTGCAAATAAGCAAATACATCACAGAACGAAAAAATGTATCATCTTTGGTCCATATAGTTAAGTACTAAACAGAAGACAGAGGGGAGGTTAAAACAACAAGACAATTAGCCTCACTAATTAGTGCTGACAAATTAGTCAGCATGATGAGCAATATGATCATTCCCACAGCAACCTATCAAGACAGTTCTTTTAGGTACTGTGGCAAAAGGTGATTTTTAACAAAAGATTTCTAGAAAGCAAATAAAAAAGCTTTGTAGTGTATGAGCAAAGCCTTGTTGTAGAGTGGAAAGAAAAAGATTCTTGTTTGAAAAAGTAACAACGAATGCTGTCACCCCTGGTTAAGCAGAGGCACAAATCAACTTCTAAGTAGTGAATAAAAGGAGATTGATGCAGGTACTGATTGTGTATGGAAGGCCTGGAAAGCAAAAAACATCCCTACACCACCAAGTGCTTATGCCTTAGTCCTGAGACAAATCCCAACTCAGGCCACTGCAACCCAAAGCACTTTTAAAACGTAGCAACATCCATTCTTCAGAGTGTTTTTAAAGCTATTTTTAGAATGTGCATTTAACTATGATAAGCACTATGAAGCAATATGAGCAAAAGACAGAAACCTACTGAACTCACGCTTATATCCATAAAAATGTACATGCACCAACCATATACTCTTCTAGAATGTCAGATTCATTGTGGACACCAAGCATCCTTACACATCAACTGTCTGAAATTGTACCTATGATTGTCATCATGTTGTTGCTTAGAAAAGGTCCATTGGTCCAAGAAAACAAACACTAAAGAAAATACGAAACTTAAAGGTAAGCGGAAACTATTTATATGAGAGTGTGCACGTGTATGTTCCATTTTGAAAGCCAGCACTGTAGGCTGGTAGATCCCATTGCAGTTAACAGTTTTCTTCAGTCTATATTCATAATATACAAACAGTAACTCCGTTTCTGATCTTCCTCCTTTTGGTCATTACACAGAATGTGCAATTATGAATGACTCTTCCATTTTTAGTTCAGATGCTATGGTAGAAGGTCTAACAAACACCATTTCTACACTTAAAATGAGTGAGAAATTCAATAGAAAATGCCATTGTCATATCCGAAGTTTTTTGAGAAATACTATTCTACGAATTTGAGCTTAGTTGGATTGTAAATAACAACTTGTAATAGGGAGCTCTCAAACTGCTACTACAGCTTCCTACAAACTATGCCTCCAGCCTAAACATACTTTTCCAAGCTGCCACACAGGTCCAATGAATTGCTTTCCAACCTATTCTCTTTCAAAGCTACAATTCGAATATTATAAATCATGCAGCTGATAGAAGATAAATCTAGAGCTTTCGTTCAACTCTCTGTGTTACAGCCCAGTTCACTTTCCCTTCTGGCTGCATCTACTCTGCAACAATCATTCATGGAAGGACAGTTTACAAGTGTTTTAGAGGAGCAGTCTATAATAGCTTTTAATATTCAAAAGGGGCTGTTCAAAGAGAGTGCTCAAAAGTTGGCAGCTACATGCAATTGAGAATGTTCTAAGACCACTAGATTTTAAATATCAGTTTTAAAATGGCAAACTCTCTCTCTTCCCCAAGGCAGTAATCAGTAACTTAATAACAAGTGCACTGGGATGGTAAAGGATGGGGGGTGGCCTGAATTGTTGTTCTTGGGGTTTTTTAAAGAAACTTTGTTTTATCCTCTCTGGTCATGGTTCAAAATCTGTTTCACGAAGCTTGTACGAGTGTTTTTACAGGAAGCATTTGTTAAATATTTATGATATCAAATTACACATATAACACATAAAATATTGGAAACATCAATTCTTGAATGCATTAAAATTTCAGGCTATTTATTTTACACTAGCTACCAACTTTATATGGCTTTCAGAGGAGTGCCTGAATGGAGTACATTTCAGAAAACACGCCTCGAGGTTGGAAAGGATTAGGTCACCACTTTGTATTCAACATCAAAGGCAGAAGATTGACTGTTGTGTTCTTTTAATTTTTTTTTCTAAAATTTTGAAGTTGCCTGCTCTATTTATATTTCTGAATAAAACACAGTTTAATAAAGGTTTCATTCTGCAATCCAAATCAAAACCAGCATTGTGCTCTAAATAAAGATTGATACATTACAGATCACCTGTAGCAGGTTCTTTCCAAATCCACAAATAAATAATACCAAATATAAACCAGAAAAATCAAGAGATTGTTTCTTCACACAGAAGTGAACAGTCTTACTCTTAGTGAGGACCCTTATCAGAACCCTCAGACCCCACACCAGAGTTCATTACAGTTTTCTGTGGATACAGCCCTTAACCAGAGCTTCACACATCATCTAATGACATTAGATGGCTACCTAGAACTCAGGACTAGAGCTTAAACAGCATCTACATTCCAGCTGCCAACCCAGCAATTTAGTGTTCAACTCCCCAGGAAAGCAAACAAACGATAAACAACCAATCTTCTGTCTCTCCCTCAGAACACCACACAGCAAAACCAAAACTGACAATTTCTCTAGCACACCTATTATATGAAAAGCTGTTGAAATGCCTTCACAGAAAGTGTTCACAGCTCTGAACACTTTCTGGTTATGTGCAGTTTTTCTCTTTGCAGGTGATATAGCTGTCTGATTGAAAGCAGAAAGCCCAGCAGTGTTGAAGTAAGCATTGCATATTAAAAATCACAAAATATAGTACTTGCTTCAGGTCACAACCAGGATGGTTTCACAAGCACAGAACCTGAAGAAAAACCGAAAGAATCAGTTGTACTTTTGTAAAAATCTAGGGAAACATTCATCATAAACTAAAAAACAGATTTTTTTTTTTAAATTCAAGGTACTGTGTACAAATCAGAATGCAATTACTTATGACAGAAAGGAAAAAACTGAACTTGAGGTTTAAAAAGGAAAATTGGGAAATTAAAGAAACTTTGAAATCTTCTGACACTAAAAGAACACACATTGAATTTCAGGACTGTCCAAAGTTATGGATAAAAACCAGCATGTAACAATTAGTATTGTGGCTGCTTGTGACACTGTAGTTCTCTGAATTAATTTGAACCACTTCAAACAATTTTAGCTGATCACTTCAGACTTCTAACATATAAACTAGAACACCTTTATATGAGAGATGCAGTTTTATAGTGTAATTAATATCCTAAAGGAAAGACAGTAACTTGAAAGCAAATGGTTAATGAATTTGTTAGCGAATAGGACTAAATATGGTGAAAGACGTTTCCCAGCCTTGGCATCCAGCACGGAGCCTCACTGGTGCCTGGATAAGCAGGGGAAAGCCTTGTACACAGACCTTGCTATCTCCCCAGTAAAGTCGTATTTGCAAGTGAAGGACATTGATAGAGATTCTCAAAATAGTGAGCTGGGGAAAAGGGGGGTGGGTTAAACTGAAAACCCAGCACAGGTTTTGAGAACAAAAGGTCCTCTCACAGAGTTACACTTTCCAAACACCATTGACGTATGTGAAAGAAAACACAGACAATAAATTCTCATTCTCAGCACAGATTTCAAGACATCACTTTAATTATTCCTATCAGTTCTGTTGTCTACTGCACTCCTCCAATACAAGCGATACTTCCCATGTTTTCAGCAGCACTTTTTGTGTACTCAATGTGCAGGTGCAGCAAATACCTTGGCAAGGGGCAAAGTGATTATCACTTAAGAAAACAGTAACACTGTAGAGTTCATATTTCTTCAAGGTCTTGAGCAAAGCATAAATTCTCATGAAAACGAAGTTATTGCACTTCAAGCATCAGACAGAGAACCAGGTAAGACTTACTGCTGCTTGTAGTGATGATTTTACCGTATTTTGTAATTTATAGACTTTTCTTTCCTTCTCTTCTGCATTTGTCCAGTAATTCAAATAAGTATTTTCTCAGGTCTTAAATGTAAAAGCCTCAAATACTGTGAAATAGTGCAATATACTGAAAAGGGGATATTGCTACTAACTTGTAATTAGTTTTCAGGTCAAGTCTACAGAGCTGCACTTCATTGTTCCTAAGAACTCTACACTTTCTTGTACGTATTTCAAAAACATGCACTGATTAATTTTTAACATACTAAGTACTGTTGAGTCTCTGCTGAGTCCTATGCATTAATGTTGGTTATCTCATACTTCAACCTCTGTCTGCAGTAGTTTTTAACAGCCTTATAGTTCAAAAGAAATGGTACTGTGCAAAGAATAGAAACCATTTTTATTCTCTCCAATATATACATTTATATTCCAGGCTTACTTTTGCCACAGGTGGAGTGGATCGTGATCTGGCTCGTTGTTCCTTTTTCCTATGCATATACTTCTTTGAGAATTGCTTCTAAAGAGGTATAGGGCATGGGAAAATGGGGCAACTGAGGTACTTCACCACTCATCTCAAGCAGCATTGCAAAGGCAACGGTAGAAACATTTAGAGAAACAGATGTGTGAAGAAATGAAAGGTAAATTTATGAAACCCACAATTAACCTTCAAAACCTGCGTTAAAAGATACCGGCACTATTCACTCTGATCTAACGGCTAAATGTTGGTTTCCTCTTGAAACCTGATTTATTACAAGAGCAATATTTTAAGCATTTCTCCAACTACATTATTAAACATATCACTTGATCTAATGTAAAACACATGCATTGCTAATAAGTTACTTCTATAGTCCTTATTCCCATAAGCCTCCAACTGAAAATAACGGAAATGCAGTTGCACAAACAGCCAAAAATGCCACTCTTTCTCCCTGTCTCACAGGTGCTGGGAATCAGCTGTCACTGCATCCAGGTAGTGCTGACTCACATGTGTAAAGCCCAGTCATGCAAATGCTGCCTAAGTGGGTTGTCTGTAATACATCACTTTTTCTTAGGATTTTATCCTTTAAGATCTTAAGTTCCTTTTACATGGTGCCTGCATGTGTGGAATTGTAAAGTCTTCTCTTGTAAAACCTAGTTAATAGTAAATCAAATTAAAAACATACTAATTTTTTTTCTTTCTTTCACCCACAGGTGTCTTGGAGGTGGAAGCAGAAGCTCTCTTTGCTCATTTCATTTAGTAGAAAAACAGTCATTAAACACAATTTTTATGTTTCTGTTCAATTACTTTAATTTACTCTAAATAGCAATGTGTCACATCAATTCTGGGGGGAAAAAGACTGCTGTTATGAAACAATGTAACTGTACATAAGGCGTGTCAAATAAATATCTAATGATTCAGTCAGATCAAAAGTTTGTGTTACACTTCATCACAGTTTCTTACAAGTATTGTAAAGCTGTGGGCTCAGAAAGAGCAAAACAAGATGCATTACAAGTCATTTTACTCGGTGGTTATTGTTATGCTACACTATTCAATATTAAATGAATATTTTAGAAGTTACTTTTCATTTATCTCTAATAGTGTCAGAGGAGTATTCTATATATGTATCACTTTTTTCTTAAATTAAAAGCCAATTTAAAAATTACATCCACAACCATGTCTTTATTCACCCATTTCATATCATAGCTTGGGATAAAGAGAGCTTGTAAGGGATTTTTTTGAATATATAAAAAAAGTTAAATATATATATAGTCATTAAAGTCAAAAGGAACCCTCAGAATTACTTCACAAACAGTGGAAAAAAGATACACAAAACAAAAAAGAGTATAAATAAACAAGAGACAACCCCCTCATACAACTTAGTTTCTCGTATTTCACAGAAATTTCACATTAATAAAAAATTTTAAAAGCAATTGCACCAGCAAAGTGTATATTTTACCTTTAATACATTTCATGTAAAACTTAGCCTATAACAAATCCCAGATCCCTATGCAACAGGACTACAACTGATTCTTTTTTTTTCTTATGGCACAGAATGCACAGTTTAAATTCAAAGCTAATAGGAATAATAAGGTAATCTCGGCCATTACCAAAAATAGAAGGAAATAAAGTGCTTGAGTTGGGAGCGAAATCTATAAAAATTAGAGGCCAAATATCAACCGTAACAAACATGGTAGCAGCAAAGCAAGCAGCGAGGCTGAACTGAACAACATGAACTGATAAACAAACACTTCCTTTATATGATTTTGGATTTTTATATCATTTGGGGTTGTTGGATTTTTTGGAGTTTTTGTAATGCTTTTAAAATCATTTAAGGAGAGCAAATCTAGTTCTCCCTCCTAATACCACTGGAACTGATCCCACCTTCCATGGCTAAAGTGAAAACTACGCAAGCCATAACATAACCTCTAATGGTTCTCAAACTCCAAACACCAGACTCTGTAAGCACCTATAAAGTGATGACACGACAGTATGTATAAATGTTAGAACTCTGAGCAGGTACTGAGCTAGCAGACCTGGAGGAGGGGTGGGACAGTGATGGGACACTGAAGCACAGATAATTTACAGGGGTTTTTTTACCTCTATCCAATTTGTGCTTAATCTTTCAAACACAAACCACAACCCTATGCTTAAACACTTTCCTGAACAAGACTGAAAGGAAAGTAAAAGACATGGTTAAAGTGTGGGAGGAGAGACCTTCCCCCCACCCCTTTTTTTTTGGCACAGTGCAAGATACACTCTAATTATCATTAAAAAAATAATTATTTTAAGTGGGAGCAATAAACCTAGGAGGTAAGGACAGGATGATCCCATTCTGTGAGGCTTAAATAGAAAGACAGAGTTTTAGCTATAAATATCTTTTTCACCTCCTGAAAACATCAGGCTAAGATGAACTTATGGAACAACGTGATGAAAATAACATACCGAGGTACATGTCACATTATTGAATAGTAAATACTCAGTGGTGTAAAATGAAGGGCTGGAAAAATGCAAAGAACATTGCAATACAAAGGAAATCAGTATTAAGGGTTGTACTGTCCAGCAAGTACATTACAGTTTGTATCCCTGCCTGAGTTAAATGGGCAGTGAAAGCTTTAACAAAGTTCCTTTGCACAAATATACTCCTAGTGCTCACTCTGCCATTGCTCATGTAACTGCTGGGAAAAGGGAAAAATTGAACACAAGATGTCTTTTTTCAGAAATCGGGCCCTCATATTTGGAAACATTGTGCATGATGTGATTAGAATCCTGCAGTTCCCATGACTCCCTATTCCTACTTTTGCTTCACTGTATCTGGGCTTTAAACTAGATCAGAGAACCAACCTACCTCAGGGAAAAAAAAAAGAAGAATCAGACAAAAAATTCTGCTTCCCCTCACTCAGCGGAATTATTTCCCCGATCTGATTCCTTTTGTACCTGCACAAACAGCTGCATCAGTATAATACTGAAAGAAATGAAAGAAGAGAAGCAGAAGTTGCTTATGCTGGAAGGACAGTTAGGAACCTCTTTGGAATTGCAGTGTGGGAAAAAAATTTTTACCCTTCCCCTGTACCCAGTTTGCCTAACACAAAATACCCATGACAGATTTGTCCTAGAGAAAAATCTTCATCTCTGCCTATTTCAAAGATTCACAGACACTTGCAAATGTAATTCATCTTCAAACATCTCCTGCCAGCACCGCTGTAAGTGACAGCGGAAAAGCAATAAGGAATCATGGTCTCTACATCCAAATGTATGGCTTCTGCTACAAAACCAACACAGTTAGCAGCAGCGTACTATACTATGAAGACTTACATTCATTGGTTACTGAAACTGAAGCTAAATATTCAAACACTATTCCAGCATACACATGAAATTTTCTTTTTTAAGTGTTTTTTTGAAGATGCCAATAGGTCAGCTTTGTTACTCCACGTGAACAAGAGAGGTGTAGTTCCATATGAAAAACTGTGCAGATTGAACAGCTCACTGATGCTGGGAAGGAGCAGTCCTTCATACCTTTCTCCTCCTCCTGATCTCCTCCTGATTACCTTGGAACAATTCAGGCTAATTTTCTGAGCATCAACTAATTCTTACCAAAGACAGAAACAGGAAAGAGGAAAATTCTTGGCTTTGGGTTAAAAAAAAAAAAAAAAAAAAAAAAAAAGGCAAACCAGAACCAACAGGAAAAAAAATCCACCAAAACCTTTGTATATTTATCTTTGCTTATTTCTTGAGGATTTTTTCACTGAAGAACTGCAATTTAGTGATAATTTACACACCATGCATATGTAATCGATAGAGAAAGGAGAATTTACACACCATGCATGTGCATAGAGGGAGGAAAGAGAATATGAAAAGCCCGACTCAATACCTGACCTCAAATAGCTCAGTATGGGACTAACCTGAGGGTTTCTTGCTCTAGTAAACAAATGCTACAACAATTTAATTAATGAGCTCTAATTCTTCCATCTCGCAATACCTGGACCAGACAATTAGATTTCACACAGCCCCCAGAGGGGTCCCGCTGAGATTCAGCATCTCCCCAAACTTTTCCCTCAGCTGTGGCCGCCCCTGGGGCCGCTGCCGCGCCCTCGGCGCTCCCCCTGCTGACAGCGCCCGGCGCTCGGGAGCGAGCGGACAGAGATGAGGAGAGAGGCAGCAGGTACGGAACGGCAAATCCAGGGAGACAGGGTTTACAAATGCACAGGTGAAGGAAAGGAAGGACTGGATGTTTATGGAGCATATTGGAAGACAAGGTCTATTGCGAGGATGGAAGAATACGGGGCCTTTAGGTTTTTTGGTTTTTTTCTGAGCTCTTTTCTGTTTGCAAGCCATTCATTTCAATAGTACAACCCCCTTCAGAACTTGGGGTCACAGTGCTTATTCCTGTCAGTAAAGTGTATCTATTACCATTATTGATAGTCGGCTTTGATATGCATCCACATTGTGGATTTATTTATTTATTTTAAAAACTAGTCTTTGTAACTATTATGCAAACTACCGGGGGCTTAAAAGTAAAAATATTCTGGCATTATTCAGTCTTAAATCTAGTTCATAGAATATGCATTACAATGTGATCTGAATTCAGCCTTTTCAGTTTGATAAATTATTGCTTTTTGTCCCCATATTCCTTCTCCATTCCGCAGTACCAAGACCTCACAGCTATAGGTATGGGATGCTGTAGATCAAGTGAAGAAAGGAAAGATAAAACGAAAAAGTATTACAATGAAGGAAGGCTAGTGACGCAGCAAACAACTTGTATCTTCTGTCAGGAGCAGGTTCCCCATGAGATGGGTCAAGTTTTTTTAAACAAAATCTCTCTGGTTTTATTTTTTTTTAAATTTTTTTTATGCTGTATAGTATGCCAAGGGGGTTAAATTAAGATTAAGCAGTACTGGAATTTTAATTCTAAAAAATAAGTACTGCTTTGCATTACAGTGAGGGGAGGGGATGTCCATTATCGTATGATGTAATTCAAGGGAGAAAAGCACTTCCCGACCCAGGGAATGCAGCACTTTCCGGCGGGCAGCGCTGCCCCAGCGCGGTGACCGAGCCTGTCCTCAGCACTGCCCGGCGCCTCCGAGCGGCGACACAGGGACGGAGGTGGCCAGCGAGCGACACCCGGCTGGAGCAGCGCTGGAGCGAGGAGCACAGGGCAAACAGCTCGAAAAGATGGCAAAAAGGAAGCCCTGATTGTAGAAGTCGTATTCAGAAATCAGTATTTACTAGTGAGTTGCATCTGCATATCAATCCAGTTCTCACCTTGCTCTACCGTAGTCTCTCCATCTGGAGAAAGAGAGGAATTATTCTGACCCGCTGACTGCAGAGACACCTGCATTTACTTACATAAAGCAACAAATCTACTCACTACTGAACGAATCAGCCTGTTTCTTCCTCTTTCCTCCCATGCTTCAAGCATTGCTCTGTGCAAGTTAAAGAGCTCATCTAACCTTTCAGTGAGTGGGTATATCTCCAAGCTGTTAAAAAAAGCCATTTTCTTTTCTTTTTTTCTTTCCCCCGTTTCCTGCTAACTTAGAAACCTAAATGGACTCCTTGATAGATCAGAGGGTCACCTAAACTCAGAGCATATGGGAAAAAGCATGGCCAGAAAGAGGGAAGGAGAAGTGAATCAATTCCTTCCAACAGCACAGCTAGTAGTACTACTCAACCTATTTCATTTAGATAGGCATGTCCTTTGTATGAGATAGAAATTAATCTTAAAATTAATTAATCTTAATCTTAGAAATTAATCCGTTTGTAATGCTTTTATCTGATAAATGTCCTTAATATTTGTTAAAATAACTGAATAACCTGTCTCCAGTGTTTTTCATTGCTAGCATACTGCCAATCCTACTATAGCTTCTGTGCAATAATATTTTCTGTGCTCAGACCAGAAGAATAATTGTTGCTTTGCAGGAAATTTTCTTCACAACTGATGCAATGACTAAAGACATTAACAACTATGAGACACTTCATAAAGTTATTTCAACAAGACACTTAACCAGACAACAGAAAGCACATCTGTAAGCGTCACCAGACGTTGTCACTCAGGGCTCTGTCAAGAAAAGCTGTCATTAAACCGCAGCAGTAAAATGTCAGTTGCACCTCCACTACACTTACTTACAGCTTACCATTTACATTCAAAGTTTTGGTCATCAAGGGTTTTGTAGTCCCCGTGTTCATAAAAAGTTCTAATAATCAATGGAAAATGGGATAAATGTTTCACCACAGGTTCTGACGAACGTTAATTGCTAACCAGGAACACACGGCAATTACCTTTTGACTTGTAATTGCTCTCATGTGATGGTCGCTTATGAGATCCAATCACTCCATCAAAGTCCTTTTAATGGGTGCTTTGCCTCAAGCCATGCTCTGTATCTTAGGTAAACTATCACAATAACAATCAACGGCATGAACATTAGCATTTTTAAAAAATAATTTATTTTGAGCATATTTTTGCTTGTGTTTATCACCTACATGGCCACTGACACTTCTAGTTTTGTTGAGCTTCCTATTTAGTTCTAACATTGCAGGTCAAATGACAACTGATAAAAACAAAATTTGTTATTAATTAGGATGCTCCCTCCCCAAAATAAATCAATCACACACCACAAAACCCCAGGTCTCTAAATTTTTAATATCAACTGAAGGAAACACAACAGAAAGATCTTACAGGGGAAAAAAAAAATCACATTAACAATACCAAAACCCATTAAAAACAAAATAAAATGCTTTTTGATTTTCTAACAGAACACTACACATCTTTTTTAGTGCAGTCACATGCCAGCACAGGAAAGTTTAGTCATTATATCATCTACTTCTGTTTGCAATAAAAGAGCCAGTGTCTAAAACAGCCACCAGAGTCACTTTCATTGTGTGTCTGTACATGGTTTTCTGCATGAAAAAGGAAGGAAGGAAGCCTCACAAGCTAAACCATAGCATGAGTCTGAAAGACTGCTTTCCTAAGGGAAAAATAAAATACTGTATTAGCTTCCTGTGTCTTTTGAAATTAAGGCTTTTCTCCTGAAATTGTGCAATCGATTATTCCAATATAGTCAGATAATAACACGATCAATGATCGCAGGTTAAAAAAAGCCAAAATACCCACAAATCCACAAGTTTCATTAACACTAAAATACAAATTTAAAAACTGCCATCGTAGTGGCAAAAACTTCGTTGTTTCAAGACATTTGTTCATCTATTAAAATAAGCACAACAATAATCAACAACTAGAAACATTACTATAACAAAGGAATCATGTCTTGTTAATCCTTCTGGTTAGATGTTACCCGTAACACTAAAATGACAAGAATTCACTTCAGAGACTGTCTAGTACTTACTCATTTTTCCAGACCAAACTTTACTTTCTCCAGGATTAATTTGCAATGTTTTAGGACTAGGAAACAGGCTAACTAAAAAATAATGGTCCGTTATTTGTAATGGTCCCTTTCAGACAAATCGTCCTGAACATGGAATTATTTCCCAGTAGCTTTTCCCATAACATCATTGAAACTAAGGGTGGTGGTGTTGGGGTGAGTTTGGATTGGTTTTTATTGAAAAGAAAAGCGGGAATTTCCAACTTACATCTTAATTGCTTTTAAGAGCTGCAAATTGCTGTGGGTGGAATCAGAAGCACATGAAGACAATGCAACTACTGCCCCTGCTAGCTTAGTCAGAAGAGCTTTTCTAAGTGTCAGGTCTGCAGTCATTTCTTTACCTCGAAGCATATGTGGTCACCTACTAGAAGTGTCATGTTTATTAAAAAAAAAAGAAAAAATGAATAACAGACTGCTCAGGTAGATATTCAAGAGAGGCTTTTTTTTTTCTTTTTACTACAAGAAGAACAAAAGATTTTATAAAAGCAGATAAGGGTATGTATGAAGAATATTCAAAATCAGAGTGTAAAAATTTCTCACGTGTCATACTTCAGCATAGTTAACAAAATTCCATTGCATTTTATGGGAGAAAATAATGTTCCTACCTGAGAAATACAGAAAACCTAAGAAGTGAGAGAGCTGCCAGTGTATCCTTATCTTACTTCTGCCATCTCGCTGTAAATACATCACCCTTCATAAAAGGTGACATGAATTTCTTTGAAGTTTGAGAATTAGCACGTTGTCTCAAACATGTTCCGCTCCGCGTGGAAGCTGCTTCATTATCTCTGACTGTAAAAACTCAAGCAGCGGTGACTGTTTACTGAAACAACCTGTAAATGTGTTAGCCCGTGTTTGCAGAGGATAAGGACTGTGCCATTCCAGGCCCACTTCAGACCGTAAAAGTGGTTCTTTTCTCACCCTTATCTGAATCATCCTTGAACAGACTGCCTCTGAACAGAGTTTACACTCCTCTTCTTTGATCTACTTCATAAGAACATCAGAACTGTTTACTTTGAAATGCATACATTTCTTTCTTGGGATGCAGGGCAAGGAGATGGCGTTTAAAGACATGAACAGATAAATTCAAGCGAACTAGTAAATTTCTCATTGTTTCCTATCCTGTCCAATATCCTGACACATAACTGCTCATTGCTTAATCTTATTCTTAAATAAATTCATAAGCATGAACTCAAATTATTCAAAACTTCCCATCCTATTTTCTGAAAATGACCTAACAAATTGCTATGCTAATGCCACTGTGCTCTAGTTTCAACCATTCTCTCCCTGCAGCCTTCTTAAAATCTCTGATACTACATAAACTGAGTCAACAAGTACCTAAGACTTCAGGGGAAGATGAGAGTCCTGACTGCAGCACTCTGCCTCGTGGACAGCACCAAAAAAATTTAACCCTGCACTTTCCAAGTAACTCCAAGCTCAAATAAGCTCTACCCACCCAGACTTAATAAAGAGCACTGAGTTCCTTACAGGCATATTGGCAAGATACTGTATCAGTGTTTCTTCAAGATTTCTATCTGACGAGGACTACTTACTTGCTCCTACCTCACGTCCCTACTTCCTTTGCTGATAGACAGGCAAAGAGATTCTTTCAAGCCTTGCATCAAAGAGGCAAGAGGGACTCAAAATTTGGGAATAAGACTCATAAAAGAGCCTTCTCCCTGTCCTTCTTTGTTATCAGTCCCTTCTGAATCCTCGTCCTTCATAGCAGGAGATAAAGAGTGAAAATCACGGGGGCCGAGGGCAGTTCGGGCAGCGTGAAGAAGCCCAGGCCGTGATGCAATTCCCAGCACCTACGTGGTGAGGAGACGACTCCGCGCTGAACTTGGCGCCAGGTCAGGCAGCCTTGAGTTCTGCAAACTACTGCGCTCGGAGATTAGGCGGATGTAACAATCACCTGAAAGGGGAGATTAAAGCGCTTCTCAATGAGGTCCTTTGTCCCTGGCCTCATTTGATGATTTGGGCCTTTTCAAACCACGCCGGGGAAAGCGCTTTAAATGTTTGCTCCGGCGGCCGCGGCGGCTCCAGTGAGGGCCGGCAGGGCTGGGGACATGGAGAAGGGCCCCTTCTCGGTGGAGTGGCTGGCCCAGAGCAGCCGCAGCGGAGGCCGGGGGATGCCCGGTGAGTCCCGGCCGTGCCCGCTGGGTCCCCCTCAACAGCGGCGGCCGCGGCGCTTTCGGTCCCCGCGGGCGGGGCACGGCCGCCACTGCGTCACCGCCCGCGGGGCTCGGGGCCCGCCGACAGAAGGGTCCCTCGAAGGGTGCCCCCCTCAAACGCCCCCATCTGTTCCCGCAGACACGCCCCGGGACCGGGAGGCCGCCGAGCGCCGCAGCCCCGGGCACGAAGCGGAGCCGGGGGGCGCCGCGCCCGGGCGGTCCCGCACCAAGTTCTCGGCCGTGCAGCTGCAGGAGCTGGAGCGCAGCTTCCGAGAGCAGCGCTACATCCGCGCCGGCGAGAAGCGGCGCTTGGCCGCCGTGCTGAACCTCTCCCAGAGCCAGGTGAGCCCAGCCTCGCCCTCCGCCCGAGCGGGACACGGGCCCCGCGGGGGTGGGAGGCACCTCACGGTCACCGGGGGACGGGGGCAGTGACAGTGACAGCTCCTGTAGCAGCGACAGTGACAGCTCCTGTAGGTGCGGCGGCCCGGGCCGCCCGTCAGCCTCGCCCCGCTGGCAGCAAACGGGCTTGAGCAAACTTACAGCCCTGCCTCGCCTGGCCCTGCCGTGCCCGTCGCAGCTCCGACTCCTCCAGAGACAAGGTGAGAATGGAAAATGGTGAATGCAAGTTCAAAAGCTGAAACTTCACTGGGGGTGAAAGTGCTTCCACAATCTCCAGAACTTCAATTTTCAGGATAATTCTTTTTTATGGTTATGTATCTATTTGACAGATTCATTGTAGGATTTTTGAATAGAACTACCCCTACCCAGCCCTTTTAGCCCCACTGCACCAGTCTCGTGTTACAGCCCTGGTCCAAATCTGAGTATTGGCTTGCCATGGGTCATGAAGTCTTCACAGTTTGATTCCTCATCATGTCAAGACAATTACTCTGCATTAAATATAGACCAACGTTATTAGCCATACACCTGTTAATGCATCCTGTTACTTTGACAATGTCTGCCTTCAGAGCGTATTACTATATGGAAAAGGGATAAGTGGTTGGGTTCTTGACTCTTTTATTCTTATCCTCAGATAAAAACCTGGTTTCAGAATCGTCGTATGAAGTTCAAACGCCAGACCCAAGATGCCAGGATCGAAGCTCTTTTCTCGGGCTTATTTTTGCCCTATCTTTGTTGCCCAGACACAGCTACATCCAGCCATCTTCATGGGATGGATGTCAATATCTCTGCTACCTCTGCTGTTTCCCTTCACCCAGCTATGCCAAACCCTGCCTTGTTGCCTTCTGTTCCAGCTCAGTCTCTTCAGCCAGTGTTGCCAAGTCCAGCTTTACTATTGCCTCCCGGGCCAGGATTATCCTGTTACTCTTCTGTGCTTCCAGCAGTGACTCTAACCACTGAAAGTAAAGGACTGATGTTCCAACCAGATCTTCCTTCCTGTTAAAAATGTCAACGATTATCTGTAATCTAAAAAAGAAGTGCCCAATATCTCTAAGAGTAACTATTTAACTTATTTTGTTATATTAAATAAATTGATGCTTCTTTGAAGGATTTTCTTTAACATAAAAAGTCTGACTAGCAGAGAAAGTAATTTACCCATATTAGAGAATTTATACCGAGAGTGGAACTGGAGGACATGAAACCTCTCTTTATTCCTACAGACTTCACCATGCTGTATGGAAATCTCTATATAAATTTTGCCTATCTGTAAGTTTTTGGAAAATAACCTATAATCATGTGGGGATCTCCACTAAAAAAGCGAAGTACTGTTTACACTGAAATTTACATAATAACTGTGCCATTTAATAGACAATGGTGTTAAAAACTTTGTCCACTCTACTTAAGTGTGGGTTTTTATTTGTGAACTACAGCAAGTGCATTTAAATTAAAATGTTACCAAAGATAAAAAACACTGTGAACAAAACTGAGCAAGTTGCCCAGTATTCTCTTTTATATATATATTCTGCACCATTCTTCAAATGGTCTCACCTGTTTTTTGACGGGCATGCTGCATTTATGCACTTAAAGAGAGATGAGGTTAAGGAATTAACTAGCAAGCATGTATGTTGATGCCAATGTCAAGCATACTTGCAATTTAAATCTGCTTAGGAAAACGAATTTTTCACCAATTCAGGTCTCTTGGGACACTCAAAAGTATTTCACTTTTTACTTCCAAAATTTGCGGCTGTAACTTGACAGCCTCCCTAATTTTTAACCTGCAGAATTAGTTTATAGGCTTGCTCTTAGGAACACTTCGGGCTGTTCCTAAAAGTCACAAAGCAAGCTTTATGGAAAATGGCAAAGCCAAGCCTTCAGACAATGGGAAATAAGACACGTTACATCAGCATAAAGCAGCCGCAGCAGCAGGTGTGGCTACATCTCCTTCCCTGATCTAGAGCAATCTAACTTGCTCACTAGGTGATGGTTAGACTACTTTATAATGGTAAAGAGAGAAAAAATTACCTCCACAAAACAAAACACCACCACCACCAAGAAAGAAACCCAAGCCCTCCCTTCCTCTGCTCACAAGGGGAAAAAAAAGGGCCTGCAACAGCTCTGTGCCGTGCATGCCCTTTTCCCCCCATCTCCCTCCACCCTCCATGTCCGTGTACCTCTCCCCCATCTCCCCCTTCCATCCCGTTTGGTAGACAATAAGGAGGAGGGGAAGTTGGGAGACACTCGAAGGAATTTCCCCCGCCACGCCCCATCTCAGTGTTCCACCAGGGCAGCGCTGATCCGTGACACAGCCAGGCAGCTGAAGGGACAACCTGTGCATTTCTCGGTCACTTTGAACACACTCTGCAGAAAATTCCCTTTACTCCTTCCAAGTAAGTTTTTCACAAGTGAGAAGCCCCATGGCTGTTAAATAGAAACTCTTGATGACTCACTGAATCAGAGGGTGGAGGGTGGAAATTTGGACTAAAATGCAACAATCGAGTAATGTATTTAAAAGGCCTTTCAGGTGAATTAACAAAACTTCATTAAAATCTAGACTAAGAAATAAGAAGTGCTTTTAGGAGGAGTGAACACCAACCCCAGGAAGAACTAAAAAAACCCAAATTTCAGGATTACTAAAACAAAATTTGAACCCTTTACATGTTTAAAGGGAATAGATCAATTTGCGAAAAAAATGCAAATTGCAAAGTATGCAATTATAATTGTTATTTAATAGTGAGACAAAGGCCAAATTTTCAGGTTATAATCTCATTCAAATGATACGGCTTTGAACCAGACACAATTACGCCCAAAATTTTTTTGCCTAGTGTTTGTTTTAGAAGTTGTAAAACTTTAAAATTCCATAATGAAGGCCTGATCCATTTAATTCCTGTTTAAAGACATGCTGACTTAATAAATTTTGATTATTATGTCTGCTGCCTTCACATGGAGGATGGGATTGTACTTGTACTCTTTGATTTTTATCCAGAATAGAAACTCACCAACAGTTTATTCTTCCTCCTGGAGGATGCACTGAGCTCAAAGCACAGTGCAGGGCAACTGGCTGCAGTTGCCTCTGTCCAGGCTACCAAACACTCAACAACAGACAGACAACCTCGGTGGGAGGATAGGAAAGTGAGACAAAGTGTATAAAAACATCTAAATCCATTACCTTTACAGGAGGACAAGTGACCTTTACAGTTTACTTAGCACAAGTGCAACCTTTTATAGACTTGACACATATAACTAGTTATATGTATATAATTTATGAAAAACTAGGGATGTGCAATGAAAACCATCTACCTATCAGACTAGATTTATTAATATTTTAATATTATCAAATATAAAATTATTAATTTTCACATTTAACTTAAAATAATAAAGACGTTCTTCCAAATCAGGCAAGAGATTCTGAGCATGAAATACATTGCAGTAGAAAACACTTTTCCCCTTTGCTTTTTCACTATAATGCATATACAGGGTGGCATTGTTTGTCCATTTTGTTCTGAATAACTGGATGGAAAGGACGATGAGGAAGAAGGTGTTGATGGTAGTACGGCAGTTCATTTGCCATAAAGGGGTAGGTGCTTTGCGATACATTGTATCTGGGAAAGGAGAAGCTGAACTGCACAGCAGGCACCGGGGTAAAAGGCAGGAGTCTCTGGTGCTGGGCAGCAAAGGGGTAGTGGAGACCATCCTGAAACAGAGCTGGTGGGGTCCCCGGGGCGTAGCTGTAGAGTGGAACAGGGGACACGAGGCTGTGCTGGTGGTCCTGTATCTGTCTCTTCAGTTTCATCCTCCGGTTCTGAAACCAGGTCTTGATCTAAGCAAAAAAAGAAGAAGGGGGGGACGCAGGGCATAAATCAGAGACTTTGCCTAAAGATAATGTGCAAACTATGAACAACCGTATCTCAGCTGCTTTCGCCATTTTGCTTCAGATAGAATTGACACAGCTAGACTGATGCTTTTGCCCTACTTAGCAGAGGGCAGAGGACCTGCTGGGATGTCGAGGGAAGGGTGGTTGCGTTCAGGGATTTGACATTAATTACTTAAGAATCTTTAAGACCAGATATGAGCTCAGCATGGTCTACGCAGATCGCTGTATATTCAGGAGTATATCTCATTAAGAAATAAAAAAACCTTGATCACTTCCCATAGAAAGTGTCGCAAATTTCCCGGAGTGGTAATTCGTTAATCCCCGAGGGATCCCACAGCCCCTGCTAAACTCAAGAGTGCTACATCTCTTCATCTCAGGAAAGACCGATACGAAACCGCAGACCCTGGCTGCTCCTGCCCGACGGGGCCGGGAAGGATCCGCCTCCTGTGGGACTAACCTGGACCTCCGAGAGATGCAAGGCAGCCGCCAGCTTCCTCCGCTCCGTGGCCCCCAGATACTTCTGGCGCTGGAAGGTCTTCTCCAGCCGGCAGACCTGCTCCGAGGTGAAGGCGGTGCGCGCCCGCCGCTGCCGCCCGCGGGTCCCGCCCGCCGCCGCGGTCCCGGCGCGCTCCCCGCCCGCGCTCTCGCTCTCGTAGCCTGAGGACTCGTCCGCGCTGAGCCAGCCGCCGTCAAGGGCTGCACGGGAGGAGATGGGGGCGGCGGTGAGGCCTCTGCCCCGCCTGGGACAGTGCCTCCGCCGCCCCTCGGCCCTGCCAGGTGCGTCCCCAGCCCGCTCGCCCGCTTCCCCTCTTCTGTCTGCCTGTTCCCTCTCACCCACCTGGCTCCGACGGACAGGGGTCGGCGATGTCCCGGGGATCGTCTCGGCTCCGCTCCGCGGCGCAGGGCTCGCTGTCCGCGGACTGGCCCGGCTGGGGGCTGCCCCGTCGGGGCTTGGCTCTGACCAGGCGGGTGGGACTGCCCAGCGAGGTGGGGGCGCGGGGAGGGGGCGCACAGCAGATATGGGGCCTGACCCCGTGGGGCTTGGTCTCTGCCGAAGGGATCTGGGCCTGGTTCATGGCGGAGAGTGGATGACGGACCCACGGCCTCTGCCAGCTCTTATATGGGCGCTCCGTCCCGGGAGGGGTCGTTTGTAAGTGCGAACACACATCAAAGTGGGAATCGAGCAGAGATAACAGCTACTAGCGAGCAGGAAAGTTCACACGTCTGGCAAATGTCTACAGCCCTTGGCTCCAGCGTGTCTGCGGGGCCGGGGAGACCCCCTTGAAGTGCAAAGCTGCCCCTCTCCCCTGGAGGGCAGGGCACGGGCAGCCCCAGCCCCGCAAACGGGCGTCTAAAGACACCGTGGGTGCCGGTGGCAGCGCGGGTTTACCACTCCCTTTTCAGCCGCGGGGTCCCACATTGCACAGATGCCCAAAACCAGCCCCGAAACCCACACTCACAGGGCCGGGGCAGGGATGAGGGATAAAGAAGCTCGGGTAGAGCCTGCCAGCCCCGCCGTCCTTTTACCTCCCTGGGAAAAGCCGTGGGGGGCCAGTATCAAGAAGTCCCTATCCAGGAGGCTAAGCCCTTATTCCCGGGGCCAGAGCCAGGCTGGGGGTGAGGCCAGGTGGGCCTTCTCAGCTTGAACTTGGCGCCGTCTGTCTAGCCAGAAAATGCAACCCATCTCCCCAGTCGTTTTGTGATCAAAGCACTAAGTGAGCAGCGGAGCTCGCACCTCATCAGCTTCATACTACCCCAATCCACACGCCGCTTCCCGAGATGCACTATGCCCTTGTAATGCAGGGGGGATACGAAGACATCCCCCAGCACAGCTTGGTTGGGGGAAAGGGGCAAGTCGGCAGCTCAGCCCGTCTCCAGGTTCTTCTTATGTTCAACTTCACCGGGATTTTGGTCACGCCAGTAAAAAATACCACACCGACCACGACACCGGCAGTAGCGGTACTTGAATAACTCACATTCTAACCCTCGCCTATAGGAGAATGGAAGCGAGCGTCAATTCCCCTAACTGGGTAAATGCACTGATAGAACCTCAATTTCAATGAGGATTCCAAAATCCTGCTCAGATGCACCATTGGAGGGAGTGGACACCATAAACCTGGGTCTAACAGGGCAGGAGTCTGTTTCTTTCTAAAACACAGCAATAATCTAGAGTCCCACACACACGGGCGAGGTGAGGGGTTTTTTTTCTCTTAAAAAAAAAAAAAAAAAAAGTCAACCAAACCATCCCCCCCGGTTTATTACGAAAATCATTGGGGAAAAAAACCCCCTCATATTCGTGCTATTCATTTTCATTGTCTCAGGTGTTCCCGTAACTCCATGGCCGCGGGAATGGATAGAGGGTTATCGACCCCTCCCGATCCCATAAAGTCGGCTTATCCCCACACTGGCCCCAGGGGAGGGATAAAGCCCAGGCACCTGAGCAATGCAAACACCTTACCAAGCCCACAGAGCCCAAGAGCTGGATGCCTCCTGAAGCTTTCCTTGCAACACCATGCCCTCAGGGCAGGGATGGGAAAGGCTGTTGTTGCCTCGGCACAACCCCGACAGAGAGATAGCCCTGCTCTTTGTGGGGTGCTGGGCACAGCCACTAAAGGAGTTTCACCTACTGCTGGCACAAGACCGTCATTCTGGCTGATATGCACAAGCCAGTGCAAATGCCCAAGCAGTTGAATACAGCTGGAGATCGAACTCCCACCCTGTATCAGGACCACATACCTGAGAGTGCCACTGAAACCACTGTAACACTAACATTTAAACCCTAGACCCATTTCAGTCAAGCAGGGATAGGTCACTCACTGTTCCCTAAATGAACTAAGAGCCTGAACCTTAATTTTAATAACTTCAAGGATTAATAACTTTCCTGAATTATTCCACTTGTGTTTGGTCCCTCTTTTTCTGAAGCAAATGCATCACTCTGTTATCTTCCATCTTATTTCAGAACAGCAGTTTCTGAATAACCCCATATGTGGACAAATCCAAGCAGAGAAACTCATGTTCTACCATCCTGGGTAATGTGCAGAGCCTGACTTCCTCACCAAAAAGAAGTTTAGAGACAATACACGAAAACCACTGGTATTCAGGAGCTCCTAAACTGAGCACACCCCTACCCAGCAAGCAGTATATGCCCCCTGCTTCCAGCACGGCAGCCTCCCCCACCTTTTCTCCAGCAGAAAAAACCCGTGCCAATTCAGGCAGCCTTGAGTCTCCCATGCCCTGCAGGCCCCTCACCCGGGCACGGAGAAACACCCAGGGACTACCCCCCAGGAGAGACACTTCATCCCCAGCTGCCAAAATTATACCATACAGAGGTGACCACTCAGTGCTGTGCCCAAACAGACCAACATCTGCATTGATGCACTATGTGTCTTATAGAAGAAAACTATTATTAACCCTGAAGAGCTGCTGCCATTTCCTCCTCTCACTTGGCTGGGAATGCAGGGAAGCAGCTGACCGGTCCCACTGTTTGCTGAAAGCCAATGAAAACTGATTTTTTTTTATTAGACTCCAATCTAAATAGCCTGTTTAGCAAGATATTTAAACCCAACGCTAAGATCACCCCACTCCAGATAAAAGTAGCTGCATCTGTGGACCACAAAACCCTGGAACAGATGGGAAAAGTGTGGAAGGTGTTATGTGGCTGTTGTAGCTCCCACCAGAAAGAGGTGGCAGCTTGAGAAACTTGAAAACTTTAACGACCCTGGGTGGATAGAGGCCCTGCAGCTGCAGTTAAATCTTCCCCTCACCTTGCAGTAATATGGAGCTCATATGAGAAAAATTTACTTCCATTCAATTCTTTTGTACCACTTGAAATTTTTACAGTATTCAATGGATGTGATATATAAACATGATGAAAAATAAATCCAAGTTTTCAGGGAAAATTATGTATTTTCCTATAGAATTCTGTATACTCAGAACTTCAGAATATTATATTATATTGAAAAATGTATGTATTTTTCTTACATGTGTTATATTAAGAACATAGTGGACCCATTTCTCCAAATCACAATTCAAAATATTTATTGTTCTGCATTCGTATGGAAGCCTTACAACCATAAGAAACATGCTTGCTGCTTCAAGAAATGTACTGAAAACTTATGCACTCTTGTAACTCGGCATGATATCCTGAATTTCAGTGCAGTGGTTCATGCCAGGATGTGATAATTACAGATACGGCTGTCAGGACAGAGTGCTCTTCTCATGCGAGCTCTACAAGGCTTCTAAGGCCAAATGGTAGATTTCCCTCACTGGTATGCCTGGGAATATTTCTTCTGGGGTTTTGTGCACACATGGAGTATAAACCCATGAGAACACGCAGGACTGCAGCAGCTCTACAGCATGAAGGTATTGCCTAAGGAAGGTCCAGCCCATCACTCAGGCTGCAGCATCTCCTGCACGAGACACTAGATGCTCGTCCTTTGCCAGATGTACTACTTTTGCTGAAGTACTTGTGTTGCCCAGGAATGCTGTTGGTGTGCCAAGGCCTTCAGCAGACCATCACATTGATTTTGCATGAAAACATAAGAAAAAGTGGACATATTTTTTCACCAACAGAAAAATAGGCCTTCTCAAGGGGAATAATTGCTTGCATAGCTGGGCAAATCTTCGTGTTACAAACTTTCTGTCTGGGCAAATCTTCGTGTTACAAACTTTCTGTCTGCTAGCCATGTCTGTAAGTAGACCATGGAAAAAAAACCCAAACAAAACCCCGAAACAGTATATAGACCAAACTATCATAGCATTCATCATAGAAGGAGAGCTGATGCATTAGGCCAGATCTGGGATAGTGGCTCCATAATAGGCAGATCACAGTTATCTTTATGAAAAGCACAGATTTTCCAGTATCTTCTTGACAAAACTGGAGAAGAGGAGATGACAGGGGATGCAGTAAGAAAACTGCAAGGCCACCCACTCCATTCTGAAACAGAAAAAACCCAACAAACCCAAAACTAAAAGACCCCAGCATTCGAACCCCACAAAAAACATGTTTAGCTGCACAAGTGGGCAGGAGGAGAGAGCCTGGGGAAGTGTGGCAGCCCTTCAGAAGTAAACTCACTGTAAAGAACGGGGTTTTCACACGGCTAAAAGTGCAGGCAAGACAAGAGTTTGCTCTGTTTCAGACGGGGCCCCAGAAATCCCAGGCCCACAGGCAGCCGCAGGGCCTGGGCTGGGCTCCTGGCTGGTGGGACAGCTGATGGCTCTTTGTACCCTCCGCTGCTCCCCTTTGGAAATGCTAACTTGGTTATTCAGCGTCTCCTTTGATGTCCTGATAGGTGCTATTAGATAGTCAATTAGGCATCAACGAGATCGATTGTTTGGGAATAGATGCTTTTCTGTTTGAAGTACCCGTGAACACTAACAGTGCCATCACCCCGCCGCTCCTTTGCCCACGGGAACAATGCGGGCTAACACACAATAAATGACAAATGCTACTGACTCAGCCGACAGCGCTGCACCCTCTTCCCTCTCGCCTCACACGCTGCAAGCTCAGATACTCCCATTCAGCGACTGTGGGAGCAAGCACGCACTTTGCATCAAAAACGATTTATCGGGGCAATAATTTTGTGTGCTTTGCAGAACTAATGGACAAAGCACCTAGATAAGTTAAGAACAAGTTAGCTCGAAACAAACTAGTACTTGAATTTCTATGCACGCCATCGCCACATTGCCTGAGGACTTGTGACACCTCCACAGTTGTTCAGAATTGCCCGGGCAGAGTAACTAAGAGCTGAAATCAGAATTAAATCACTTAACCTACCTGAATACCAAAAAGACACGGCGATTAGCTCCCTACTAGGTACTACTAGAGGATAACACCAGGAGTTTAAGAGACAAATATAAAGGAAAAGTAGGAAAGTCTACACAAGGAACATGTCGAGACCAAGCGATCTCTCCTCTTTCTTCCCCTCTCCACTTCGGTGGGATTTATCAAGTTAATTGTCATCTAATTGCGTATCAAAGAAAGAGATAATGGGCAGCAATTAGATGTAATGGCCTAACAGTGCCAGATCTCTCTCGATTAGCACACAACGCCGAGTAACTTCACCTAGCTTGTAAAGAGGTCCCTGGAGTGGCTCCACCATGTCTGGGAGCTGCAGGGGGTTGATATACCCCGATCCTATTCCCAGTCCCCTGATGGCTGCTCTAGCCAAATTGGGACGGGTGGTTCCGAGCGCGGTTGCCGGCGGCTCCCCGGCCCCGCGGTGTTAATTCAATCAGGTTTCTCCCCCTCCGCGCACGCACTGCAGGGGAGAAAGGCTTTGAAGTTAGCGCTCTGGCAATTTTCCCCTCCCATCCCCTTTTCCTCCCTGGGGAGCCCAGTTTTCAGATTATACAGCCTCTACAGCCCGAGAGCCGCGGGACCGGGGGGTTCCGACAATTTCACTCCAGGAGCATTAAACTACTCCTCCCCAGCTAATCGATTCGCTCGGCTTTTTTTTTTTTTTTTCCTTTTTTTTCCCCCCAGATGTAGCTGGCTTGCCCACACCGCTTTGTTCTGCCGGAGAGCATTCCGCTGCTGGGGTTATTGTGGTGCGATTGAAGATACAAAGACGGGATGGGGTGCTCCCCGCCGCGCTGCTGGGGCTGCCCAGGTATCCGCTGCGAGGACTTGCGATCTCCTGCGAGGGGCTGATACCGTGCAGGGGCCCGCACTGACACTAGTGCTCCTTTACTGCTGCCAAGGCTAAAACACAGTGAAGGAGAAATTCAAACAAACAGGACTAGAGCATGAAGTCCGAGTTTCTTTCTCCCAGATCAAAGGAAAAACGTGCATTCACATTTTAGTGCCAGAGATGGATAGCCTTAGCAAAAATGAAATTATTTCACGTATAGCTTTCTAGACCACTGGAATGTAGTAGTTACCTTCTAGAGAAAGCCCATATTTGCAGATAGGAGAGAAATTTTCATGAAGATATTCGGAGGAATCTGATACCATTAGGGACTCGGCCAAGTGATCATCATCTCTCGCGTTTATTTGGGTAATTACCGGGAAATAGAATAATATTTTCAAGCTAGTCCTTCCAAAACACTGGCAAGGCATTTCATGTGCTTGCCAAGGAGTCATTATGTTAAGTGACCATTAGCACCCTTTCAAACGGAGATCGGTTTCTGCCTCGCCAGCCGTTCTGCAGCTCGTACGCCCAGAGATGGGATGCTCCGTCACTGCCCCTAACCAGCCCTCATCCCTGGCACGAAACCCGCCAGCCTCAGCCAGGGCACGGAGAGCCGCACACACCCACCACGCAAGTAGAGCCTCCATCCCCAGGATCGCCCCGTGGCCGGTGCCGCTCGGCCCCACAGCCCCACTTGTCTCAGCGCGGTCCCCACAAACCCCGCGGGCCTGAATCACGGCAAGGATCGCAGCACTGCGGGTTGTCCCTGGCAGCAGCGGTTGTCTCTGTCTCGCTCTAAACATTTGCACGGAGGGGAAGCTGCTGCCCCGCTCCGGGCACCGCTGGACGCGGTGGAGCCGAGCTCAGGTGCGGGCAGGGCAGCCTGGGCCCGGCTCCGCGCCGCTCGCCCGTCGGACGGGACAGCTCGGCCCGGCGGCTGCGGCCCCGCGTTACTAGCCCGGGGGCCGGGAGGGCAGACCCAGGGGATGAGGGCTCAGCCAGAGCCGCCCCAGATCACTTCTCACCGGGGACATAGGGACCCGGTAAGGTGTGCTCCTGCCTCTCCCTTTTTACCGTTGGGGTGGGGGAACGACGACACCCTCCTCCCCCGCACAGACCCCGTCCCCGCACTTCCCCTCCCAGGAAACTGTTCCTCTCCGCAGGCGGGAGCACTTTGTTCTTCCTCTCTCCTCCTGAGCCTTTTCATCTGTCTCTCACTTTCCCCGGGCCCAGCTGCGGTGCTGCCCGTGCCCACTTCCCTTTCACCCTCCCCCATTTGGTCCGGGGGTGGGGCGCTCCCGGAACGCTGCGGGCAGTCCCGGTGTCCTCAGAGGCTGCTCCGTCCCTTCACCCTCAGCTTCCCATAGCGCCGCTCTGGCTTCTGAGAGCAGGAAGGGTTATTACCATTGACCCTTTTGTAAGGGCTGAGCAGAGCATTTGGAGGAGTGGTGGGGTTCTCCTCTGTGGCCATACAAGATTATAAAGCGAACATCTAACCCTTCAACCACAACCTCCTTGAAAGCGGGGTAGCCACAACGAGTCTAATGCTTAGTACCTCCACTCTCCGGTAAAAGGTGTATTTATTGGCCTTGACTGTTTTGCTATTTTAAGCATCACTGCTTTAGAGCAGAAGAAAATATTCACAATTGCCACACTTTCTGGAGACACGTCAGTTCCTTAGTGACGTTTGAAAGAGTCAGAGAGATTTCTTCAAATCAATATTACCGTTTACTGATACCTGATTTTGAGAAATAAGCTTCCATCCAATGGGAATTTCACTTACGTATCAACAAATTTCCTTAATCCAAAACTGCATCATGCTCCTGAGATCTCAGAAAGATTGATGAGCCCTTTTTAATTTAGCTGAAACTCTTGCATTAGAGACACATAATTCGTGCAAGTGCAGCCAAATACTAATATCTCAAAAGGCTAGAAGAATACAGCATAGATTACAAAATAATCAAGGAGACTCCCAGAGGTGACTGCACAGCCCACTGCCCACAGCAGCACATAATGTTGCTTTTTACCAGGCAAGGGTACTCAAGTGGCAGATTGGCCCCTGTATGCAAAAGATATTCAAGGATACTGACACAGAACCCTCAGACCATTCATTACAGGAGCCCAAATTACCAGTGCACCGGAAATATTCTAATAACCCCCCAGATCACCTTTAAAGTGATGGAAATTTTTATTGCTCTTTTCATGTTAGTTGACAATTGATTTGAAAGATTTATGTCAACTTACACCAGTCAAAGATCATTTGTCAGAGCCCTTTTTCTGGCCTGAAATCAGGCCATTTTGATCATCAGTTTACTAAATCATTATTCAAATTTTAAAAGTGCATAGCACAGTGCTAAGGAATTTTACTGCCACTTACGGAAAACCAGCTTTGGAATGTTTAAATTTTTTTGATCACCACCTTCATACCCCAATAACTGCACATGAGATGACTAGATACTGTTTTGTAGGTAAGAAATCTCAAGACCCTTTCCATGATCTTTTTAGGAAAGAGGTTCTTACTTATCTACTGAGGCAGCACACAAAACCGTGAAGATATAATATCATAATTATTTAGAAAGTAATTTTTTAAATCTTAAAAGCATCTGTTCTGCTACAATAGCAAGCCCAGGATCAAGTAACAGGTCTATCCACATCTTTGGTTAAAAGCACAGTTCCATGACAGAAAATCTCATCTAGTAAGTAGCTGAGGGGGTTGGATACTTGCTTTAGAAGACAGAGGGAAATTCACGCTTTTCTGTGCTCAGCCTCAGAGTAAATAGCAGGTGGGCAGAACAAATCTAGACAAGAAGGAGTCTATGCCTCTTTTAATGAAGAGGAACTTTTTTTTGGGGGCAGGATGAATACCTGTACAATCCTTGAGAAAGGAGTTCACACGAAAGCTGGAAAAAATTAGGTTTATTAAAAGATTCCATTTATATTATTGTTTGTCCCACCCCATTTATATTTTACAATTGCGTATAAATGCAAGGGCCTGAGGTCCATGATTCAGATTGTCCAACATATCTTTGTAAATGTTTAGCTCGGTGCTGCATCATAACTCCACCAGGCAGTTACAGACAAGGCAGCCCAGATATCTACCAGTAGTGCAAATCTTCTTTTTGTCAGAGTCCATATCAGAGGGTCAGACACCCAGCAAGAAAGCTCTGGGGTCCCTGTACCCTACAAAGCAGGGTGCTGCCCAAAAGCCAACTGGCGGTGCTCTGCAGGCGCTGCTGAGGTCCAGGGCGGGTGCCGGCAGGGCCGCCAAAGGGAAGCCCTCGGAGGCAGCCCCTTGCCGGGGCAGAGGTGGTGGCCGGGCCACGTATGTGAGCGGCAAGGGCACCACAGTGCTCTGAGGTGCGTAAGGGAGAGCGGGGCTGCAGAAGGGCTCCGTCCTCAATTCCTGCAGCTGCCGCTTGAGCTTCATCCGGCGGTTCTGAAACCAGGTCTTGATCTGGGGGAGGGGTACGGGGGAAGGAAAGAAGAGGAGGTTACAACGCCACCCAGGCTTGTTTATCTCGTTATTTGGAACCGTGCTGCCGCCGTTCCCCGAGCCCGCGCCGCCGCCGGTGCCCCCGCTCACCTGCACCTCGGAGAGGCGCATCCTGCCCGCCAGCTGCCGGCGCTCGGCGGCGCCCAGGTACTGCTGCCGCTGGAAGGAGCTCTCCAGGGTGCTGATCTGCTCCGCGCTGAACGCCGTGCGCAGCCGCCGCCCGCCGCGGCCGCAGGGCTCCTCGGGACCCGGACACTCGGAACCCTCCTCCGGCACGGGCTGCCCCGCTCCCGATGGCCTCCCGCCTGCTCCTGGGGACAGAGACAAGGAGGAAAGGGTCAGCCAGGCCCGGGCGCCGCGTGGGGATCCGCCCGCCTCCTCCGCCCCCGAGCAGCCACCGCGCAGTGGTGCCTTCCCTGGCCCGGGGGTGTCCCAGCCCCCCCTCGCCCCGCTCCCGGGAGCCCCAGGATGTCCCGGCGGCCGCGGGTACCTGCGGCGGGAGTGGCCGCCACGCGCTCCCTGCTCCTGCCGCCTCTCCCGTCCCGCGGGCCCCCGGGCTGCTCCTGCCTCCGCTCGCTCTGGCCGAGGCTGGGGCCGGAGCCGAGCCGGTGGCCTGCGGACGATGCTCGGTGTGGAGAGCCCTCGGTGGGGCTCTTGAGAGCTTGGCTGCTCTGGGACAACCACTCCACGGAGAAAGGGGCCTTAGTCATCCTGCCTTGTTGCGGAGATGCCAGGAAGGAGGGTGTCGGGGAGCACGGGCCTCTGCTTTATACCGTAACTCTCAGAGGAAAACGTTGTTTGTGTAAATACACATCAAAGGCCAGATAAGTATCATCTAATTGCTATCAGTCCTCCCCCCTCAACAAAAGATATCGTTCACACATTGCCCTAGCTCGCGGAGGCTTGGCTCCGCCGTGTCTGCCCCTAAGGAGTTCGCTCCGCCGTCAGTGATTTACAGCTCTTGTTACATCCTATCCCCATGCAAATGGCATTTATGGAGCTGAGCAGCCTCAAACGGCGCTGGAGAATGTACCCCTGGGGGAGCGTAGCATGCCTGGCCGCTGGAGGGAGAGGGGACTCTGCTGCTTCCAATCTCCCTTCCCCTGGAGTTCGCTTTTCCGTTCGTTTTCAGGCACCAGGTCCACTGTTCAAAGCGTTCTTCTCAAGCCTGCTCCTCTCTGGGCTGAGCACTGAGTTCCCGAGACAGCCTCAGGTAGGCAAGTGGAGAAACTCGCTCACTGGGTTCTCCGGGATTGCAGCATCAGGTTAGAAGCACCAGGCACAGGCTGAGGGGTTTGGAGAAGAAGGCTGTGAAACAGAAAAAGGTCAATGTCAAGGTCATTGGATTCCACGACTCAACAGGCTTCTGGTGGTTTATATGAAAGTGCGGTTTCTGCACTAAAGAATCAGAAAATGACAATTATTGCCTTAGAATTAACATTCTGCTGAGAGTTCTGCTGAGGTTACAGAATTCATGTCATATCTTCCCTCCCAGATCCCTTGCAGCTATGCAGGTCATCCAGATTTCTCTGCTATCTTACTATCCCTCTCTTTCCTGTTACTACCTTACGCATGTCTTTCAGAAACGTTCCCGTTCATCTTTGGGTTCTGTGTGCAACAGGAACACCTGGCTGCTGCAGTAAAGCCTCTGTAGCACACTGACAAAAGGCTCTTGGTGCTTTATGGGCAGTTTTTCACTGCAGGGGAACCATGAATTCCCTCTCCTTTTCACCCTCCCCTCCTGTGCGAGAACAGAGTGGGACTTCCACAGAATTGATAACGCCTATCACACCGCTGCTTGGTATCAGTCTGCCTCCAGAAATCAGACTGCATGTCTTATTTATCTGTCCTTGTTCTTGCCTGTTGCTTTACACTCACCCACCACCTGCACAAACCCAGTGCTCTGCTGTCTACCCTGGGACTTGGCCAACCTGTTATTCTGCCACTCTGGCTGCATTTCTCAGCATTCACTTTCTCTGTGATAACAGTTACTGTAGCCACAGTTCTACCTATTTCTTAGACTGTCAGTGAGGCAGAGTTTGAAGACTGAAGCCCTCTGACTTAATGTCTAAATCTTCCAATGTATTCAATTTTAATCTTAAAAAGATAAATTTTTTCTTCATATTAATCCAGTAAAAAGTTTTATTATAATCCTCTTTGTCAATCTCTTCCTAAACCAAACATTTCAACCTCTTGTCCACACCAAATACAGTTGCTATATCCATTCATCAGGAAATCCTACAGTTTTTTGTTCACCAGAAAACAGTTTCATTGAACCACATTCAAGTTTGACTTGTGAACCCCTTTTAGGCTCTGTCCCTCGACTGTTCATTTTCATGGCATACTCTGAGCCCTACTCTGCTCTACCAGTGATGACACTGTTCAAGAGTCTCTCTAACCAAACAAAAATACAAACACAATTGCTACCTTTATTTAAAAGTGTCTAATAACCGATCTAAAACCACAACCATACATGACCAGAGCCCTCCTGGAGCCCTTTGTTTCTGGCCTGCAACTGACATTGCAGCCTGAGCGCACTAAACAAGCTTCCTGGAGGAAAATGGTGTAAAAATGTGTAAATAAGCATTCAAGCATTAATGCCTCCCATATATGTTACCTACCTAAAGAAGTCCACAAACACCTCTATCATGGACAAAGCCTGTGGGACACACACACACACACACAAATATGTGGGGCTTTTTTACCACATTAAATTGTTTGATATCTAATTACTTGAATCCTCATCCATTTATCTTTCCCAAGCATTTTCTGATTAGCAATAGAAAGTTCAGGAAGTTTACCAGACCAAACTATACAAGATTGCTTTTAAATTTCCTCACCCATACCCCCACACACCCCCCCACCCTTTCCCCACCCCACCTGGAATATTTCAGGTTTTTAACTATTCTTTTCTTTGGTAAACGTGAAAAATTCCCCCACCACAAACTTGAGGATGTATTTTAAAATACCAGAACTTCTGAGCATTAGACAGTCCTGTTAACAACATATTTCACAGAGCAGACCAAGCAGGCAGGAGATGGAGAGGAGACATACAGGAATCTGCTCTGCTCACTGAATTACTGAAGGACAAGTCCCTTGAGTCAGCTGCACTTAACATGTGGCCTGGCAGCAACCTCTCCAGTCAGAACTGGGAATATCAGTGCCACTGCCTGCTCGCAGAATCCTGCCAAGCCTTCCCTACAGTCAGGCAAAATGCCATTCTCAAGGACTAATTCTCATGAACATCAGAAAAAGAAAGCGTAACTTTTCTGCAAGCTTCCTTCTCAATTTAAATATTTCTGATCACTATAACAGCGTTCTGCATCACAGATGGGGCAAAATCCCGTCCCAATGATACAAATATGTCCCATGTGCCCATGTTCCAGTCTTAGTCCTTACAGAATATTATGTATAAGTAATATACTTATATCCTACTTACATTCTTATCTATAACATATATACTTATATATCTCTATCCTTTTTTTTAAAATAGAAAAGAGTCTATTTCTATGACATTACTTGTTCCAGTTTTATGTCAACAAAGACACTTGGCAAGCGGTTGCATAGGACAAAAAGAATACATGACCTATGATGGAGCTCTAAAAATAGAAAATCTTGAGTTTTATCATCCACTGATACATCTGCGTTTACTGATTTGAAGACATTTTACCATCTGATCTGCAAATTACATCTTTATACACTGCTGGTTTATTAATTGTATTGTATTGAAGCAAATGGCAGTGCAGAAAGATGGTGTCAAATGCTGAGCTCCCAGAGACACAAATTGATCATGGTGTGACAAGGTTAAACCCAATCTCATTTCCATTACACATAAAATTTATAAGTCTCCTGGATAGGTAGCAGATGACTTCTGAATGTAATGACTGCTACAATATTTAACTGCTGCTAGTTTAATTTTATCTAAAATTCTTAAGCTGCCTTCTTTCTGTTTCTATCTATTATTAATTAAATGCTTGTTTGAAAATCTGCTAAACTGTGATTCAGAAACACCATGTTTAAAATCAAGTGATATTACCAATGGGATGAAAACCTGCTCATGCTAATGAAATTTGTCAGAGTAAAGCAGGGACAGATAGTAGCTTTTACTCTGCTGCTACAGGGGGACAAAGAGCTCAGACATACCAACATGCCTGCCACTAGCAGGAGTCTGGAGATCCATTTACCACAGACAATGGCAATACTCTATGCAGATGTTTGCAGAATACACAGCTGCCCTCTTTGGGGAGGCAGCACCTTCCCATTCAGCTTTGCAGAAATCTACACACACGACACTGGTCTCAAGTTGAAGAGGTTCTAGGCAGAACTACCTAGTCCTACTTGGCTGCCTACTAGTCAGTTGATAATAGAAATATTTTGGGATAACACCTCAGCCTTTGAGAATTAGTTGTGGCTCCACATCTTCCAGCCCAAAGCTCAGCTCTGCCCTAGTAAGCCAGCTCAGAGCCCTGCAGAGGGGCAGGATTGTGCTGAGATACTCCCTCCCTATTGGAGCTACGGAGGAACTGAAGAGAGAGAGCAGCTGAGGGTTGCCAACTACCTTGGGTTCCCCACAGGCACCAGAGAGAACTGCCACCACTTGGCCTTGCTGCAGTGTGTACACAAGACCAAAGGAGGGGACTGTCATTTTGTACCAGCAGGTGACCCTTTCCCATAGCATTGGAGGGTCCTGTGACACCAGAGTAGAGGGAATCTGTGGTTCTTAGGAGTAGCTAGGTGGTGATGCAACTCAAAGAGTAAAAACCGGGCCGTTTATGCCACATAGGGGACATGTGTTCACCTGTGGACATGCAGATTTCCTATGAAGGTCTGTCCAGGGAAGCAAGGGCTGCTGGCATTTGCTATGCAATTTACATGGTCTTTGCCCTGGTGTGTTTATCCAAACATTCCATTTCTGAGTAATCACTCTTTAGGACTTAAAAGCATTACAAATGGCCTCCAACCAATCTCTTAATTATCAATTATTATTATTAACTTCCGTCTTTGATGGAATAAGAGCTACTTTTCCATGAGGCATTTAAGGACCATATGTCCAGAAATACCAGGAGGGCCTGGTATAAACATAGTGACAATGCACAGATGAAAATTAAATGTCTCATCATGTTTGGAATTGATCTAAATCAACACAGTACTCAAAATGCTAAGAGGTCCCATGGCTCCTTAACACAAGGCTGCCACCAGCAGCTAAACAGAATCAGTGAAATGTTTTTTAAAATATATATATTCTGCAGAGACGTGCTACAAATACTAAGAAAGAAACACATTTACTTGTTTTAATGGCTCCTTACCCAAATTCAAGCTTATTAAAAAGAAGGTCAAATTCAGTATGAAGCAGTACCACATTTAAAACATGTACTGCTGTTGTTACAGAAGCAAGGTACAGCAGCAGAGTCTTTTGTTTGTTTATTTATAATTAGACTAACTATTATAGTTGGAAAACCATCCAAGTTTCAGGAATGTAAATCCTACTTCAGCACTCATTGCTATCATATTGCCAGAGGAGATCTCTACGGACACTGCTCAAACGAAAACTGCTCAGAAGTCTGTAATTGGTTTAATTCTGTTTAGACTAGAAATTAGACTTTGAAAACAATTAGACACACTTGGACACCCTGCAATCTTTTCAAAACCTAACAGAGAGGCTAACTTCACATTTTACATCAAGGCCTTTTTCTTTGTCAGTCTTTGCTGAAAGATGTTTTTTTTCATGATGATTACTTCTAAAGTTACATTTAGCAACATATAAAAGTAAGAATGCATTGAATCAGAAATTTTCCATTACATTCATATTTCCCACAAATACTTTCTAAAGAAATTTAGAAAGAAATGAAAGAAATTATACTGACCAAAGCATTTATTATTCTTGAAAGTAACTTTCCAGTTTCGGCTATTAAAGAATGAATAATTTTCCCCCTTGATTTTAGAGTTAGCATTTGAGCGTGATGAGTCAGTCAGCAGGAGAATGAGCAATCACAGCTGGCAGCCCTGGGACATCTATCACGCTCTGTGCCCATCCTGGTCTATGCCATACAATGCTGCTTTGAAATGCATTGATCTCAGCAGTGAAAATGTTTTACTGACTCTTCCTTCCCCTAACTTACACCTAAAATAAATCAGGTCTTTGTATTCCTCCAAAACCAGTCTGTTCAAATTAAATGGAAATAATCTTTACCTTTTTTTTTTCCTGAATTCAAGGCTCTTCTCCACTTCACATTTCTAGTTACTTCTCCCATTCATCTGTATTCCTCGCTATACACAGCTTCTTCCTATTTTCTTTATTCCAGTCAATTCCATCAAGTATCCTGCAAATGTTACCATCGCCTGAAGAAGAGAATAACGTTGGCAGGATATATAACTAGCAACAGAGCACAAAGGACACTGCACGTCTGCCTTCATTTATACCAAACAGGGAGCACAGACATGTCCTGACATTCCCTTAGTTTATTGGTAAGGTAAAAGCTGGGTTTAGTGGGTGAGGACAGGAACGTAGTTAGGTGAAGATGCTTAACACTGCCCCGTAACCTGCAATTCGATGTCGTCCGGACAGTGTAGTGTAATTCTTTTGCCAGGTGTTACAGAAATGAGTGTATTACACATGGATAGAAGGTAAATAGGATTTAAGACTATGACAATGTGTGTGAATGTTCTCTAAAAGATTAAAAGGAGCAGCTGAACGCTGAATGCAAACACATCTTCATTGTACAAATGGAATATAAAAACCCCTGCCATTTCGTGTTTTCCTGTTTCTAATGGGCGGGTTTTGGGCAGACATCTGGACGTTTTTCAAGCTCCCTTTGCTCCCGGGTCGGCACCAACATCTAAAACGCTGCAGAGGGCCTCTTGTGCCATCTCCTGGTTATATTGAGACTTCACATCCAGAAAGCTGCTACACAAAGGAAGGGAATTAGTAGAAGTTTAGCTGAGGCAGTGATAGAATCAGGGAATCATTCAGGTTGGAGAAAACCTGTAAGACCATCGAGTCCAGCCCTTAACCCAAGTCCACCACTAAACCATGTCCCTGAGTGCCACATGTACACAGGAGCACTCCCGGGACGGTGACTCAGTTCCTGGCAGCTAAGATGACTCACCCAGCACATGGATGTGCACGGCAGGCTCGGGCTCTAATCCCTCTGCTGCTGCTTTTGGCATCAAGTCACTTTTCCACTGCATTAGCATATGCATAGAAAGAAAATTCAGCATCCCTATATAATATCTTTGACATCAGTTCTATCAACTCAATCCCCAGCATCACCTACTTTTTAGTATGTATCAGTGGAAGAATGCAAATAACCCCCTGAAAATTGAAATGACTGGAATACAATTAAACTAATAATCAAATTAATATCATTCCTTGATTGCAGGTAAGTACTTGAATCAGTGTTCAATTTAGTTTATTGAAGAACCCTACTGAGTCCCTCTCCCTTCACAGGAACAAGGGGACCTGTGCAGTTATGATTGAGTTTTGTCTCATTTTTTCTTAAAAATTCACAAGAAAGTGGATCCTACAGGTGTGTTACAGATGAGTAACCTGTTCCAGTGCTTCACATGAAACTTTCCAATGTAAAAATTGAAAAAAAATCAGCCTTGTTTCAAAATCAAGTGTTTGAACTTCACAGAACATGAAAAAAACCCCTTGCTCTGAAGCTACTACAGCGTTATACAGCAACATTTCACATTCATAGGTCTGCTCAATACATTCTTTTCTATATAAATCCAATTCTTTCAGTCTTTCCCAGTTTATGTTTCTAAACATATACTTACTGTGGTCCTCTACTTGCCTTCATTTTGGCTGTATGTATCCTAGCTGCAGTGCCTAAATAGCAAACTATTCCTGCTGATGCTTCTCTATTGCCAAACAGAGCAAAATAATTTCCTTCTGTCATGTGTAGCTCTCATGTAGTACACCTCAGGTCTTCTCCCCCCACCTTTTTCTTTTCTTTTTGCAAACTGCTCACATGGATTCATATTCAGCTTGTGATCTGTTACGGTCCCCAGAGATTTTTACTGAAGTTCCGTAGTTATTTTTCATTTAATATTTATCCTTCAAAAACGTAAGACTTGAAGCTGAAATTTAAACTGTTATCACGATTACTGTGCGTTCTAAGCTTGTATGTTGTGTAAGTGTGCTTTCCATCCCACCTTGTATTTCAACAGTAAAATTCACAGACATTCCTACACATTCCATACAGCGTAGGCTGTGAGAACACTGCCTTAGGGTAACCCTGGATAGTTTGCCTCCCTCACCGGAGTATGCAGAGTCCCAAGCAGGTCTTATCTTGTTGTTTTTGTGACTGTGATAGCTCCCTCCTTCCCACCCGAGCATGCTGAGAACCGAGCATGTTTTACCTCATTGCTGTAAGCCAGAATAGTTTGCTTCCCCCCATCTGCACGGGTGCCAAGGTGAAGGCCATCTGCGGATCTTGGAATTCAGAGAGCAGCACCTACATCACATGTGGCAGCTAATGACCAAGACAGAACATTGTATATGTATTAAATGTTAATTAGCACAGGTTTCATTACTCACCCCCACAGCACTTTCCCTGGAGCTTCACTCCTGAGCTGGGCTCCACTGCACTGAGTCCTCATTTGATTGGTGCTCCAGGATTCCCACTGTGGGAATGCTACACTTTTGAAAAAGACAAAGCTTTCACTTATTTTGTGCCTTGTGCCTGAGGGATCTCCATCTGCTTTTCATTCATAACATCTGGGTAGTCCTAACTCCACTCAATTCGCTTTCACAATTTAACAAGCATGGTAATTACCCTTTGAAATGATGTATTAACCAGTTGTGTATTCACCTTAGAGTCCCATTATCTGAATCTGAGCAACCAAGTATATAATCAGGCCAGGAGGATCTGTCAAGGCAGTGTTGTCAAGGCATTTATTGGCTTCAATGTACAACATGCTGTTTTTATCTTTTGGAACAGTTACCTTGACCATTAGGTTATTTAAAAATTACTTCATGGACAAAAACATGTCAGCCTTTTAAATTAGTCTCTATGCTTGCAGATTTTCAGACAGCTTTTTCAGTAACTCTTCTAGTGTCAAAGTTTGCCTGGCTGATTCTCTGTCATTCTTGTTACCTCGCCTTCCCACTCATTCCTGTGCTCTTGCCCATTTTTAAAAAGTAGTATTATTTTCTTGTTCTCTGGGAACTCATTCATTCTTCCTCAATCAAAAATACAGTAATTCCAAGATTATTTCAATTTTCCTCCTTATTACTGTAGAACAGATTTAATCAGAAGTTAATGTTACGATACATCTAATTAGCTTGATAGCCTCTGACCTGCATTCCTGGTTAACTTTGATCATGACATGCATTGTTTAGAGCAGAGGCAGTGGAATAGCAAGCGCTCCAGATCAGTAATCTGATACTTACTCATCTCTTCTGGTAAGCAGAGAGCTCTTATATAGAGAAATATTAAAAGTATAAGAGAAAAACATTTAAAAATCCATTTTTATTGTTTTTCCCTCACTGAAAAAAACTTTTTGTCTGTTCAGTTTTGTTCGTAACCTGCTGTGCTGTTCTTTTATATTTGTTCTTGATAATGTAGCCCTCCTGTTTCTACTATTATTTCCAGTATCCTTTTTTGATTTTTTTTCAGGTAATAGATGAGCCCATAATGCAGTCACAGTGCTCTCTGAGTTTTCTTGCCTTTGCATGAGGATAGACTGTTGTTATACTTAAAATATGGCCTTAGAAACTCTTCTTAGAAACTCTCAGCTCTCTTGAATTTTTCTTTGCCTTTCAGTTCCTTCCCCAGGACCTCATGTACCAATTCCTTGAGTTTGTTGAAGTTTGCTTTTTTGAAGTCCAGTGTTATTATTCTGCTTCTTTCATCTCCTTCTTTCCTTTGAACCATGAACTCTGTTGTCTCATGGTAACTTTCATCTTGATTGCTTCCCACATTCAGATTTTCAACAGTTTATGTATTCAACACTGTAAAATCTTAAATAGTAAGATTATTCCCTATGGTTCCAGCACTAGCTTATATATACAAAGCTGTATCTAAAGTTTGCTCACGCAGGGCTCAGAGCAAATCATATCCTGGCTGTCATCAGAGGGATAAGAAGGTGGTGTGGGTAGGGACGTGAGCACAGTGTACTTCAATACATCCCTTGGACTAGAGAAACAAAAAGTGAGAGACTATTTGTGACATTTCAAAATACATCATCCTCACAATTTTTAGATGCAGCCTAGGATATTCAATATTTCATCAGCTTAGTTGAACAAACATCAAAACTTTTGTTTGGCACTCAACATCTTTCTCTAGGTTTCAGTCATTTATCTTTTATTTAAATAAACTAATTTGGGAGATTTTGCATTCCCAACAATTGTCTTTAACAGAATTATCTGACCTTTGACCTCCAGTTTATCTTCATGGAGTAAAGTTACTTTGCTCATATCTGTGGCTCTGTACTCTCATCTCAGGAGTCATCTGCTCTTTTTCAGCCTTTTATTTTCAAGCTCTTTGCCCTTTCCCTTCCTTGCATCAAGAAACTGAGAACAAGGAGATATCTTGAAGGGATATCAAGACACTTCTTCCCCAGAATATGTGACTTTATCTTCCCTTTTCCACAAAACCCCCCGTCTACGACTGTGCAGCTGATTATCCTGGAATTTTGCTACTTAGGTGAATAATTTACTATTGTTACTGTTTATGAATTTTATCCGGTATGACAGCAAATAAGCATCCATTTGCAGAGTTGTTGTTATTCATTGATAGATTAAAAAGAGCCATATTAAAAGTTTCTTCAAACTTGTTTGCTGCAGGAGTTTTTAAACAGAAATTTGAAATGTGAAATTGTTCATTCTCACATGTGTTTTAGAGGGTTATCAGACTATGAAAACACATAAAAATCTCCAATGGAATATTCCACAACAAATTAGTAATTTATTGGTCATTAATAATTACAAGATCTCTTAGGGGGAAAAAAACCCCAAAACACCTTTATAATCCAAACTGTAGTGAGGACACTGTTAAAATGACTATCTGAAAATTTCTTACATTTATAGTAACTTAAGGAAGGCAAAAATATTTATAGGTGAAGAATATCTCCTCATCAGTCAAATCCCAAAGACAATGACTAAACTAAGATAGATTTATAGGACTTTAGTTTTCAAATATTGTTCAAACCTGCATTTCCAATGCTTTGACAGTCCTTCAAAGCCCAGCATAAATTTAAAACGAATTATTTATAAAGCATATTTTGAGAAAAAAAGACTTTCTGGGAAAAAAAAAAAAGGAAAAGCTAGCTCTGAACAGAACACTTGGAATTTAAACAAGGTTATGCTTTGGATCATATTTAAGCAAGTATGAGGGAGAAAAAACAATTTATCTGCACTCTTTCCACCACCGTAATGTCAAGGATTAAAATAATCAACTGTGTATTTGGCACTGAAAAAACTAATGGCTTCCACTCCTTTCTAACTGTAGTTTATTTATTTTTTAATTTACAAATTTTCCTCAAGTTTTAATCCTTTGCAAATCACATCGAGTACTCACAGATGTGATGAGTCTCAGCAACGCTTATGAAACCAATCCAATACACAAAGTCTAGAAGTGGCTTAAAATTTTCTAAGGAAAAGAATTTGTCAGAATCATGAATCAGTGTTGATTCATTAATTATGTCCCAGCTCCTTGGTTTAGGATTCTACAGAATAGGATTCATAGGATCCAGTTGAATTAATCCCTATTTCCTGGAAGGCTTCTGGAGGTGTTGGAACTGGAAATCCAATTTCTAACGGAGCTGGTGTAATTAGGACACACTTCCCAGCTTTTTCACAAGAGGAGTGAAAATCCCAGGGATCCTGGGGGCAAACATCTGCAAAGGGACACAGAAAGAGCACCAATATACAAAGCAACTGGAAAGGCTCCCAAGGAGCAGACTTCATTTCAGAAATCCATGGGTCACTGTTTGAAAAATAAACATAAAAGCAAGATGAGGAAAATGTGGAAAAAATGAAGAAGAGTTTGTGGCAATTCTGGCTTAAAGAACAAACTCCATATTTTTTTCCCCCAAAAAATTCTAGTTTGATATTGGAATGGAAGCACAGGGCCAGACTGCAAAGTCCCTCACTTATGCAATACGATTACCGATGCCAATAATATTTTGCCAATTGGATAAAAACGAACATGTTTCTTTGATATGTTTTGTCCCATTTTTTTTCTTAAAGGACGTTCCCCACAAAGAGAGAAAGCTTTAGTTCAACCCTTACTGCTCGTTAGTCATAAATTAGCAGTACAGCTATATGCTAGATGTAATTTCCGTCTGAAATCTGTGTCATATAAGATGTAGATACCTCAGTGTTCGTGGACAAAACCAAACCAGTTTCCTTGTAAAGGAGAAAGGTTTTTTTTTCGATAGCTACTAACATTTGTTGCTATTGTTGTTGTGGGTGCCTAACCACAAAATCTGAAATGTCTGATTGATGGAAACAACCCAAAGTAGTATCATAACTCAATATGATCCACTAATACCAATATAAGGTTTGATACACTGAAGCATTTACAGGAGACATGAGTTGATTTTTAAAATCTTGTATAGCACCAGTTATTGTCATCGAATAAACAATATTTTCTAGATGTAGTAATACAGAGCTAAGAAATACATGCGCCAATTCTCATGAGCGCAAAATATAAATGATAAGAAATTTCACAAAAGCAATTTCAAAAGTCTGACTAGTAATTGTATAAAATGAATTTATTAAGTTCATGTGATTAGCAAGTTTTGTGGAGTACTTTACATTAGTTAAGCTTATGCTACTTAAAATTTTACTGTCTTTCAAAGGCAAGATGTGGGTTTAAGTAAATGGTAATCTTTAACTGAGAAAAATCCAAGTAACTACTAATAAAAACAATTATTTAAAATAAATGCATACAGATAAAATATGTGAAATCTATGTCTGAAAATAAGGTGATCATTAACATTCTTAAATCATCATAGTATACAAAGGTAGGAGGTAAAGATTAAATGTTTTCACATTTGGCAATTTTTAGAGGAATAGCAACATGGTTTACTTCCTTAAGGATCAGTCAGAATACTATAATTAATGACATGTTAAACCTACATATGGTAAATAACAAAATAAATCATACTAAAAGTAGAACAAAAGCAAGAAGACCCTGTTGAGGACTGAGTTCTGCAGTGTTTAACCCAATAAGAGCCAAAAGTTAGTATTATTGTATTAGTAGGAAAAAGTAACTGAGTATTTAATGGAAAGTATGGACACACCTTGTTTTTACTGAGGAAGATGAGAGAGGCTTGAGATGTAACATTGCTGTTACTGACAAGAGAAAAGGAGAAGCCTTCCTCTTATACACTGAGAAAGCTACAGTTTAGCATGTGCACGTGCACTTCTGTCAAACACAACAGTACAACTGCAAAGTACCAGACATGTACACACTCCCATTTCTTACATCATTATCTTTCTCCATCACTAACACTTGATAAGATATTTAGTTCACATCTGCCCTTCACTTCTCTCAAAACATTTTCATATTTTTTAAACATAGTTCTAAGCAAATCACTTTCGGAACAGTGCTTAAGTGTCTCTTGCCCTTCTCTACTTCTCATTCAACACTACCATTGCTCCCTCTGGTAGAAATACTTGCATTTGTCAATAATTTGCAGCCTTAACATTCCGGCCTTGCATAAACCTGGGTAGGTCAACAAATTTTCTAGCAATAGCAACACATTTCATGGCCATTTAGAAGGTCTTGTAAGTATAAGCTCTATGAACAGGTTAGCACCACAGTTTTACAAGCTGCAGATCCAAATTTCACATGGTTATCTTCTATTGGATGCTGCTGGAGCACTGTGATTTACAAAAACAACCTCAGGAGCAAAAGCCATACTCAAATGTGCACACATACAGACATACATAAATTGGCAAAGTGACTATTGTGCCAAATACAGATAAAAAAAGCAATTCCACATTTACTGTCTTCACAATGCCAGGAGTGCAGAAGCAGAGCAACAAATTGGTAATACTTACATTCAGATCTTACTTTCATTTGGAAATAGGTTAGTCTGATAACTTTAAAATCAAACAAACAAACAAAAAGTTGAAGGATAGGATTCCTCTCCTTCCTTGGTAGGAGAAATAGATGGCCAATTATTTCAGTCAGTTACAGTTTTCATAATATACAACGTAAAAGCAAGACACATCAGCAGTCAATGAGTAGCAAAGGATCTGTGTTCCTGAATTATATGCACAATGTGACAGAATATAAGTGTACTGTGTTTATATAAAAATAGATACAACATCTAATGAACTATGTTTTGAATTCTCCTAGGCCAACTTGGCAACAGAAGCTGTAATTTTAACTTATTTCCACAGTATTTTTTAGATATTGGTTTTCAGGCTAATTAATTATTCATGCCAAAGAAGAGTAACAAAATTAATAACCCTTTTCATCTGTACTCTCTTTAATTTTATCTCTGGTTTTTATTCTTATGATCTGCCATCCAGTTGCCAGCGATTCTAATCTCATTAGTCAGCATTTTATAATTCCATGTTAAGAAATACAATAATTTCAACTTGAGACACTATCTTATGTCGTTTTACTTAAGTACTTGCTTGGAAATTGGTCCAGTAGATGAAGTCAACTTAATCCAGTTTTACAGTCTAGACTCAGAGTAGAACAGATGAAACATAAATAATTACTGAAATGTTGCTTTCATCCTGCGCAGCGTGTCCTGAATTTTTCGAGAATGCTTTTCTGCTGGTATCTGATGGAAGTTGGCACAGTTGTCAGCTGCCAAGGCAGAAATGTCTGCATCTTTAAAACGAGTTATTCTTTGTCTGAGGTAAGACTGCAGCTTGAAATCTGGTGCATATGTATAAGGATTCTCTTGAAAGGCATGAACTTGGCTCACAACTTTTGCAATATTTCTTGTAAGAGAATAGGGTAAAAAAGATTAGTTTGTTTTGCTGATGATAAAAACAAAAGCATGAACCAAAAAACAAACTTTAAAGGAAATTCAAAGGCATTAAGCATTTTATGCTATTGTATACATACTTTTAGTTACATGCCCAAACAAACAAAACTATTTGAACTGTTAACTGTGAAATGCTGCATTAGCTCTCATTATCTCATTAGACAACAGTATAATAAAAAATATAGGTGATATACATACATAATTAAAATAATTACCTAAGTTTAGTCCACTTGTGAGCTCCATTTGTCATTGTGAATCCTCCAGTTTCAAGTTGTTGGACATGCATAGCCAAAACATGGGCTGATGGAATTGTTGGAAGAGTTTTGAATCTGTCTCCTTCCATCAGGCATAAGCTGTCACTTTTTAAAAACACCTAGTTAAAAAATGCACACAAATTAATCTCACATTAAGTATCGGGGAAGGCTTTACAAGTTCTTCATGTACTTAACACCATCTATTTATTTGTCATGAATATTAAATTTTGCCACTAAAGTTCAAGACAACACTATGAATTCATCTGGTGGCAAACTTTTAAAAGTACACAAATAAATAAAGTAACTTTAATCAATGGATACTTCATACATAATTTTAATTGTTCTAAATCACAGGCGAAATTGCATTTTAAAACCTCACTCTATGTTTCAAAATTGTATAGATCAATAAGACAATGCCTATAATAAAAGAAACGTTTAAGATTTTTCAGAACACATTACAGCTGCAAAGCTTCTGCAAAAATCTTCTAATGCAATGTATCATATCTAAGATTTTATCTTGCTTTTGAAATTTTGATTTGTCACACAGGACACATGTTAAAGAAATACTGAGATCAAAATTTATGTAAACTTTTGGATTAGGAGTAAAAAGTCTTCAATCAAATTAAATTCATAATACAAAGTAATAATTATGTTTTTCATCCTGTAGAGACGCTCATTTAAGAAGATCTTGCACCTTCTCCAACCCCAAAGAAGTAATTTTGCTTTAAGGACTTTATACTATACCTCAACAGCCTTGAGTTCCTCCATTATCTCAGCTACTTTTGCAGGTAAAGTTTTCCAGGCCTTACAATAAAACAGAACATATTTTTGTTTTTCACATTAATGTCCATATTCGAACAGGATTACATTAAGTAAAATGGTTAGAGAACAGAGTCCCAAACTTACTGGTAACTGTCGTACAATAAGATTTTCCAAGCCTGCTAGGATTTGCATTGCAGTAGCAAAATTTCTTTGTTCATAGCAGCATTTTGCTATAAGAAGAAATTTTGATAACAAGCTCACCTGCCGCTGGAAAAAAATTAGGATATATAATATATACATATATAGACGTAGCAAATCTACATAATAAAATTAAATGAGAAGGAAGAAGAGGTATTTCCTTTTCCAATTTGTTATCAAAATTGCTGACTGTAGTAACATTTCCCTTCACACAAAGTTTTTCCCTTTCTGTCACCCACGTGTCCTTGATAAAAGTTTGACCCTCAGACAAGCCATTTCTTACATTCTGTTAAGTTTTGACACCTGCTACAAAAAAGCATCCAAGACACTCCTTGTGACAACAAACCAAATTGTTAACTACCCACTTACAGGTGTATTTCAGAATATTTCTTGCAGGTTTGCTACACAGCAACTCATAGATAATAACAAGTAAATAACCATTTCGTAGATAATAGTACAATAAACAGTGACAAACCTTAGTTGTGTGACATGTTACAATTTCAGCAGCAACCCAAGTGCTGATATTGTCTGCGTTTTTTAATAACTGCAGAAGGTACTGGTCTTGTACGCACTTCGACAGAAAGAGATTACAGACTTTCAGTGAAACTGTGTCAGCAGAAACTGCCCTAAGGAAAATACATGAAAAAAAGGCAAAAATAATTCTGCCTGATATTGGATTTTTAAAGAAAACTTTGATTGTGAAGATGTCAACTTCTAACCATTTAAAATAATTTTGTATTGCTTGCCATCTTGATTTTATACTTCATGATGTACATGGTGAGCTGTTACTTTTTCTTCCTTATAATTATAAGATAATTATATCTGATAAAAAAATAAGCATATGCAGGATACATTTCTGCACATAAAAACACTTTCACCACTCATTAGTGAATAATAAAACCCCAGCCAATCTGACACAAAATAACAGCCAGAAATCCAAACTCAACAACCACAGCCAATAAGAAATCAAGCCTGATATCAAGGGGCACCACACACTTTGTTTCCCATGACTGGACTCCAAAATCTGTGTAAATGAGCTGATTTAGCCTTGCCATTGAATAATCTGTAAAAAATGAGATGCTTTAGATGTTCATTCCCTATTCTTGGAAGCAAAAATCTACCACAGGTAGTGCAATTAACAAGTACTAATTAGAAGCTAACTGAATCTGCTGAGTATGTAAGAAGTAGACAATCTTAAAAATAATTAGGTCTACGTGGTTGGATGAAAACATTAATTACTGATGACCAAATAATTTAAATAGGTTGATAACCACTCTAGTAACTACAGGAAAATTCCTGTGTATCTCTGAATACCAATAATTAATTTCCCTACCAGTACAGAAGGAACATTGCACAGAGGAGGTGGAGTCTCCATCCACCTTCAGAATCCACCTGCACACAGCCCTGGGCAACCTGGTCCAGATGACCTTGCTTTCAGTAGGGTGGTTGGACTACATGATCTAGAGAGGTCTCTTCCAACCTCAGCTATTCTGTGAGACTGTAAATGTCTTTGAGATTTTATATACATACACACATTCATGACCAAGGATCCTACTTCAGAATCCATTACGTGTTTTCCCTGCCAAAAATGCAACCTTTCAAGCAACCCTCAACACAAGTTCTTAGAAATATTTTGGCCTCAACTCACTTCAGATTTCAAAGAAATCACCTGGTAAATGTGACCTTCCACATACATGCATGTGCATAGGTACATACCTGTATCCACGTATGAAAACTCTTGAAATTAAATAACTCATACTAGGCTACCTAGTCTGTAAAAAAAATACTAAGTATTTAAATTGTTTCTCTGTTTCTGGCTGTATTAAAAGTGTAACACTCAAAGTTATTGTTCTTAAACAAAACATAAGGGCAGTTAAAACAAGCAACTTACTTCGGCACAGCAACACATTTGTCTTTAACACCGAGTGCTCTGGAATTTAGGAAGTGTACTGGATGACATTTATGAAATACTTCCTAAACAAAAAGAGTAAGATATATCTGCTGTTAGTTCTAGCAGTTCTTTTAAAATGCTCAGGGATAAAAATGACAGAGTATGCCCCCTCCCACTACACCTACATAAATTTCTGAGAGGGATCACACCCTAAGAACAGCATTAGATATTCTGTATTTCACTGTAGAGATTGCAAGAAAAAAGCTTTAGTTCAAAGTCTCATAAAATAGCATGAAAAAAAGCTTGAAACGAGGTTGGGAAATGGTAGCGAAAGAGGAGAAAGAGCAATAAGATAGATATTATTTGTACTTCCAAATAAACCTAGACCTTTGTACCTGTTGCAGTAATGTCAGCTGCCAAGAAAGCTGTTGGGCACTGCACTCTATCAAGAGAAATGGTCCCACTTCGTCTGCTCTAGCAAAGGAGACTGAGGATTCTTCTGTGAAACTGCTACAGCAGGGCTTTGCCAAAACTGCTGAACCAGTGTGCAGTCTCTCTCTCTGATATTGTGCAATTGGTCCCACACCTTTGGATAGCTTCCAGTAGAAGTTCTGTAGAAAAAATAAATGTAAGGTTACAACTTCTCTAAAACAAACACTATGTCTCCCCTTGATGTAACTTTCAGGAAAATGTTAAGAGAAACACCTTTGTGCATGCAAAACTCTTCAGCTAATCTTCAAGGTTAGCCCAGAATGAATTGGTTTACTCAACATTGCTATTTTAAGCTAATATAAAATGCACAACGAGTCTAAGCAGGAGGCTGCCAGATCTCAATTAACAATCAGTATTTATAACAAACCTCTGTGCATTCAAGCTTGCTGCTATAAAACATTTTACTTCTCCTTTTTGCTTAGAATCAAACACCTCTTTCCAAGAAATATTTGGTTTTCCATTCTTTTCACTTCTTCTGTCTTCTAATACCATTATTAAGTGGTGACAATTAAAAAAGTCCATGTTCCTCTATTCTGTTTGCCCTTTCTTGTCTGAATCCCCAATATACCCATGGAATTGTGCACCTTTATCACTTGGCTGGTTCTTAATTCAGCTTGCACATTATTGATACATTTGACTTCCACATGTTATTTTGATCACTCTGTAAAGACATCTGTTTTTGGGAAAAGCCTGCAGTGTGTTCTGGTATCTGGGGCTCTAGAACACTATAAAATAGTAAATACAGACAAAAATTCAGACAAGTTCTTGCTACAAGCTTTCAAGTTCTAGCAGGAAACCTCTTAGCTCCTGCTGTTTTCTTGTATTTATAGACTTACAAAGACCAATGCCTAATAAAAAGCATTAATGGTTGACAAGAGGGCAAAGGATTCCTAATAACTATCAGTCACATGCTAGTGTCAAGAATGAAGAGTTCAATTCTCTTTTTATTATCTGATCTGTGACTACTGAAACAGCTGTCAGTAGCTAAAACTTAAGATTATTTTCACAGTTACAAAAGTGTCTGGATCTTAGATACTTTCAAAAGAAAATTTAAAATGCAGGTACATAATTCTTACTAAGTATGTGGTCTGGACTCTAAGTTGGACACTTCTGTTTTTGTCAAAATGTTATATATGGAAATGTGCTCCATACACTGCAGTCTGAAGAACAGACACACCTTTCTTGAAACATCTTCTGAGAGCTTTTTACATAGAGAATATAATGTTTTGCTGCCCTCCACACTTTCCTCTTCACGTTTGTCCACACTGGAGCACTGATCAGCATTGCCACTTTTCCTGGCAGAGGCGTCCTCGAGCAGTGACAACAAGCGCTCCCCGTAGCCATTTAATGAAGCAACCTGGGAATGCAAAATAGGCTGACAGAACGCAGAACTCAATTTCCCAGAAATTATAAGCAAGTTACAATGAAGTTGTAAGATTCTTACCCATCCAAAACCAGACATACTGAACATAGCTGTCAAATATAGCATTATTGGTTTCTATTTACGTTAATTGTACTTAGGGTAGCTTTTCATAATAACAACGTTACATATCCCATAACTGACTGAATTTTTTTTTTTCTTAAAGGATCTACAGAAATTCTAAATTACCTTGGAAGAAATAAATTCTTTTAGGGTACCCAGAAGATCAGTATTTGTTGCAAAGTCTACACTGTAACAGTCTTCAATCCATGCCTGCAGGATGTAGAAACTGCGGTTACATATTTTGGTAAGGGATGTGGAAGGATCCAGGCTTGCACTGGTGAGAAGAAAAAGAAACTTAATACACCAAAATTGATATCCAATTCCAATTTAAAAATAAGTCTTGACAAAACCCATAAATTTTATTTGGTATTTAATGTAGTATCTTAAATTCCTAAATTTCATGTCTCTAGAATCCATGGTTCTATGGAAGAAAAGCTGTGGTTGTAATTACTACCCATTACTGGATAACTGGTAAAAGTGAGAAACAGAATTGAGAAGTAAGCACATTGTCAGATGCAGCTCTTGCTCTAGTTTTGCTCTCACTTGTTAAGAGAGTCTTATAAAAACAAACGTAAAAATTCATTTTAATTAAGTAAGACTTTTGAGAAATAGCTATTTGTTATTGGGAGGAAACTGAATTGTGCTTTGATAATATTTTTCATGGGTATTTACTGTACCTGGATAAAGTGCTCCTGATTCTATCAAGAAGAAACTGCAAAAATTCTTCTTGTGTGCAGAAATAGCGAAATGTGTAAAGAAACTGCTGTACATAACCTTCTAAAAAGGCATTTCTGTAAAGCACAAGAAAAACTTCAGACAAGCCAGAACACATCTTCAACTTGCATTAGAGTACAGCAACAGCAAAACATCCTCAAAATATCAAGAACAGGCACTTAAAATTCTCAAGCTCTTCACAAAACCTTGGTTCTTTTTTTTTTAATTATTTTTACACATCAAGTACTGTGATTGCCAACCCTGAAAGCATAATTTGCTTTATGAAGAGTTTCTCTACCTTCAATTTTGTGAATAACTTTGACATTTCTATTATTAAGGCAAGTTACAATCTAAATAGTATGGAAGAATTACATTTTTTTTTCTATCATCTTACTTGATGCTGCTTTAAAACATTTTTACTATAATAACAGCATAAGAAGTAGATACATTAAGCAAGAAAATATTCCCTGTAACTCTAATTAGAAGAGTAGTTACTTTAACAACAGAACATGCTTATTATACACATATTAAAAATGCGGGCATTTTATTTTTTTATATACACACACTCTCAAGGTCTTAACACAGATTAATTGTCTTTTCTCCCTGTTGGCTTACAGCTAATCATGAAAGTTTGGGTTTGATCAATGTGGAAACTCCAATTCCAAACTATTTTCTTCACTTTGTGCAAAATAACTACCAGGAAGAACAGCACTCAGTGTAAGTAACTGAATCTCAGAGTCAGGATGAACTGGGACAAGTAGCTGGGAGGAAGCTGCTCCCTCTACAGAGGCACAAGCCTGATGGAGCCTCTGGCAATTTCCATCCTTAACACTATTACAGCTCAGGTACCTTAAAACAACACTGTCCTCACTGGAGTTGAAGGACACCTTTGTCCCCATTTAAGCCCTGAGATAAGTCTGCATCTTGATCAGTGCCAAGGATTGATTACTGGGGCAATAATCTGTAGAACAGAACCTAAATATTTTCATATCCAGATCCTATCAATAAGAATTACCAAAATATGATCTGAAGAATTGTTGTACTGCTGGCAGTACAATAAAGTCTTGATTCCATGGCAACTATCAGAGCAAACCTCAAATAAGTAAAAGATAAAAAAGTTTAAAGTTATTTGTTTTTTATTTATTATCAAATACTTTTAATCAAATCCAGCTGATCTTTTACCATTTTCATGTCCATTTCTGTAAATGAAGTGTTCACAGAAATAACACAAATGTGATAGAAGAGAGGAGAACTTATTCAATGTTAAGTAACTAAGATTTATCACAGAGACAAGTTTTTCCTGATTTAGCAACTATGCTTCAACCCACTCCCAATTCAGGTGCAAAATATACTATACCTAGAATATAAATAAGCCATTAAACCAAGTGGTGTACCAGCCTGCAGAACTTTTACTCCATTTTGATTACTACACTGGTGTTTCTCTGTGTTATAGTAAAGAAGCAATGATGAATCATCCATAGGTGCCATGTCCATGGTGTCAGTTTTCCCATTGTGAATGATGGTAGGCAGCACATAGGATTCCACACCCCACTGCTCTGCATACATCATCTGCTCAAAGAAGCAAGGCCATGATAAAATAAGAAATTAAAGAGGAAAATTCACAAAAATGCAATCAAATTAAAGACAAATTGCATTTCATATAATTGATTTTTTTTCCTTTTTAAGCAATACTAGTAGCAATTACCTTTAATAATTGTTTTGGATCTTACTTAATTTGGCAGTTTGACACAAAACATTTCACATTTCATACAGTGATCTGGGCGGCCAACTACACTGATGCAGTAATGAAATGACAAATTAAGCACAAGTGAAATAGTCTGACTTGCCTGCACATATTTCTTTACCACTTCAAGAAACTGCACTTTTGATTTCATCTCCTGTAGCTGTCCTTTCAGTTTGGGCAACATAGCTTTAATTTCAGGACCTTTAGATTTAAAATACACGGCATAAGAACATCAATGATTCAGATTTACAGAATAAGTCCTTAAAAGTACTATGCAGCCATTTTATTACTGGTGTGTTGCTGTAATCCTACCTTTGCTTCTTCTTTCTTTCTGCAATAGTTTCTGGTAAAACTTTATGGTCTTTCTGTAATTTTTTGTCTCCATCATTAGCAATTGTTCTAGTTCCTATTTAAAAAGAAATAGGATTCTGATCAGAATTGTAAGTGGAAGGCAGTTCTAGTAAGAAAGTGAAGTGTTAGAAGAGAATTATTTTGTATGAAGAAAAAAGAACATCGAAACAGACAAGAATGAGATATTAAAAATGAAAAACTACCTTTCACAGCTGTGCTTACAGGCAAGATACAGCAGGCATTACGTGTTCCCAGAAAAGCATTAGTGATGTCACAGTTCTACAACTTAAGAACTGGAGCAGGTTTGTGTATGATGAGACTGCATGGAAGTTTGTCTGAATCTGTTCACATAAATATGCCTTTAGTTATAATTGTACTTAACTGATTGTTTTCAAGAGCATTTTAAAAACTTACAATCGGAAGTCATCCAGAATTAACATTTGTATGTTCTGAATTTAGTGCAGGCCCCAGAAACACGTAGTTAAACAGCTGACCTATATTTCCAGCAAGAACTGAAAGTCTGACTGAAATCAATGGCTTCCAAACAAGTATAGTTACATGATATTATACAACCAGGTCAGAAGGCAGACAAGAAAGCTGCTCTAGCAATAAAGGACATATAAATTTCAAAGTTCAGCTTTCATATTTTATATTTATGTATTTCACAAAATTGAAAAAATTAAACTAAATTTCTATAAAATTATGTAACTTAAGCAATGAATAGAAATGAAAGTATATCAGGCCTCTCACAATATATCAATTTAAATGTAAGCATTTACACTTATAATTGTTCACATAAAGGTTTCATTATTTTACCAGCCAGTAAAAATGGGCCATCCACTTTGGGTTCAGCTTCTCATTTATTATGAAACAACAAACATGATGTATGTTGTGCTTTATAAAAATGGCGACTTTTGCACTTGGGTCCTAAGTTAACTACCAGTGACCCAGTTACATGAAACAGCATTTTAAATGCAGTAAGTTCACGGAATGCAGCAGACAACTCCCACAAGCAGAGTTATCAGAATACACACAGCTCAGAGCTAACATATCAAACAACAGATTGGTAAATAGGTTAGCTTTAATGGGATGGACTTGCTAGAAATTAATTTGAGCTTAGAAAAACCTGTCACTGTTCTTCAGAAAAGCTCAAAAGGTTTAACAACGTAGTTCATTAGCAACAAGTCACAAAAGCCCCCTGGATTTTTAAAAGATGTATTCCTACAGAGGCATCACATAGAGAACAGGGAAAGCACAGGAAAGCTATTATCCAGATTCCAATTTGAAGCTGCTTGCTTTTACTTCAAGGTCTGTTTTTGCTTCATCAATTAAAGCAAAATCAAGGTGATTAAGAGACTACGTAAACAGAAAGGGAATCAGAATGACTGACCATTTGGGATCTGGCGGACAAAGTGGTTTGTCTCCTAAAAAACCTGGGGTGAGTAGCAATGACATCAGAGGCAAATTCCCTGTCTATTCCACAACATTTTCCAATTCAGGTAGGTCTACAATATAAAAACTTTTGATGAAGCTACACGCCTGTGATGTGCTCCAGTCACAGTCATTCTTAGCTCTTTTCTATAGTATCACCACCATGGGGCTGGTGCAAAGGACAGACAGGGCTTCTCCAGTCAGCTTTAAGAACGGGAAGTGGGTTGTAGATCAGTGATTGCACTTTCGTGTCAGTGAGCTTTACTGTGATATAATAACTCTACTGTGTTTCTTGCTAAGACATAACAAATTTTGAGGATTTTAAACCACTTAAGAGTCAATATTTGAAAGAAGAAATGGTGTTTCGACTCACTATAACAGAATGAATTTTATCACACTTGTAAGCAGCAAGTAAAGATGTATCTTAATGATATAAAATCAATGTACTCACCACTTTTTTAGCATCTATATTTTGTGACTCACTTGATTTCTGCTTTCCAAGGTTTTTCAAGTAACTATGAACTTCTGAATCAAAACATTCAGCTCCATAAAACGCACTGCTCCAACCAGGACTACAACCATGAAAGTCAGGTAGATTGGGAGATGCCAGGTAGCTGTTTCCAGTTATCTTTATCATGGCCTGTTCCTCTGAACTTGTATTTCCTTCTGCAAAGCCTGGACCACAGCTGTTGCTTTGCAAATACTGTTGCTCTTTCGCTATGGGGATTTTACTCTGAAGAGTCAATTCTTTTTTGATATTATCCGAAGGTGACTCATCAAAATCCATTTCAACTAATGCTTTTTTTATCATTGGCTCAGCCTTCACATCAACGTGTGCTTCCCCTTTTCCTAAAGAAGGTGTATGGGGGAAAAGAAATAATGGCCATGTGCTGTAATGCAAGCTTTGTTGAACTTAAACATCACACATACAAAACACTGTTATGAGACTACCTATGTGCTCTAACAGTGGGTTTAGATGCTTATTGTGACTTTACATTTTTTTTCTCAACTACACATTGTAAAATGATAAAGGCTAAAAGCATTTCAGAACTATTAAGCAATAGTTAAGTAATACATTTTTGAAAAGTACAAAATATTTTCCATGCATAGGCAACAAACATTTAAACAACACAGAGAAACTTTAAGACAGAAGTTAAATATGTCAGACCTAAGAACACATTAGTAAAATGCTTAGGTTTTTTCCATCCATAAGTCTTGAAGCTTTTATTCCATACAGAGAGGGCAAGAACACTTGATATAGCCAATAGATACACTTTCTCCTCCTACAGGACTCAATCCCTTGAGTTATGATGGGACTTTTTTGCAGTTATAACAACTACTACCAACCTTCAGGGACTGAGGTGACCATCAAAGGTTGGTATACTGCTGACAGGAGCATTTACACCTGCCAGAAGTCTCCCTTTCCACTTGAGCAACCCTCCAGGGCTTAGATATGCCACCCTGGAGTCAAACAAATCTAAATTACTGATGCAAAGAAATCACACACTCCACAGTAAAGTCTAGCTCTACATTTGCAAGCATTCTGAGTCAAAATGGAAAACAGTAATATTGAAGAACAGCAGCCAAGTGCAAAATTACAAATTTCTGTTTTACTGTAAAAATGAACAATATATGTGTATAAGCCTGTCTGTAAAAAAACATTTTCACTTTGCTCAAAACAGAGAAGTAACCAAGTTTAAATGCTGAAATTTGGATGAACTATCTTGGAAAAAACCTCACACTGATAAAACAGCAACCAAATAGAAGCTGTCCATCAATGCACCAAGCCTAGAAAGGATAATGGTTTTGTTATAATATTGGGATTCACCAGTCCCAGCTCAGTTTTGAGTTCAGTTACTGAAAGATAGGTATTTTGTAAACTTTCAATCACAAAGTGTGTCAGAAGAATTGTAAAACCCAAACTGAAGAAGTATAAACAAACAATCCACTAATATAGTAGGCACTAGAATATCTACTCAAACACAAGAAAACCACATACAGCAGTTATCATTTTGGGAGTTTTCAACAGACACATCTGTTTAAATAAAAGGAAGTAAAAGTAAATGACATCCCACAAAATAACATTGGGTCATATGTAAGCTTCATATAAAAGCCATTTATGTCCTCAAGGCATTGATAATGTTTCAGTGAAAATGTCCATAATTGTTAAGGTGAGTGCTTTCCTGAAGACACAAGCAAAGTGTCTCAAAGCTTATGTCACTGATAGATTTCCAGCACACACAAAGATCTAGAAACATGAAGTCCCTTCTCACCCTCTGTCTGATCACTGCTTGCCAAAAAGCTTTCAGATTTCTTCACATCTTGGAATATATTGCCACACTTTGCTTCATCTGCTTCAGTTATGCTGAAAATACAAGGAGACTAAGAAAAATTAATGTTTCCTATACTCTTACATTTACATCAGTAAAATGAGATCTTACAATTGACTCTACCATGCAAGTAAAGGGCTTCATAGCATTCATCTACTTCCTAAAGTTTTCATGTTCAGCTTCGGTTGTTATTTTACAAGAAAAAAAATGTTCAAATGGCTATTCAAGTACAATAAGATAGAGATTTTCCTGTACAGCATCTGGCAAAACTCCAACAGAAGTATCAGAGCACACACGAACAGAAGGCATAACTCCAAGCATAACTTAAGACTGCAAATTACTGTAGTGAGTTTTTTACTCAGGATTCAACCTCTGGATAACATTGACTCTAAGTCATCCCTAGTTATAATGATAATCATAATCTTAAGTCAAAGAAGCTAACACTGAAAAACTGCTATAGTCTTTGTCAAACTAATGTTAAGTAAGCAGTGTCTGAGAGATATTTTAAGGCTTTTCATGTGATGTAAAAGCTAGACCTGTATTTTTCACCGGATAATAAATTATGATCTCACTGTCAAAAACTATTTTGTAACAAAAGTTCATATACAGGATAACCCCTTCATACATCTCAGTAATTCAGCTGCAACAGCTCAGGTTTCTCCTACCATATCATTGAACTCCGGGGAACTAAGGGCCTAACTTTCAACCGATTTTCAATATCTCCTTAAAAATCCCAACCCAAATGGGAAACTGGCCAGCATACCAAGGTTTGGTATTTGGAGGTCATAATTCTATTATGTCTGAAACTTGCTGTAAGGATTATACACCTGTCAACACTGACGTTTTTCTAAATTGTATCTACTAAGCTTCTTTGTCAAAACTTCAAATTTGTAGTTCTGAAAACCCCCAGATTAACTTTGACATAAATTGATTACTTTTTTCAACAGTCTTCAGCAAGAAGCTTTTATAAAAGTGTGCTACATTTGGAGGCTGCAATAAAACAAGAATTTTAAAATTATTTTTCAGGTAGATACATATGTCATTGAAGATTAAAGAAGAAAAATGAAAAATTAATTAAGCTGTTTTTTCTCACTTAACAGGCTGCTTACAAAAGACTGCCAGGAGGAACACTGAGTCAAATCAAACCAGTTAAGCAAAACATTTCTAGCAAAGCTAAATTAATTCCCTTTTTCTTGAGTGTGATTAGAACACATGATGTATAAAGAACTAATATCAAACAGAATAAGCAAACTGAACAGTAAGAACAGTATACTTCTGATTAAACAGCCTCCTTCTAATGAGACTATGAAGCTCTCCATCAATGGTTGTAACCAATATTGATCAGAATTAGATTTCCAGTATTCAGCTACCATAAGATGGAGTTACAGACAAGTGTAGTAGAAAATATTTTTGACTGAACCCTTAAGCACTATTTTCCATGGAGAAAGCTTTGAAAAACCTCAAACTATGAAATTAACAGTTTACAGGACACAAGTACAAATACCTGAAGAGGAACTGCATATTCTTTCCTGCTTCTACGAAGTAGGGATAAAAACATTAAATTCAACTGTAAGAAGGAAAAAGTTGAAAAACACCTACCATAAATGTGAAGATCTTCCTCCATTTACTACCTGATAGAGATTCTCCAGTAATTTTTCATCCCAGTAGAGGTCACAAAACTTCTCACAAATTCTATCAGAGAACATACCAAACTTAATTTCCTTTAAGTTTAAAATGAAGTTACCTTGTTCAAAATAAAAAGAACAGAAACAAAAAAAAGAGGGAGAAAAAAAATTAACAGCAATATTCTTACAAATCAATGATAATAGCATACAGAAGAAAATGCACATACCCATATCAAAAACTTCAGCTCCATTCTCTAAATAACCATCAAATGCAAACTCCTCTTGTATAAGATTAATCACTTCCTGTAGTAAAGTGTCACCTTTTCTGTTCTGATGGGGCAGGACTTTATCACTGAAGAAATTATAATTGTCTTTATTCACTGAAGTACATGGTGTGTGTTCTTGCTCACTGAAAAAACTGTCTATGCTGGTAGCACACTCAGTTTCTTGGCAGTTGGTTTGAATAACGGGGCTACTTTTACCAAACTGGTTCTCTGTACTAGTAGTCTCATGACTTCGCACGTTGCAAAGGGAGGCATCATTTTCTGTTTGCATGCTCATTTTATAACTTGCAATAGTACTTGAAAGTAACACTGGCAAACTGTGATAGCAATCATAAGCAATTCTAGAGCGAAGAGGCTTATTTGGTATTTGCTCTGATACAGCCAAATGTACTGGTACAAATGTCAGAACTCTTCTCTCCGAGTCCTGTTTGAGAATGATGTTATTTATATGAAGAAAATTAGGAGACGTAGGACAAGCTAAGGAGCTGGAAGGATCTTCAGATAAAGTGCTCTCCTCTTGTAGAATATGTGAGGAATCAGATGGTGATGGTAATGTAACTGTAGAAGTAAATGTATTGCCTGAGTTTTGCTCTTCTGAAGACATCTGGAATGAGTGGCTTAGAACTTGTAAATCACAGTCAGGTGTTTCAGGTACAGTTTCAACAACATCTGTATCCTCAATAACACAGCTTTTAGAGTCTTCTATATATCCTGATTTGTTGTGGTTGATATGTTTTTCATTTCTTGTCTCTTTCTTGAATTGCTCAGAAATTGGTGTGTGAACCTCCCTGAAAAAAAAACCAAAGATTTTTTTTAAGGAAAATTCAAGTAGATTTAACAATGGAATTTAAGCTTTAACTTATTCTGCCTTAGGATATACTAACTTTGTTATATTTGCATCTTGTTGCAAAATAATAGGCTTAAAGTGAGTTGCAGGAGAGGTGAATGCAACAGGTAATGTTGCTTTCTCACAATTTAGTGAAATCTGGCATGGTACTGGTCCTTTAACTGCTACAAGTTTACTTTCACTGGTAAAAGGCACAAATCCTAAAAACAAAAACACAGAAAGATGATCAATATGTAAAATAAAAATGCAAAGTAAGTAACAATCAATTTAGACAGAAAAACAATTGCATATTGGACTGAGAAAATCCTATGTGGAGAACTGAACTAGAGAATACTAAACCAGAGGAAACATGTCAGAGCCTGACTGCTTACCTTGACATGACTCTGAAGAGTCCATTTCATGTTTCTCATTTTTAAATTCAAAAGTGACATGATCTTGAGACAAAACTTCTTCCTCAACAGCCTAACAATAAACATTGAAGCCCAAATTGATGTTGTTAGCATTTTCTTTTATCGAAATCTTCTCAGCACATTATTTTAAAAAAACTCAATCCTCATATACACCTAGAATATTGCAAAGCAACAACCTAGTCATGCCAAGGTGAGAAATTAAAAAAATTACATACAGAAGTCTAAGGACTGGTAGAAAGATTTAGAAACCTTGATAACTTGGTGTTTCAGATCAGAACCTGAAGGTAATCAAAGTTTTGAACAAAGTTCCATGGATTGACTGAATCCTGTGTGCATCATATACACACATTTGAAACATAAACAGAACCCAACAATTACATATTAATTTCTTCTGTGGCATGGCAAATAAAAAGAGAGATTATGAAATTAGTCATTTGTTCTTCACCCTTACAGATTGTGGAGTCAGAACATCACAATCTGTGGAGTCATCACTACAACAGCAAGACCTAGGAAAAGGCAATACTTAGAGACTACTTGAAAATACATTAAAAAAACCAAACCAAACCAAACCAAACTCAAAAACCACCACAACAAAACCAGACCCAAAATCTAGCTACACTTGCAGGGGACAAAATCTTACAGGAATACATTTACAGAATTGATTGAAAAAACATACAGAATTAAAGAAAGGTGGCACTCTTACCTTAAAGATAGGTTTACCCAATAATGTCAAAATAATTTTGCTGTTTATACCTTGTTCAAGTAAATAATGATTGCATGTCTAAAAAAAAATTGTAATTTTCAGTCAGTAAATAAGTTTTCAATCAAGTGACGTATTCTTGGACAAGGACAAAGTCAAGATAAATAGTCAATTAGAAGTAATCTAAGTTTAGGAAGTCTTATGAACCTTGTCCAAGTACCTTGATAATTTCAATATAAATTAAAAACACACCCCTCTGTGTCCCTAAGGAGGTAACTTTAAAAACAAAACCCGAAGTGACTGGTTATGATTTAATTAGATATCAGTCTATTACAAGTATTAAGTTATTATTTTGATTTTAAAATCACTAAAATGATACTTTAGACACAACTGAATCTAACCTTAATTGCAGCAGTTAGAGAAGGTCTTTCTTCGGGGTTTTTTCTTGCCATATCCAGAAGTAGTTTTTTTAATTTTCTTGGCAATACTAGTTTGTGACTCGGTGGAACACTGTATTTTGCAGCCATCCACAGAACTGCAGCAACACCATAAACACAGACCTATTGGTATAACGTAAGAGACAAGAAAGATTTAAATAGACTAAAAAAAGCCTTCACTTCAAAAACAATTCCAGCAAATTATCCAAAAATTCCCCCCATTCCCTGCCAAAAAAGGAAAAAAAAATTACTAAAGCTTTCAAAGTACAGATTACATTTGGCTCTTGAGGGTGCTGATGAAAATCCCAGCCCATTTCAAAATCTAGTTGTTACACATGCAGGGCCAGTAAGTTGCTATTTTTCTACTGTTGGAGCAACAGACATTAATTGTCTTATTCTTTACCTAGGGAAATTATCCAGGAAAAACGTATTTTAGAACCATTTTGAAGAATTCCTTTCTAATGTAAAAAGATTGCTGCAAGCTCCAGAGTTCTACCATAAAACCTGGCCAGCTGCAATTTACTTAAAAAAGGTCATGATAATTCAGCAAGTAAGTGGCACACAGTAATTAGAAGCTAGCCAGCACAAGTCATATTTTATAGAGAAGATTACACCTGTCAGAAGAATGAGGCACTGCATATTTATTCTAGCAATTATTGTGCTACCTGCAGCTAGACCAATTGAAGTTGCACCAATGAGGGACCTCGAAAAGGACTTGGTCTTTACCAGCTTTCTTGTTTTGTTTGAAGAATTACAATTTTCAGAGTCAGATTTAGTCCACTTAATGCTTTTTTCATACGTTAGCATGTACTATAAATGCAATTTGAACAAATTTAAAGCACCATACTTTACATTGCCCCTGAAAGATATCAAAAAGGCCCAGCAGACAGAACTCTAAGCACAGTAGTAAATACTGTGTTCTCATAAAACAGTGTTTTCTGGCACTCTTTTGAGCAAAGTGAACAGCAATGAACAAAACATAACAAGTTCACTATAAACAAAATAATCTGTGAACCATTTGAACTATTGAGCAAAAGCTACTAAGTGGTAGAAAAATACCTGAAAGAGGAGAAAGCAGCTCAATCAAAACAAAAATAATTTTCCTCCCCTCAGGTTCAGAACTCCAAGATTACCCTAAATCTATTTATTGAGGAAAAACTTGTCAGGTAATCCATCATATCCTTCAAAGAAAGTTCTTTTTACTGTTATTGTGACTGACATTAAACAGTCTTCATTCCCATACCATAATTTGAACGGAATGTTCATAACTAGAAAGTTACACAATCATCAGGAAAAAGGCAAAAAACCACATCAGCTTATTCTATATATAATGTTGTAGAAAACTAAGGAAGCAGATTACTTCAGATATTCTAAAGAAAATGAACAAAGCATAAAGACTTTAGGATTATTAATTTCTACTGTCTGGTGAAACTGCTGTATTATATTTCAGGGTTAGTTTAAGCTTCTGAAGCCTTTAAAAAACCTGCACATTGGATCAAAGTGTTTAAGAAAAAGCAATTTTAAGGAAGATATACAAATATTTTCTAGTTACAGATAGCTTTACAGAAAATTAACTGGTTTTAGTAGATTTTTATGAACTTTCATTTCCTGATTCATGATTATTATGCCTAATTCCAAAGAACTCATGTGACACAAGGTACATATTAGCTAACCTCTTTTCTTGTTACATAATAGAAAGGTACTGTAAATTCTGTTCCCTCAACTTTTAAGATAACTGTGGCACAGTTTGCAACTCAAAAGTAGTTGCAGTGGAGACACATTCACCTGCTATTCGACGTTTTTATTATCTTTGTTCTAAAAGCTCCTTATGGCTTTTATCTATAGCAAAAAGCTCTAAGAAAACTGTATTGGAAAAAGACGTAATTCATACCGTCCCCAAAGTAAAAACATACTGATAATGATATTTTTATCCAGTCTTCTAAATGTGAATAATGTTTGGGCTTTTTCCCAGATAGTCTAAAATACTGATCTTACTGTGACCTTCGGAATATGAAAACATGACTTCAAAGTCTGCCTTACTGCTAACAAACTGAAAATAATTAAGTCTTATGGAATACCATTGAATAACAAGATTTTTGGCAGTTATTCCAAGAATTCTGGAAGGCAAAATTTTAGAAGCAACTACTTTTATGAGAAATCAATATATTTAAAAAATCCCCACAGATAACCAAGAAAGGTTGGGAGAAATGAGAAATATTAACACAATCTTAGAAGAGTTTAGCTTTCTTCTTCAACTAGCAGAGGGATAAAACTGTCCTTTGCTAAAATACAAAGCAACCTACATAACCTACCACATTACCTTCTCAGTATCCACATCCTCTTCTTCAATTTCAGGAGCTAAATAAAATACATCACAAGATTCTAAATGAGAAAAGAAATCAGAAAGAAAAGTAAGATGTTTGCTTTCTTCTCCACTTCCCCTGCAAAGAAATAAAAGCCGAGCAGGCAACGTCTTATTTTACCTTCATCTTTTGGAGCAGCAAAGAGGATCCTCCCATGGCAGTCAATCAGCACAGAGTCCAAACATAAGACCACTGCAAAAAAAACCACAAATGGGCAAGGCATAATAAGTATCTGTTCTTGTAGCTACTTAGCACTAAAAAAAAATAAATAATTTTTAAAAAGAATTTGCAGTGTCAGAAATTACCCTATGATAAATGATGCCTTAAATAGCATTCACGCTAGAACAGACACAAGCCAATAAAGAGACAGTAGCTGTGCAATTACCCAAAGCAATTTCTGCAGAAAAAAGGAAAGAAACTGGAAGTTTATTCTCTTTTTACCCCGCCCTGAAAAGGAAGGTCAAGAAAGCAGCAAAAAAAAGAGAAATAAATATAACAGGTATATATACTCTTAAGTCTTCTCACAATGTGCCAATAAAAGATAGTCAATTTATCTTAAGCATTTAAGTCTCTCTTCTCTTCCCTCCTTCAACCCTCCAAAAATATAGGGTCATCATCTGGAGAAAGCTGACACACACATGGCCAGATCAAAAACTCCTCTAAGTGCAACAGGATGTGATGTCCATTTTTTCACAAATAGTTATAATCACACTTTCTCAGTGAAGAAATGTTACATAGGTCAGTATTTGCAAGGCCATGAAATTTTACATTGTTAAAAAAGAAATAATGGACTTCTAAAACTATTGTAAATGATCTGTGGTCTTCAGGAACTTACATTAAATTAATGAGATGATGTTATATAAATTTGGTGTTGAAAATGTTGTGGCAACACTGTGTCTGTTTGCTAACTTCAAAGCACACTTTAATTTAACATGTTTCAATGTATTAAGCCAACTGGCCAGTAATGTAGTCCTCTATTTCTAGACTACCATCAAATGCACTGTTTTCTTATGAAAAACAAAGTACTGAAAGTATAGATTCTTAAATTGAATAAGAAATTAAAATATTAAATGTATTAATTATGAAATAAAATATTAAAGACGTCTAAGATAAACAAAAGTATTAATTTATTAATAAATAATTAATTGAAAAGGTCTAAGAGGCAAAAAATAAAGTAAGAAAAAAGGCAATAACACTTTTGCCTTTTTTTAGTTACCTGTACAAAACACATCCAAAATTAAATTATTCACTATGCTTAACATAAATAAAGGCTTGTCTACTACCTTCAATAATATTTAAGCTGGACCTGAAGTATATGGCTTGAAAAGCAAAGCTTTCCCAAATGAGAACATTTGCTGGTTATTTCTGCAGAGGCAGCTTCATGGTCACTTGTCTTTGTTTGTCAGCACTTAATGCTCCTGGCCCTGCTCACACAAACCAGATCTCAGCTTGTTCAGTACAACATAAGAATCCTCATCTGGGCTCCCTGAACCACCCATGAGCAACATGTAAACAACATCTTCTGATAAGAGGAGAGGAATTAAGTTAAGTCCCAATGGAGGTTACAAACAAGTTCTGTAGCAGAGTTGAATTAACAAATACATGAAGAAGAGGCTAGCTTAGGGTAGGTTTTCTTAGCCAGATAATTCCTGCTTAGGATAATGAAAAAAGTGTAATCAATGAAGGATTTGGAGGAAAAGGCTGTCTACGTGAATAAATAAAAAATAATCCAGCTTCATATATTTAACTATGACTCATCAGCTACCAGTCTTCTCTACCATTGTCAAGACAAAGGATATTTTAACTATATATTCAAAATATGCATCAGCTTCACCTTTAGTGAGTTAGTATTATTCAAAAGGAACGTCAAGAGAACTTTATGTGTGTGTGTGGGCACTGAAATAGTAACACCACTGTAAACCTTTCCACAATGCACAACTCCTCTAAGAACAGGCAGAGAATCCTCTTGCAGAAACATACTAAATCTGAAACCAATATTCAACTTCAAGGCTTTATTTGTCAAATACAGAATTTTTAAGTAAGGTGTCTTCCATTTGGTGGTTTGTATCATTACGTTCACTTCTACAGGCTACATAAGGTTCAGATGACAAGTCAGTTGTCAGATGACAACTTTAAATATTTTTAAGATATGCATTCAGATGCATGTGAGTGCAGTTACAGAGGATGGCTAAGCATATTACATTAGAATCTGAGCCATTATGTGCAGTTATCTGAAACCTTCAAAATATTAGGAACACGCTATGAGGCTGAAATAATCCTTCTGTTACAAGGTATATTAAATATTTAGTTTTATGGGTAACAGTTCTCAAAGTGCTCAGAATCTTCTTCGTTTATGGCTTATTTCCTTTTAAGCAGTTTTATATCACAAAAGATAAAATAACTGAAGCTGAAATCCAAAGGGATGCAGTAAGTTTTCTGTACATTACTGTCCAGTTGTTTATATTCACTTACAGCCTTCAAACTCATCCCTGCCCTTACTCTCAAAAGCAAGGGATTTTCTTGATTTTTTAAATCAAGAAAAAGAAAGGTAGGGTGGAGGTGGTGGAAACCTCTGCTCTGTTTATCAGAACTACTATAGGTTTATCATTAGCATAAGCTAAACCATCATTCAGAATGTCCATGGAAATCTAGGACGGTCTTCTCCCGAGTCACACACAACAGATCCCAATTTTGTCAAAGGATAGTTTCCTCTTTCTCAGAAGGTTACTTCTGATAATTCATCTGTAAACTGAAGCACAGGAGATGTGGAAGGAGTAACGTCATGACAAGATCTTGGGTGCTTTACAATGACAAAACCCTGTATTGTAGAAAATATATCAGGAATAATTTGTCACAAAGAAACCCACGCAAAACAGGAAAATTTTGTTTACATACATATGTATGTAAAACTTATTTCCTCCTGCTTGATACAAGTCACAAGTGTTTTTCTTAAAAGTCACAGTACAGACTATCCATTCCCAAAAGGTCTAAAATTTGTTTCACTGCTTGAAGCCAAAGATTCATTTCTGCTGCAAAAGCCTTCAAAACTCAGAATAAAGAGAAAAAAAGGCACTCATCATCTATATATGGAAGAAAACTCCAAACTGAGTTTTGTCACAATTTAAGAGAGTCAAAACAGAAACATTGCCTATTAATTTCTGCATACAAAATGAAAGTCAAGATTCTTTCAATCAACAGAATAAAAGAAAATATTAACACAGTTAACATAAATAACTAGGCAAAATACTTTATGATAATTAAGACTATACCTGGATAATCTATGCAAGTCTGCAGACTGCATAAACACTCGTGACATAATGCCCAGAGTTCATAGTCTTTCAGAGGTCTACCATACCAGGATAACAGGAGTTTTAGAGAGATCCACTGAAAAAAACAGTGAGGATGCAGAAAGTTATAAAAATTATCACAAATTAAAAACAGTTACTAATGCAATAAAAAAGTAAATCCTAATATGAAATACACTCAGCTTAGAAAGTATAAAAAAAAATATTTATTGCACTTACCAGTAACAAATTAATACTACTTATTATAAAAGCATGGGCCAGTTAGCTAACTGTATAAATGAATCAGTTGTTTCTTAATTGCTTCAGGAAAAGTGAGCTGTCTGGAAGCTCTTTCGTACCATACTACGGAAAGAATCTTAGAACGTCCACTGTGTAATAGACATATTTTATGATGAAACATAATTACATAATTATAGGGACAACACCTAGACTGAAAAACATAAAAAATTCAAATGATTGCCATCAAAAAAACAGCCCCACATTCAAATCCTGATTTACCCTGACAGTTGCATTACATGTCTTACCTTAGAGATTTCATCAACATCTCTTGTTCTTCTGTGAAGGATGTTAACAATATTGACAGAATTAATGACAGGTTTATTTGAAGTCCAAGCACGTTGTTTTGTTTTTAATCACTGGCTGCTCAATTTGTAGTAACAGCATTAGTTTTTCTGACTATCAATTCAGCTTTTGATACCTGGCATAATACCTTAATATGACAAAGATACGGCTCCATGGAAACTTACTGTTCTTCAGAGACATGCTTTACATTTTGTGATTTTTTAATTTTGGGGGGTGGTGTGTGTTTGTGTGAATCTAAGAATTTGAGATTTATAGTAGTGCATACAACTTCCCAATCAAACCGTGCTAATGGAAAAGCTTATCTCTAGTAGTGGCTCTTGACATCAGCTGCACTTTACAATCTCCGTTCATCTACCAAAGGAACACTAAAAAATTCACTATAGGCAGAAACCTCTGAGTGAGAGCAGACCCAAAGATCTCTTTTAAAAAAGAGCACAGCCCATTTTCTCTTGCATATGCAGTCCTGAGAGAATCAACTTCAGGCCATGTTGGGGAAAAGAATTACCACAAGTAATTCAGGATTAACTGGAAAAAACAAAACACCCCACCCTCAAAAAAACAAACCAAACCCCAAACAAACAAAAACCAATCATATAAAAAACCCAAACACAAAACTGAAGCACAGGAGACAAACAAAAACCCCTCTGAAGTGTTTTGTTGCTCTTATAGACACCTTTATATCCCAATCAGTATTTGTAAAACCTACACAGACTAAGGGTCTCTCCCACACACAATGGCAGTACATCATTAACTCTGACAAATCAGCCTCTGCACTGTCATTTACTAAAGTCAATTTTTCATTATCTTGTCTATGAAACACCCTTTACTGAGATGCTCTTTGGATTTTATCATGAAATACGTAATGAGCAGACTACTGCATTGAATTTCATAAAGCTCAACAAACAGAAAGAGCTTCAGTGCAATCTATGGAGAAAAGAAGGACATTAATTTCTGTAGCTGAAACTTTGTTGATAATTTTAACCAGAAGACCTTCTCAAAGAACACAATACCTTAGGCTCATATTGTTTAAATATTCTTTGAAGGTGAACCAGATAAACCACATTTTTTTTAAACAATACATGTCAGGAAACACACCTTTTGATTTACTGAAAATGTTTCATATTCTGCCTACCTCCAACAGATAAAAATGAACTTGGTGCTTTTATTCTTCTATCCTACATTGTGGCACATCGTAAAAATTAGTAACTTCAGCATCGACAGATTTGAAGCCAGGTGATAAGATTCAGTTTCATTCTCCAATTTTGCTATCACCAGCACCCTGGAGTGCAAAATTCTTTCATCCATGTCTTCTTTTACTATATCTAGAAAAGTAAGCTCTTGAACTGTCTGATAAAAAGCCATCAATCACATAGCAGGAAGGAAAAGGACAGATAGTCAAAAGAATGAATTAGTCTAGAGACCACATAAGATAGAGCTTCATACTATCAACAGATTACTGAGCAGCAACGTTTCCCCCTCCAGAGCACTCTGGTTCTCATGTGCCTCGAGTGTCTTTGCTCACAGACACTTAACAAAGAAAGGAGCAGTCAAATCTTCAAATTAACCCTGCACAGCTGGAATAAATGAAGAGAAACCATAAGAGAAATTTCAGACACTTACTAAAACATTAAGAAGGTTTTGGGATTTAGGAATTTTCTTCTAGTAAGTACACACTAGTGCCATGTGTTTCTCTAGTTGTAAGATACAACTACACACTAGTTATCCACACTAGTTGTGGTAATATTAGTTATTATCCACACTAGTTGTAAGATAATCCCTCCTCTTGAAGTTTATGTCTCTAGAGGCTCTAAAAGCTGCAGCGAAGAAAGATGGACTTCCTTTACCACATATACAAATCACCTTTCACTTCAGGAGAAGGTGATGAATGACTAGTCAGGGAAAGAAGAATCTCTCAGTAAACTGGAGACTGAAGTTTGTTGTACAGCAGAAAGCTGCAAAGTATTTCTCATCACCTCTGGGATATCCAAGCTCTTTAGAGCAAGAAAGAAATGACAGAAAGAAATTTAGGTGTGGCAGGAGAGTAGGAATAAATCCTAAGAGCAGCAGCAAAAGTTTACGATAAGGAAGAAGTGTCAATGATAGATCAGTAAATAGAGGATGAAGAGGCACCAGAAAAACTCTGTTTTGGAAGAAAAAAGTATGTAGGGAAAGCAAATCTTAGCAGAAATGAGAATCACCGCCATCCACAGGATGGCCAAATCAAACTGAGTCGGGAAAAAAAAAAGGATGCAGACTGGTTACAGGTTGGTGAACTTTATTTAAATGTATATGCTCACTGTTTCTCCAGCAATCATTCTAAAGAAATAAGAACTTCAAATATAATATTGTTAGCTGGTATTTGTATGCTAGTTGGTCTTCTGTCATGCCAATAACTACCTGCACTGCTATTGTCTCTTACTTTAATTCACATCTCTCCTCACCTTGATCATATCAAAGATTAGTTTTATTCCTGAAAGAAATACCTGAGAAGGTCATTCTTCTAGTGTCCTAATTATTCCAAATTCTCACCTTCCTACACCAGAAAGGGAAATGTGGAAGACTTCAGATGAAAACTCAGGGTTCAGACCTGCTGGGGGCTTGTGCTTCTAACACCTTGGAGAAGTCACCCCATGTAGTCAAGGTACATGACAAGACATGTTTCACCACACGTTTGCATTTGTGGTGAAAAATGCATTAAGTCTGGTCTGAACAGTTTTCAAAGGAAAAAGAATACACTTCTCAACCTATGGTTATAAGGCAATTTTTATTTAAGCCTCAATCCTTAAATAAAGGTATTTAATGCAATGCTCCTGGTACCTCACCTCTAAGGTATTTTAACACAATGCACATTCTAACTCCACTGAACCTTGGTTTGGTAAACATTTAAGTGTAAAACTCCTTATTTAGGCATGTCTCAGGTTCGGCTGTTTTAACATGCAAGTCTCTGATTCATGGCTATTACTATTTCCTAAAACTTAAAAATAAAAACCCCACTCAACCACCAAGAAAAAAAAAATCTGAAGTACTAGAAAATATATGATTAAATGTTTTTAGTCAAACCATCTGTAGCATGCATTGCTTCTTATCTATCTATTCATATATTTTAGCAAAGCAAGCTCAAGACAACTCTTCAGCATTTATAAGTCCACTTCATTTAAACCATTAACATTATTTTAATATTGATATTAAACATTTGTTAATATATTAGCACCAGTGAAACTGCACCAAAGAGGAAACAAAATTATAATCTAATGTCTCTTTCCAAATATTTTTCATGTTCTAAACCAGACCTTTCCATAACAGATATTATACTATCCATTTTTTAAAGTAAGAAAATGTTTTTCACAGCATAGAAATTATGCCAGAAAATATAAAAAAGCCAAATGAGCCATTATTGCCTATAGCTACATCCTGGTGCCATTTTGGTTTATGCCCAAAGATTGCATTTTAAACCTTACTTGTTGGAAAAGTGATGAGGTTTTTGCAGATCATTTAACAGATCTTCTACTTAATTGTTGGTACCAGAATTGTAAACCCCAAATTTAGTAAAGCATTCCAATTATGCAAACATAATCTATTTTATGAACATAATGTTGGCATGTTTTAAATAGCCCAAGCAAGATTTTCATCACTCTTTTCTTAGCAAGTATTATTCTGGGAATTGACAACTTTTCTTTCCTTCAAGTGTTATTTCCCCAGTGTTAAAGTGTCAGCCTCTAGCTACATGGCTTTTCACTTCTCTCATGCTTGACAGGGTATGAATGACCAACAGAAAACAAACTTGCATGTGTCAGATTCCCATTAACCCTTCCCAAGGCCATAGCACTTAAATCACAGAGAAACATTTAAAAGGGTTAGAGATGAGACACACCTGATTGGAATGAAACTGGTTAGAGAAATAAAAGATCCCCACTCAAACTTGAAGTGAAAAATATTTATTTATGGCATGCAAAACTATAAAAATTACTAGGAAAACCCTCACAAGATACATTGCAGTAGCCAGACAAAAGCAAGCAAGTATTTTTAGTAATGCTTCCTAGCAGTAAAGCACACAACAATAAGAAGCAGTGTTTGAGTATTAGAAAAATATTGTCCACTGGAGAAGAACTGACAGGCAAGAAAAACTGTCTGTTCTCCAGAGTAGACAAGGTTGATCTTCAACCGGATGGGGTTGGTAATGCACCTTATCTAAACAACATGAAATACTGAAAGGAATGCTAGAGGTACTATTCTAAAAGCTTTATTTGCTGCAATCATGCTGATCTGTTATAGAAAACTTGAGGAAGAGCAGCACTGCAAATCTTCTGAGGTGTTTTCTGTTTACCCCACAAGGCAGAAATCACATTAGCTGAGGCTTCACACTTCTTGTGCTTTTGCAGTAAATGAACAAACTCAGGTTTTCTTAAAAAAAAAAAAAAAAAAGGTATTTGGTAAAATTCTGGCCAATGGGAACTTGAAAGAGAGACAGCAGTTCTACTTTTGTCATGTAAAAGATAGCACAGTATGGCTTTCTTTTTTAAGTTGTCAGGAGGTAACACAGAGGCAAAACCTGCTATATTTTGGAAGCCTGAGGAATAAAATCTCTTTTCCAAAAAAAAAAAAAAAGAAGCTGAAAATATTAACCCACTCCATTTCTCTAAGAAGACTTGTAATAAAGTCTGCTATGCAGTTCAGTGACTACTAACAATGAATGACCTTCCTTCAGAAAACAAAGGATTACGAGGCTAGAAATTCAGCATTTCAGGAAGCCATTTCAGAAGCCTAGATGTTGTTAATATATTTAAAGGGGTTTTTTTCTCCCTACAGCAGTTAAATAATCAAAGAAGATTTGATTATGTTTGCTTTTTTTTGTTTAAGACCACAAGATTTTTCTAAATAGCACATTTTTATGTGGCAGAACCTAAACATTTGCTGGAATCATTTACTGAAAGAAAGAATATAGAGCATGAGTCTATCAAATATTTCTTCTATTGAAAAGACAGCTCTAAACCTCTGATATCACAAAGAACCACCACCCTGCTGTCTTCATTTCAGATCTTATATATTACAACACTGCTTATTAGGTTACCTGGAATAAGAGTTATCTTTTCTAATTCACTGTGATTGTCCTGTGAGTCCAGTGGGAGCAGGATAACCTCACTATTATTAAGAACCTACTTGTTTGCAAGAATGAAATTCTGTTCAGGCTTAAAGAACACTTTACTTAAATTGATGATGAAATATTTGAAGAAAAAGAAGACTTCAGAAGAATGGCAGAATAACCTGAAAATGTGTTTTGGTTTACTTTTCTGTGCGTCAGTCTCAAGCGCTGCTGCCCAAAAAGCAAATGAAATTTGTTACAGCTTTTAACTACATGGAAGAATTTTGGAAAACTATAATTCTGGGGAAGATTATTTTCTTGAAATTACCTTCATGAACCCAGACTTAAACTTTTGCCCTGGTAATCCAGTAAGGACAGAATATAGGTCTTATTTCAACATTTTTTTCCTCCTTAAAAAAGAACCTCCATCACTACACTCAACTTATGTTCATAAATGATGGCAGAAATAGTAAAAAAAAAAAAGGATATGTGTACAATAAATGGATCATTTCTCAGAGTCTGAAGAATGCATTTGCAGGGTTTAAAAATTAAATAAAGGATTCAATATGCATACAATGAATAACCCCGTCAGAAGGCAAAACCATGCCATGTGGTACTTATCCATATTTACTATCCTCCTGAACTATGAATTTAATAAGCACACTTATTAAGGGAGAAGAGACAGGAAAGGGAAAAAAGGACAGATTCTTCAATTTGCCCCAGTTTTTGAGCTATGATGAACTGGAGGCTCTTTACACACCTGACAATTCTAGGTTAGTGCTCCAATGGAGGTGTTTGGGCAAGGTGAAATGAGAGACGGACAGAGACGGAATATAACCCTAAGTGCCACTGCATGGGATGGCTGGAAGATGGGCTGGTAGGCAAAGAGAACAAGGCTGACTTGCCAGTAGAGAAGCAAGGGAAAAACCCAATATCTTCATCTAAGAATAATTTCTGGAAACAAAACATGTGAAGTTTGTGCTGCTAATTTTTGTCCCGCCACAACAAAGCCAGAGAAGGATAAACCACCCTGCAGTTTTAGCCAGCAGCTCTCCTACCACAGGGATTGTTTACACACCTCTGAGTGTGGCACAAGAGAAAACCATCTAGTCAGAGACCAAACTTGTCCACCCTGAGATATGTAATCTGAGCAGAGAAGAGACCATACTACAATTATCTATCAACAAATTCTGGTAGATTCTCCCGCTCTTATTTGGCTATTTATAAAGACTAAATCCATGAGACAACATATCGATCATATTGTGCACATATTTAAATTCTATAGTGAAACATACATAACAAACAGAGACAGCAATTTAAGAACACAGAACAAATATCGCATATGTACAATTTCCAAAAACTTAAACGTACATGTAAGAGTAAAAAAAAAAAGCAGACTCTACCCTCCTGAAGCTGATGGGATATTGCCATTGATTTCAATGAGGTCACATTTACAGTCAGGAATTCTGCAATTTTCATAAGCACCTGGGAGGCTCGCTGCAAGGTAGTGAAATTCATGCATTGACAGTAACATAAAGAGTTAAAAATATATGTATGCTTTGGTCGTGTTCTCTTAAAAATGTAATCAGCTATTAAGGAACGCAGCTCTAACACACTAGCAAGTAGACTCCATTTGTAAAAAAATAAAAAAATTAAATGGAAGTTGATTTTGCAATAGCATAAGTTTCACTGTAGCACTTTTAAATTTAAGAGGAAAAAAGGATTACCATATTTCCAATACTAACTCTTCAAGTGTGCAGATGAGCAAAATTTGATTTTCTGGGATGCTAAAGGGGACAAAGCAGGAAGAAATCACACAGTATTTAAGTCATCTCATCTCCACATAAGTGACTACAGCAACTATATAATGAAGACTTTATTTTTACTACCTGCTCATTACTTTTGATTTCTGAATCTCTGCCTCCACAAAGATTATCTTCATTATTGTTTGCACTCATCACACCGTTGCTTAATTCTGGCGGCCTAATTAGGTTTGATCCATATCTGTTCCCACTGGGTTTTGTTGTTAACACTGAATCCATCTTGTTAAAATGTGGTACATAATTTTCATTTGACCCTTGAAAAGTCTCAGAACAGTCTTCCAACACCATGTAGTTGTCTAGCATTTTTGCTCCAGCAATTGACTGATTTGGGCCTTTTACCATATCAGCTGGTTTTAGCACTTCAGAGGTAGCACCAGAACAGTCTTCTTTGTGATCAGATGAAAAACCAATCTTTTTACCATTGATGAGTGACATATGTTCTTCTAGATTCAAGCCAGACACCTGTGTGCATACACATGGAGCTTCTAAATGATGATCATCAACTTGGTGATTCTTTGATTCTATTTCTGCTGGACTACTGACAACAAATGAATTAAGATTTCCCTTTGAAAAAGCAACCTCATTATTATTGTCTAGAGGTAGTGACTCTTGTGTTAGGAAGTGATTTTTCCTATCTAGTGACCCACTGTTGGTTACAGAAGTAAAAAAGTTACTGGTATCTGCAAGTTCAAGTGGTAGCTTTGGAAAGGTTTTCATTTTTCTCAAAGAACCTTTCTTAAAAAGGCCATCTCTCTCCAGGTCAATAACACATGATTTTATATCCAAAGCAACACTAGCAAAACTGTCAGTATACACGGCATGTTTGTCCCCTTCTTTGCTCTTTTCAGTTTGAGTTGCAAGTTGAGAACGTTGAGTTTTCTCATTATCCAGATCAATTTGCATTTCCTTTAAACCACTTTCTCTGCCAGTCACCATGGTAACTACAGAAGAGTTGTTATGACAGGCAGTCGTCACATCTTCCACTGCAGACGAATCACCTGCTATGTTGTTTTTCTCATTTGAATATAATTTAGATCCCAAACTTCTCTGACACATTCTTCCCTTCCACATGTTATCACAGATATCTAGATACAAAAACAGATACTTATATTAAATGTGTATTTAAATCTTCTAATCTGTCCTGGTAAATCTTTATATTGTTTTTTCTGCCATTGCTGTTACGTATCTTCAGCATGTTACACAATTCTCTACTTCTGAACAAATCACTTTGAATCATAAGGGGCAATCTAAATATATTATGTTAATTAAGAGTTGCATGTCCCCAGCTCCCCATCACCAATCTACAAATATTTAATAATGATTTGTTGTAATCTAGAAAGGAACCTATAACAGGAGAGCACACAAACAGTCTTCTAAAAATTATTAGATCTATCAGGCAATCTAAAGTTTTAGACCAAATACATTTTGAAGTTACCTTGAGAAGCACCAAATGATTCAATTGAAAGAACTCTTCTTCCAACAGCAGACAAGCTTCGACAAATATTACTTGATGAAGCAATCTTCATTTTTTCTTCACATAATGACAAAATGCTCTAGAGAAAATTAATGTTAAATACTTATTTAATAATGAATAGATTTGTGAATTTTGACTAACATGAATGATGTTAATTCTCACAGTACATCTGAATTTATATGGTGCAACATTGGAGGTCTTTCTTCTACAATTCTTTATCCTGTGTGATTCTATTATGTGGTTGAATTAATTTCTTGTTTTTACCATGGGCTATTATGAAGTCATTTAATACAATTCAAGTTTTAGCCTACAGTTAGAACATCAAGAACAACTGATAAAAATTATCTTAAATGTTATCCTTTATGAATAACATAGTGAAAACGCAAAAAGCTAGAGTGTTGATTACTTTTTTAAACAGCCAGTGCTTTGCTTGAATTCAGTGACACAGGCAGGATGATGAATGTTTTATTACTGAAATTACATTCAAATTAAACCCTGAATCTTTTAAAAACTGCAAAATACAAATATCTAAAAAGCAATAGTCCCAGTTAGAGAAAGCAATCATTATCAGATCACAAAAAGTAACAGTACTTCATATCTCAAATCTGCAGCCTGAGCACCATTTGATGGCATTAGCACTGGCCTCACACACAGTTAACTACAGACAGACACATTTTAAAACCTGTCCCCTTGAGCAGGAAGTAGAAGAGAGCTGCCTTTCCAAATACATCCTACCATCTCCTCAGTAACTATTCCTACATAAACACTGATGAGACTTCATACAGCTCTTAGGACATGCTCTCACTTCCCCATTAACCGTCTCAACTGCTCCTCTGCTGTTGCGCATGGAAGGAAGAAATTGGCACTGTTGGTTCACATATGGGATTGAGGAAAGACAGGAAAAAAGGCGACATGTGGTCTTCAACTGTGCTGAAGTCTAGCAAAATGCCTAGAAAAGTCTCTGGGTTTTCCCTCCAAACAGGTCCCCCAACTCTGTTCACCCAAGAAAGTGTCCAGTGGAAAAGGAACAGAAAGAACATACTCACAAAGTGACCTTTATATATTACCCAAGAGCAATTATTTTTGATTTCTGTAAATAGTCAGCAACTGCTTTCAGGGCCTACAGACCACTTGGAGATGAGAGAGTGCTATACAATCCCTCCTCTGACTACTCAAAAGTAAATTAGTAGAAATAGAGCTGCTGACCAAGCAGGTTCCATATCAGGTACGGTCTCCTGCCTGGGCAGTCCTCAATCAGGGAGCCAGTATTTTTTGCTTTATAAAAATGAATCTGTTAATTCTTCTGTTGTAGCACTCTTTCTGCAAAGCACTGATCTCAGGTGCTATCCATTTAGAATATACATTATCAGCTCAGGAAAATGAAATACCTGCCCCCCGAAAAGTAGATAGCACTATTCTGAAAAAGAAGAATTGAATCAAAAAAAAGTCACATTGCACAACTGTTATTCTCTGGCTACATTCTCAAAGTCTGCAAAAGCATTAAAGTTAAACTTTTTGCACATTAATGTCAAATAACTATTAGGTAACCAACATTTAGAATGTAAATTCTTTGAAAGCATCAGCTTGAAAAATCCTATATAGTTTCAAATTCTTTCTAACAACTAAAGGTAAAATAAGAGACTAAATGGAATAAAATACAAAATCCAATAAAGATATCTAATCAAATAGTACTAAGCTTTTATGTATTCCCAGAAAAACTAGTTAGTAGTAATACTTTGAATAACACTGCTTTGAACATGCCAAGGAATACAGGTTTCCTGTGGCAGGGTCCCTACATCCCCTTCTTAAATGCAATCTAATTGTCATACAAATTTCACAGTGTAATGCCTGTGCTTTTATTTCTAATGACACTCTCTCTGCAAACCAAATATTAGATGAGAAGAAACAGTTAATGAGAAAATTTAGATCCACCAGTGTATTCACCCAACCTTCTTAAAAATCCAAGCACTGTCTAACATCTACATTTACTTTTCAGGTTGTTTCTCCATTAGAGTGGGAAAAAGGATGAATTTCTGCAGTCTGGGAAGACCTTAACTTTCTTGCAAAACCTGAGCATCCTGCTTATCAATACCATCTTGATAATTACAGAGATTAACGAGGTAAATAGAGATTAATGAGCACGCATACAGAAATACTAGTATCACTTTTTTTAAAACAAAGAATTATGTAGGGCTGTTTTACCTCAATATCTGGCCTGTTTTCAGGATTCTCTTCTTGCATTTGTTCCAGTAGAGTGTGCAGATCTTGTCCAAATTCTGATTCTGTCTCAGGTTCTATGATATATTCTATTGCTGCTTTCAGTGTTGCACCCAAAGAATAGATGTGTGCCTGCACGTAGTTTAAAAAAAGACATTAAAAATGCTACCAATTCTCTCTCTCCTGCCACCAAAGCTTCAAGATCACACAAGCTTACACTAGTCTCAATTTTAAGGTAACAGTTTACTGGAAAAGTGGTTTAATTTAAACATGAGGAACAAAACCAGCTTCAGACCTGCTTTGGGGGATATACTTGCTGCAAATAAAAATAAAATTTTGTGGGGTCTAACTAGAACTTTTTCCCCCTTATCAATAACCAGTATTACAAGTATTACATCAGGCTACAATTAAATATAAAACTCAGAACCCTGTGTTTGTGTAAGTATTGTTTAAGTTAGAAGCATGCTGGGAGATCTAAATGACATTCCTCTTAGCAGGGAAACAAAATATTAATTTGGAAAAAAAAAAATCTTTTATATATAGCAATATTTTATGAGTGCTATCAAGCATAAAGAAAATGAGCAGAAAAAATACAGCATAATACCACTTGTCTCTGAAGACACTTATGAAAGAATTTTTAAAAATACTACATGCTTTGCACCTCTGCTTCTCTTAAAGCCCACAACGTTGTGATGAGTTCCAATAAAAACGGAGGTGAACCAGCAACTTTTTAAAAACTAGTGCAAGTGCAATAGATTTCCCACACAACACAGCTACCTCTTAATTTTAGAAGTATTTTACTTTCGGGGAAAAAAAGAAAAAAAAATTTAAAAAATACCTTTTCACATCTGCTTAAGTAGTAATGGTATTTTATCCATGATGGCCTGTATTTTATATTCCATTCATAGAACACAATTCAACACAAAATTTATAAGCAAATATAAGTGCAAGTTTGGGTAAACATTTCAATGGTGATACAGCATAGCCAGGAATTCAAGTGACCTGAACACTGCCCTCTGAGGTTTACAGATCCATACATAAACAAAATAATGACTACACTTGTACATTAAATTCGGTTGTTTTAACGCATTTGCTACACACTTTACTATCTCTTATCTTAGAAAGAAGACTGACTCAAAGGTCAAAAGTAATTTCCTTCCTCTGCCCACCCCTAACTTTCTCATTAAGGTTTTTTTTTGTCTCTAAACTGTATGAATTGTACTTTTTCCACAGCTATGCTTATATATTTACTTTCAAGTGAGGCAGGGCACCTCCATGAAGGGAAGTGCAAAACCACCTCATCAGGAAGAGCCGTGTGTGTAAGATCGGACAATTCCTCTCTTCCCTCTCCCCTCCATGCCATCCCCAAACCAAGAATACATAAACTGACTGCCAGCTCTGAAGCCTTGATTTGTTTTTGGGACACAAAGATTAGGACAAAGGCCAGAAAAGCAGACTATATGACACCTGATCTAGATAGAAAAGATAAAATTTTTTTGCCAATCAGTAATTACAGTCTCAAGTTCTTCACTGTTATACCACTTCATCATTAAGCAGAAGAGATAACTGAAGAGTTTTGAGAATCTCAGAGGAACTAACACTGGAACTGTTAGGATTTTTATTTTGATTTAGCAGAAGAATGAAGGCTGTTCATCTATTCCAAAAGTAAGGGTTACCTTCCCCTCCAGTCCCTCTCCCCATACCACATAAACTACTATAAGCCACTCACTGGCAGCAGCCCCACTGAACCACACCCTTGACAAGACTTGTTTTTTTGGGTTTCTTGGAGTTTTTTTATAAGATGAAACAGACCATGTTGGCAAAAGGATACAAAACTACGAAGCCTGAGCAAATAGCCCACTAACAAGGTGACAGAAAAAGTTATTTCTTCATACACAACCTTTACCCATACTTATTTCAGCTGCAGAAAGTGCACTCCACCCTAGACTAACAGAACTACTCACAAAGGAAGTACAACTCCTGTAAGTAAATGCTTAAAGGTTAATGGTTTACAGTCCACATAAATTAACTTGCTATAAAATTAACCAGGTAAAAGTAGCACTACTCTAAGCCTGCCCAAGACTGAAGGCCTGAAAAGGTAACTGTAACTGAGGAAAAAAGGATTAAAAAAAAAAAATCTAGATTTATAAACTTTAGTGTATTTCACTTGGTGGAAGAAATGTAACCAAAATTCCTTCCACAATAGGAATTTATTATGGTTTTAAGGAGGTTTTTTCTTGTAGACTGTTTCATAAGCTTTTGAACAGTGAAGAAGTGTACAGTGTAGAACTTATTCCTTGATTTTGATATTAAACACTTTTTCAGTAAGCTATGTAACTTTCCATTTCTCAGCGGACAACATAACAGAAAAATGAACATAAAGTCAAAAAAAAGAATAAGGAAACAAGGACAAACTTAAAAATATAATACAGCTCTATTTAAAGGGCCTTTTGTATAAATGTAGTATTGCGCTGGGCAGTTTAATATATTGATATTAGTAAGTTATTCCACATATTTGATAGGATCTGCAACAAGTGACATCACCTCTGTTTCACAAAATTACTATTATAGAAACAAAGTAATCACTCTTCTAAGAACTGAAGGAAAAAAATCACACTGCACAAATTATGGACTTAGGCTACACAGACCAAGCCATGGTAGAATACCAGAAGAAATAAAGCCATATAGTGTGGGGACACCTTTGAAGTCAGAAGGTACTTCCAGACAGAATAACTTCTGAACGGAACAATGTATTTCAGTAACAAATGTATAAGAATTCACTATTTCTTATAATACAGGAGAATAAGAAAGCCTATTTGAATATAATTTCATTATATACAACTCAAATACCAGCTCCAAAAGCAGGACAGAAAGATGAAGAGCTTATCTTTAAGGGAACAAAAGAACATGCTTTTGACAAATTTTCTTCATCCACACAAAGCTGGATGTGAACATTATAGGACACAGGAACAAGAAGGGCAGAGCAACACATTACCTCATCCCACTTCTTCCAATTAATAATTTCTGTTCACAGTGGGGTATATCTCATATGCCCTAGTCTGCCTTTAAAAGCACCAGCATCTGAGATGCAAGCAGACAGGCTTCAACTCCATTTTACTGTCCTGTTTCAATGAAGTTCGCTGCATCTTTTCTTGTACAAGAGAAAGGCCAGTCTCATACTGAACAAAGATCTTTTTCCCAATACACAGAAAGTTGCTCTGTTAAGGTACCTCCTTTCCTCTGACATGCAGGAAAGCTAGTTTTGAAGACAGCCATTTTAAGCACCACAGCTTGTAACTAATTTCTACGTTAAAACATTCATTGGGAACGTGGACATCTTTTTCAACTTGACATTTTCTTTCATGTAAATCCCCTTTTTACCTTTCCCCTCTCCCAGCTCCCGAAACATCACCACTGTCACCCCACAAGATAAAGGGGAAAGAAAATCCAGCTATTTAATCAATTTCCTGAGCTGTCAGTAAACATGGGTAAATTTTAAGATAATCCAATGTAACCATAAGTCTGTCTGAACTGGAGCAATGAGAAAATGAGTTTGTGATCATCCACTAGGTGGGGCATTCCCCAAGTTAATGCATCAAAATGCTTCTACCTAACTGCACCGTTGGGCTTAGGAAAAAAATTTCACTTCCTGGGAAAGGAGAGCAAGATGGGTATATGCAATAAATAAAGCAAATTCTCAAGTATAAAATACCTAGTGTTTACTGGAAGTGACTGCTCTCAATGAAAACAATCTCAAAAGCAAGCTAAAGATTTTTCAGTCTGCTCTATGGAGAGTAACAAATAGGAAAGGGTGGCAAACAACTTTTCTTCTGGCCAGACAGAATTGGGACTGAATGGGCCATTAGGAATTTTATTAAATAATTAAGAGGGCTTTTTTCCTTAATTTCTGAAAAAAACCCAAACAAACAAAGCCACCACTACAAAAATCCAACAACTCCCTCCAAAAAAAAAAAAAACCCTTACACTCACTTGTTTTAAATGTAGATAAGGAGAAAAGCTTTTTGAATTATTAGCATTCTGCATTACAGGATAATAATTTAATAGCTGATAAATAGCATGCATTTCCAGAGAGATTCAAAAGAAAAACCAAACAAACCCAAAGCAATCTCTTCACAATTCCTAAGGAGGCTCAGGAATTAAAGACTAAATGTCACTTGTTACAAAAATACATAGACCATGCCAGAAAGACTGCACCACAGTGTCAGCTTCAAAAAGGATGGGAGGAAAGGGAGGAAGTCACATTAGGAAACCAACTCTCCAGATTTGGTCCTAGAGAGTACATATACTCTTAGCCCAAAGTCAGCAAATATAACAAGAATTGTAGGTAAATCATTACGGTATGCATTACTGGGAAGGCCATCATGGAAATAATGTGCCCTTTAAGAATCACAACAGCAATAAAAAAAAAAGACGTTTGAAGAGTAATAAGTATGATTTGAGGTAATAAAAGTCCTTCTTTCAGCAACATGCTGAAACAAGGGAACTCACGTATTTCAGAGAAAAATTTGAAGATCATAATCGTACAAGTAGCCTCAAATCAAAATAACTTTTAATACTAGAGTGGTTTCCAAGACAAAGGCATAACAAGACAAAAAAAACCCCAAACAAACAAAAAGGTAATTCAAAAGGTTAAGATACAGTCTTTTTAAATGATCAGGGTAAGTACTGATAGCACTTAGCAAGGGAGAGGAAAGCTTCTCCCATCATGTTATAATTTTATACCATGATTGAAATACTTTCCAAAAGGCTTCTGCAAGTTCTAATCAAAAGTTAGTTGCCTTGCTGCATGCCATTTTATAACCATTTAACACTACAGGAAGTGAAATCAGAGAACAGTAATGATCTGCTCTAGTTTTAAAATCTGCCAATCAAAAGATCGGGAAAGGAAGTAAAAGCTCCAAGTCTACACTGAGAGCGTGACAGAGGCATTGTTGTATTACTGCTTAACAGGGCTAAAGAATTAAACTTCTCCATGAACTCACATTTGCAGACAAACACTACAGGAAAAAGCTGACAAAAGAGCTTTTGAATAGTGACTGCACAAGCATGTAGCAATTACGAATAAAGACCATTTATATTTTGTACTGAGATTTCACTGAGTTCAGAATTGTGGGTCTTGTGAAGAACTGAAAAAGACAGACCATAATACAACCAATACTTCCTGAAAAATATTTCTCACTAAATGACAAACTACAGAAATTGTGTAAAACAATTCTTGGTTTTGACATTCATATCTGATCCTTATTTTACTCTGCATATTTTTCTTTTTTTTAGCTGAGATTGCACAGATACAGACACTTCAACCCTTTCACAATTTAAAGAATTAAGGGTTCCATAAATGAAAGCTTCAGTGTGATTATAAACCTCAAAGTTTTATAAAGAGATTCAAGGTAATGCTTGAGAAAATTACTACCGAGAGACAACATTTAATATCTACCTATGTCATTTTTCTATGTAGTCACTCTAAAATGAACTATTTTTATGCAAAAGAAAGTCAGTAATATTCCTCAGTGAGAAAATGAAAGGGAAATAGGCCTATTATTTTCAATACTTTCCTTCATTACAAATGGACTAAATGCCTTTCTGCATAATTGTAATTACTGGAAGGTGCTGTATTAAATATTAGCTTTATGTTCATTTGGCACTCTGGATGCATAGATAATTAGTCTGCAGAGTGTGCTAGAAGTGCTCAACCACTGTAGACTATTCAGAAAACATACAGTCTAGCTTGAAGTGATAGCAAATGCTGGAAGTACACTTTCTATCAAAGCTGTATGTGCAGTTTGTCCCTTCTAACTACGGTTGACTTTGAAAAACTTGTTTTCCAAAAGACTTCTAAAAAAAAATGGGAACCAAAATACATCTACAGGTCAGATTTTCTCATGGCCAAAGTTTGCAGGTATTGCAACTCTCAAATTGTCTTTTAACTAACCTAACAAAAGTAAGTGAAAGCTTTCAAGTTTATGTTGTTAGGCAAACATTAGGTCATCAGTTTATATCACAAAACACAAGCACGGCTTTGTTACCTAGTCCCTACATTTTACTGGTTCTGGTTTCTGGTGACCTGTATTTGTATCATCCAGTATGAACTGAGAAACACTACCTAGGACATCAACCTAATCTCAGTTTTACAGTTGCAGGCTTCTTGTCTGTAATGGTTCATGCCAACTGTTTTATTTCCATGAATTTGTCTAAGTTTTATCCACATGCAACCTTTTTGCATCTATGTTTTGCAACAAGAATTTCCACATCTCATGGCAAAAAAGGCAGTATTTCGTTTGAATCCACCCATGTACATCTCATTGTTGCCACCTACTTCTTCATTTCTGAGAGCTGACACTCACGCCATGGCTGCTGCCACAGCACACCTCACAGATTTCTAGCAGAGTTTCTCCCTCAGGGCATTCTCTTTCAGGCTAAAGAATATTACTTGAAGTAATTGCTTCTTTTATGAATGCTGTTTCACCACCTGGTCCTGGAAATTTATGTTACTGCTAATTTTGTCAGGTTGGTCACTAGTCTATTCTGACATTCTTAATTGAGCCAAATTTTTGATAATTCTCCATAAAGAAGAGTTGCGATATATGAACCTACTGAAGGTCCTACAAGATTAAAACGTTCAAAAAAAATTACATAGCTTTTTGGCTATGGCTTTCTTTGAAAAACTCTTTTGTATCTTATTCATTTGCAAACATTTCAGACTTTGTGTAGCATTTTGGTGTTTTGACAGATCTGAAAAATATAAGATTTTCATTCTTTTGTTAGTTTTTTTGCACACTTTTGGACTAATCTCAGGGGTTTCTTTTCCGGTCTTCTTTGACAGGAGATACATATAGTTTTTAAAAAAATAAATCATAAGATACATTTACAACAGTCTCTGTGCTACCTGCAAACATTATTTTAACAGCAATAGATTTTGGCTTTCTATATGACCCTGTTGATTGTTGTCCATAGAGTAACTTGCCAGCATCTATAGCAGTAATCATTTTGAAAAGAAATACTGTCACTTCAGAGCTAGACCCAGAAATGAAGAAAAAAAAAATACAAATTTTTCAAATGTACCTCAATACGGTTTCAAAAAGCTGTTGTTACCTTAACTACTGTAGTAAAGACAGATGGATCGTAAGCCACTGACAGTTACCTTGGTAAAGATTCATTTCACTTTTGGAAGTCACATGAAGATGAACATATACAGAATCTTGAGCAAATTTAAACCATGCTATTTACAGGAAATTACTCATGTATTTGCAGAGTGAAGACACAAATTAAGAACAGATTTCTTACACTTCCATCCCACTTCTAGGCTCCCTTAATCACGAAGATCGGGCACCCCAACACAGATCAGTAGCACACCAGTTGACTCCTCTCCTGCATGACTGAAGAAGTATAATTATGACAGGTAAGGAAGAATATTGCAAAAAATCCCGCTGAAGACCTCAGAGGTTTAGATAGCAAAAGTTACTCACACTTATCTTTAAAGCTTCTTGAACAGTGCTATTTTTTTAAGACTCCCTTTGAAACGGAGTTTCATGTGTCACAGCTCTCCCCATGATTTATCAGCCATTAACCTCCTTACTTTTAAGTTACTTGCCATAGGTAATTCATTTATCACTTAATTAAGGTAACACAACTTATTCCCTGTAGGCAAGGAAACAAGGAAGCCTGAGAAACAGTTATATGCATGCTGAGCATACTGGCTCTGTCTTCTCTCAACTGTGTAGGATTTTTTTTTCATTTTATTGCAAAAATGATGTTATTCATAGTTACTGAAGTTCTTTATTTTAAAAAAAATCTAAATTCTTTTAATTTTAAACCTAAGAGGCGGTGTCTACTGGTAAAGTCTGTCACTCTGAGTAATGCATTCACGCCATTCTCTATTGAGGGATACTTAATTACACATTTTGGAGGTAAAAACCAGAATTGTAGCACTTTCGGTTAAGAACACTATGGGCCAATATGCTAGAATAGCACCCCAGTTCTTTTACCATTACATGAATCAGTGACATCCAGACTCTGATACATAAAATATTTATTACTGTACAATAACCAGCTAACTCTTCCTTAACATAATAATCTATGTAGATTTCTATTTTTTTTCTATAAGAATCATGTATAAGATGAACCGCAAAATGTAAAAAGCTGGTCAAACACTTCTGTATTTACCTCTCTGCATAATACCTTGTTATGACAGCATTCAGAATACCAATTTTCACAGAATGGCTGAGGGTGACAGAAATAGCCAATGAATAGGTAGCTCTAATTTTATATGTCAGGAATGTAAACATTTGGCGGGGGAGGGTTGGGGGCTGATTTCAGTTTGGTTATTTTTTTTGTTTGATTGTTCACAGGGGACTGTTTTCTGCAGAAGTAAACCTTGTTCCTTCTCTACTCAAGTACAGAAGTAGTATTACAGTTGAAAGGAGAAGTCTGCTTCGGGTTTTTGGTTGTTTTGTGGGGGTTTGCTTGTTTTTTGTTTGCTTGTGAATTTTTTGTTTGTTTGTCAGCTTGTGTTTTTTGTTTGTTTGGGGGTATTGTTTGTTCTGTTCTATTTTTAAACTTGGTGAAAGGGCTGAAAAGTTCAAGAATCCTGGAGTATATATATACAAAGAGATTAATCCAAAATGTGTTGCAAGCTTATCTAAGAAAACTTAAGTCACACTCAACACATTTCCCAGGAGAAACTATCCTCAGCTTCAAAAGCATGTTCTCAGTTATTCATCTAAGGTTCACTGAAATGCTGTAACTACGGAGACTGATGTGTGAGTGACAACCATTTGATCACATTTCTGAAGGCTCTGTTGACTAAATCTCAACAACCTAATACTCTACAACCATCTAATTCACAGTGGAAACGGAACTAGTCTTGAAATTTTATCTGGATATTAGAAAGTCATCCATTCTACCATCTACTTCTAAATCAACCGTTTCCTGAACCTTTCAAAAATAGTGGTATTTATGAATGCTCTCATACACTGGTGAAATGGCTCTATTTTCAGGTCGTGCAAACAGTAAAAATTAATTGCCATTGTTTCAGGAAGTATAAATTATCCAGATCCAGTGTAACAATGATCATGGATCTCTTAGTGACCTGAATATCCATGGAAAACAGGCATAAAGTTAATGAAAGAGAAATCTTTTGCTAACAAGTAATGATATGGAATAATTCCATGTTGTCTTTAAGGGTTCGGGGCTTACATTTCAACAGCATTGTAAACCCTTCTAAGGAGTAAATGACGGAAATAAGTGGAAAGGACCAGAGAAAATTAACTTCTGCCAGTAAGACCAGTATGATGATGGATCCATCAAAGAAATGAGCTTGAATGGGCAGCACCAGAAACTGACAGATAATGATATGAAGACTAAAGAAGACAACTTCATCCATAGCTGAGAAAGTATCAGTACTAATGAGAAGAGTTTATGTGGAAGAGGCTGGAGAGACACAACTGATCCAAAATATGCACGCATCTTTAGCATTAAGAAGCCCAGAGATTTATGATGACACTGCACAAGTGTAACAGGAGAAAACAATTTCTTCTCCTTTCCACAGTTTTTGCACATGATGGAAACTATCCACAAATTCATCGAACACAGCCCTTCAGGCTTCTAAAAAAGTAAACTTCAACTACAAGAACCACCTGTTTTAAGATAGAACATAAAGTCCTCTCTTCACGCCCAATCTTTTCCTCACAAAACAAGAATTCTTAAATAAGATAATTAAAAAATTCTTTAGTACATCAGGGCATAATCTTCACCAATCTTAGGGGAAAAAAATTATATATCTTAACTTTAATAATGCTTTCTTATAGGAATCTTGTAGCAGAATAAGGAAGAAACCTAAAATTCTATATATTTTCATTGACCAGGTTACCTGTACAGTCATTTTTCTTCTAAAGACATTTTTCTGCCTATGAGACAGACGATTTCCAATAAAAATAAGTCAGCCTGAAAAGTTGTTTCGGATTTAGAGGCAAAATTGTAGAAATACTGGCAATATGCTCAAAAAGTTTGCTAGCAAAGACCAATATGACAACTTTGCAACCCCAACTTCAGGACTAAGCAACAAGCTGTAGGTTTTTGAGGTAACCAAATTATAAGCTTTAAGATAGTCTAGGCATTAAAAGAAAACAAACAAAAAAAGACTGCTGTAAAAAAAAATCCCATTGGCCTCATTCTTCCTTTTGTTAACTTTGTGTAAAGCAACTAAAGGGTATCTTCTCAGTCCTAAGTTCCTGAAAGGAACGTCAGTTGGGATGGTGATGCAAAAGCAAGAACAGGAAGATTCCATTTTCTCTTCTATAGCACAGTAGAGGCAGAGGTAACCAAATGAAAGTAATTTATTTTTGTCACTGAAGGAAAAGACAGCTTTAAATAATGCTGAGAAGATCGAATGGTTTAGACTACAGGAGGAGATAAGTTACCATTTGCTGATGACAAGCCTTGCTGCTGTTAGATAGAATTAGTCTCAAGGGGAGGCTACATGAAACTAAGGGAAATAGAACTGAAGAAAAAAGGCACTCAGTGTTTCAAAAGACTTGCTTCCCCCATCAGACAAACACAAAACCAAAAACCCCTCTGGGAGAACATATAAAAGTTTTCTTTTTTCATCCTGCACTGAGAGCTAAAGAAAGAATAGAACAATAGAGATAATCTCACAGTATTCAAAGCTACTGCTTCAAAAGACTAGGAAAGTCACAAAGACAAGACTTTCTTTATACTGTCTGCTGTTTGGATTTGGGAGAAAGATGAAGGCTTTCACATTTAGAGAAGGACCAACAGCTGAGATATGAGCACTAGGTTAGTGATGATCAGCTATTGAGAAATACTGCAGCATGAAACTGCTCAGTTTTCTTCAGTAGGCCTGACAGAGATATATATATACACACACACACACCCCCCAAACCTTTCTTTCTTTATCTATTCTGTAGAACACTATGTTTCATTTAACACTTCAACCCATGCATTTATATATATATATATAAAATATTATATAAAATACAATAACATATAACACATAATATATATAATAATACTCTATATACATAATGTATGTATATAAAATATTTGTATGTATATTGTATTTATCACTCGGCCTTGTCACATTTCATAGGAATAAGTTGTATTAATCTTAATTATTTAGTATTCAAAAACAATGTAATAACATTTTATTTTGTATCTTTTCTATTTACAGTAGTTCTACCACTTTGTGTACATTTGTTTATTTTTAAGGTTGCTGAAACACTTGGACTTCTTTTTATGCAATATAAATCAACTACAGCCCACAGAGAACTGCAAGTTGACAGCCATGACATTCTAACAAAGACAGCAACAGCACCCAACCTTTTCCAGTTGTGATTCTCTCACAGGTGAGAGATCAGCATACCCCACTCCTGTCCTGATAGATAAAAGCAAGAACAAGTTCTAGATAAGAAAAAGAGGAAGTGCAAACATCACTTTCTTCCCCTTCTCTAACCCGTATTTCCTCCTTTTCTTCAAGGTAGTATTTAACTCTGTATCACTTTTTCAGTTCCTTAATTTCTGAAGGTTTTAATCCGACTGTACACTGAGGCTTCTGAACTACTGCATCTCATCACCTCTAAATAATGAAATAAGTAATTAAGAGAAGTATTACCCGATCTACTTTAGATAAAAAAAAAATGGACAAGAGTGAAAATTCACCAATTTCTATTACAAAGGTTCACTAGAACAAGTAAAACTGAATAGCCACATTATTAAAAGATTATAAAAGCAAGCTCACACATGGTGGACATTGGTCCTTCATCTCACTGAAAGCTCATAACTTAGAAATGTGGTGTTCCACATCAATGAACCTCTGTGTGATACTCAATGGCAGTTTTGTGATGCAGACAAATAGCTATTTGAAACTGGTTTGAGACAGCCAATGTTTTTAACCTGAGGCAATCTTGTATTGTAGCGATAGAAGTAAGGCTATTAATGAACTCAACAATATTTAACTATTCCTGTTGAGCTTCCCATTGGCCAGATTTCACATGTCTAACACTGTACTGCTTAGGGCAAGAAAATGAAATAGGAACCACTTTCATTAGGGAAAAGGCTAAAGTGCTTCCTATTTAGAAGGCAGAACCAGGGCAAATTTTAGAAGAAGCCTCAAATATTATTTTTGCATCTCAGTCTCTTCATGTTTTTCAAGAACAGAACAATTCACATTCTTCGCTGCTCTCTACAGTATGATGAGTAGAAAATTATAAAATTAGATGCTAGTCTTTATACTTCAGATGTTTCTAACTGACTTCTAGCTCAAGATTCAGTGAGAAAAAAAATGTGGTCAATATTTGCGAAAGCAAATTCAGGCACAACTTCCAGCTTAGAGGAAAAGCAGAAAATGAGATCTTTCCACCAATGCAGGCAAGTGACAGCTTCAGTAATCTGAAAACTTTTACTGAGCACAGTTACATCACATGCCTGCATGTGCATTAAGAGGAGAAGTGCAAGTGATAATAAGTGTACTGTATAGAAATTCACCTTTTCTTTGGAGTTACAGTACAGATCATAACTCCAAAGTTTATCTCCTGTCCCCTCCCTCTCTTGTCAGCACCAATTCTTAACGGTACATTTACTAGAGCACAATGGTAATGGAAGTCTGCAGGGAGATAGCAAAGTTAGAGGAAAAAAATTAACATGAACAGATAGCCAGGAGATTCTCTGTTTTAGTTCAGTGCTGTCCTAGAGCCCAGCAGTACCCTCTTTGGCTGCCTTTCTGCCCTTGTACTGCAACCATGCAAACACCTGGAAGAGGGAGAACATACTGGCCTATTCAATGCCACTCCAACCACTTAGCAACACTAACTTCAAGGTCTCTTCAGATGCTCAGAAATTACAATCCTTCCTCCAACCCCACAGGCTGGAACTGTAGCAGAACTAAAGTCACCATGGAAAATTCAGCTGCACTTCACTGTCAGTACCACAAGCCCCTTTCACAGCTAATTCCTTTTTAACCATGTTTTGCTCTAAAAAGTCTACTTTAGACCTGACACTGAAGGGCTAGTTTTCACCTTCCAACTCTCAACAGTAACTGAAGCTGGTGCTATTATTCCCACTTTACAAATGGAGAGCAGGTCAGGAAAGAAGGCATAAGTCTGAAACCAACCACATAAAATCAATTACTTCTCAGTCTTGTGCACTGTCATTTAGACAAAGCTTTAGATCTCTTGCTATTTGGAATTCCAACTAGAAACTGACATCTTTAATAGTGTTGTTTCAGACACCAGGACAGTAAGGCATTTCAATTTGTTTCCTGTGTCTATTACCCTTGTGTGCTTGTGAGTGCCAGCTAAGTTTAGCAACTAATTAGGCTGGAGTCACAATACCATTAGAGGTCTGGACCAGTAATTCACCAAGCAGGAAACAAAACATCTCTTGTTTAAATAACTGTAGCTTTAATTGAAGGGATTTTTAAAAAAGAGTTTAAAGAGGAAGAAGTCATCCAGTAGCCATACAAACCTCATTGTGTGCTTCCATTTTAGAAGCCACAAAATAGATCGCACTCAAATCAAGCAAAACCTCTGGCTGACATAACTATTTTGAATCAGCTGAGCTTTGACACTGGACTAACAGCTATCAAACGTCCTGAACATAATTAGTAGTTCCAAAACTAATTTTTTCTCTTTATATTGAAATCGGACAGTTTCAATACAAACATTCCTTGCCATTGTTCTAAAGAAAGCAGACCAAGCAGCTGCAAAAACACTCCAACAAAGAAGAACCAAGCCAGGTTATTAGCAAGGAAAGAGCAATCAGTAATACAAGAGACTTGACACCCTTGTAAAAAGGGCAGCTTACTGTAATCAAAGAACCTCATAATACTGAGAAAGCACAACAGGCCAGGAGATGTATATAAAGCAGTACTATTCCACTATTGCACAGTAGAAGGTTACAATAGGGGTGAGGGGATAGACAAAAGTGTCAAAACCTTTGGAAAAGAGAAGAAGTATTAACACCAAGAAGGAAATGGCCAACTTGGAAAGATTGCAATATTATAAAACCCTTGTAACAAGTACATAAGCATTAACCTACTGTAGAGCTTGGAAACCGCAAAAGTAAAAGCAAGCAGAGATCAGCATGGAATCCTTGGCAGAAGTTGATCTGGTACTAAAGCACTTAAACATTCAACCAAACTCTACACATGGTAAGGGTGAAAGCTTTGAAATTCCACAAATACTCTGAATCCCATAGATGGCTGACCAAATGCACACAAATCCCAGAGCAAAACAATACATTTCTGCCTCAATGCAGGGGAAAGCCCTTGCTTTTCAGTCTTGTGTATCGCTCTAGGATGGTCATTGAAAAACAGCTGAGGCAACAGGACATTGTTGTAGCACTGCTCTCTCTGCTCTGGAAGGCTTCCCAACTTGCTAGATAAAGAAATAGCAGCAACACACAGAAATCAGTGCACCCAGCCCTTACCCCATTTCACAAGAGACAATGCAGAGCACGTTGACTTCCTTCCACACAAATGTGTACCTTCATGTATCTTCAACAACCTTTGCAAAAGGAGTAAAAGGGTCAACGTTCGGAGCCGCTCCTGACTCAAACAGCTTTCACTGACTGTTTAATTGTTTGTGCTGTGCTTCGTATTGGGATTCACTGGGGCTTAACAGGCTTGTGCATACTGCTGAAAGAAGAGTGCTAAACAACAAATCTGTACAGAGATGAGTTTTATCCAAAAGGAATGCAATGGTCTTGTCTATCAGACAGAACTAAAATTTCAGGTCACTTAGTATTACCACAGTCTTTCCAAATTCCTATTTCACCTTGTTCCATCTCCTTGGTCTTTGAACCTCTTTCAGTGTATCTATTTACTTTATGCAGACAAGTTTTGCAATTTCTAGACAAGGAAAAAAGGTAGGGGGAAATAAGTTGGCCAAAGGAGCAAATAATTCCACAAATCTTGTAAGTGTTTCTGTGTCAAGTCTTTGAAGCTTGTTAATGGATGAAGAACACATTTATGTAAAATCTTAAGTCCAGCTTCAGAAGCACAACAAAATTAAATAAACAAAAACCGGTCACCTTTGGGTCTTCTTTTCCTCAACCACATCTGAATATAAAGGCTTAGACAGTTGACAAGTTTACAGGCAATGCAGGCCACCTTCTAACAGTCCTTGTCCACAAAGAAAGACTCCCCACAAACCATCATGGGGATGAGGAGGAGAGTGAGCACAAAATCACTAGAGCTCTGCTGGCCTATGTAGATATATTAATAAAGCATAGCAACAGACCAAAATGTTGCCTCTCTAACCTTCAAGGCTGCACTATTTCATATTCTATTATACCACCCTCCCTGCCTTATCATTCTCATTTAACATGAGTACTACACATTTCCAAGGTTCACTTCTCCTCCTCCTCCTCCCCACCACCACCTCCACCAAGAAACACAGAGAATGACTAAAATGACTACGAAGGCTATAACTATGAAAAGCAAAAGATATTTCTACTGAACTACAAAGAAAAAGATTTTTTTAATACACCTTGAATTACATGTGTTGCTAATAAATGCATTTGAATTATCTAAGAATACATGCCAGAAAAAACAGTGTATTAAGAAGAAGGATATTAAGCATGAAAGTGCTCCTGTAGCACGCAATGAGATGGTTGACTTCGGAGGCTAACGAATTAGTATAAACAATTTAATTCTAATTTAATTTAACAATGTAGAGCATTTGTGCATTGCAAAGCAACAGATAGTAATCTGTTTCTTCATTAAATCAAAGATAAAATTGCTGATTACCCTTCTCTGAATTATTTTATTGAAGAGGATTGCAAACAAATTTTATATTTAGTCATAAAAGTTCATGACTAGTCCCCAGACAAGCCAATGTAACCAGTGAAGGGTACCAGTGAACATAATAAAGGTCAGCTGTGCTTTAGTGCAACACGTTATTCAGCCAAAATAGATTCTCACATTTTAACAGTTAGTGAACAAATGTTTATCCAGAAAATTAATATGGCATTTTAAGTTTACTTTTTATTTTCACAAAACATATCTAAACAGCCCCATTTACAACTCACAATCTTCAGAAGTTCTAAAATTATATACCAAGAATGCTGAGCACTTGGTATTGCCAGAAGTACTAAAACTATTAACCTCCCCCTCTACTTTACAGATAAATTTATGAACTTGCCTCAAAAGTGTTACCGGTGATATCAAATTCTGGTGGAACAAAGGCACCCTCTGGATCATCTTTGAAAACAAAAGGAAACATGCCAGATTAGAAATAGTAGTCTTACTTGTTTAAAAAAACCACAAACCAATTTGATGACACAAATATAGTGATACACTCTTATCTGATACAAAAGAAACTTTGTATAGCAGTATTTTGGTTCACTCCAATCTGATGTACAGAGAACTTGTTATCCATGTTACTACTGCTGGAAGTACAATAAAGTGCTGTTTTCACAGTATCGTAACTTTCCTACTAAGAAACAAAACAGATTAAACACTCACAAAGAAATACATTTAACATGTCTAACCACTTCTTGCCTTCAGGCATTTATGTTTGGACCCAGTTATCACCTAAGCTGGTGTGGCTCAGCTGTGGCTTAGAGGTCTGATTTGATTAATTGGACACTTCCATTCACTATTTTCCACTGCAGACCTGGCTGATAAGGGTTCAAGCAGCAAAGCCAGTCTGAACAGCTAATTGCCTCTTCATCTACAGACCAGCTTAGAACTCTGACCTTTCTGCTTAGTTTGTTTTACTTATGATAAAAGAGCAGAGGAAGTAAATTCCCCACACGTGCTGCTGAGCAGAGAACTGAGCTACTACAGCAGTCAAATGTACTTTCCCTCTGAAAAAGAGGGGTACACAACTAATTTTGTATTCCTTACTCACCACCACATTTTTTTTGTGATTTTGAGGGTAGGCAGAGGAGGCAGAGTGGGAATGGAACTAATGGACAGATGTTTTGTTCTCCCCTCTCCCCCACCTGCAGACTACTGCTCATTTTTATCTCCCCAGTACCTTTTCCCTTTCTTTCCATAGAACACTTTAAAAGCTGTACAAGTATTTAACTTATCACTGGTACAGCTCACTGTATTCTTTTAACACAATGTTTACCATGGGAATTTGTTTGAACTGAAGAGACAAGAAGGTATCAGACCCCTCGGCAGAACATCCTATTGAATGTCACTTTAGCATCACAGAACCTGCAGGAAGCAGAACTTGCTGCTAAAGCAGAGATAGCAGGCTGTTCATTTTCTCTCACCAGCAAGCAAACCCAGAGGTTATAGTTTTCTTCTGGAAGAATAAATCCACATGCAACAGCTACAGGGAAACAAAACCAACAACCTCCTCAAGTGCCTACCTAACAAACTATATTTTAGCCAAATAGTAACAAGATCTGAAGGAAGAGCCAAAGACACAGTAGTGTGTGTGTGAGAGAAATAGAATATATATCTATATATATACATATAAGGTATATGTATAATTTTTTGCATTCCTATGGAAAACACACCTTTCTTTAAAGAGGACTAATGAAAAGTCTTTTCCTTAAGAGACTAACATGACTTCAGGGAACTAAATCTTTGTACATTTGCTTTGCACAGGAATTTGTTATCCCACATTTAAGCACTTGAATACAGCATTCCTGGATCAATTGTTTGCCAGCTATTCAATTAGACTGAAACATTTAAAAAGAAATTGATTTTTTTCTTTCCCAGCTACAAGCAAAGATCTTAGCTGAGGGACATTTTTCATCTACTAGATTTATTCTCTTCTACAAGTCTTTCATATACCCTTGGCTTATACAAAGCCAGCTTCTTTTTCTTTTTTTAATTTCAAGATATGACAAGCTCCTTAAAATAGAGGAAATTGATTCCACATTACCCTATTAATATGGAATTAGAAGTTGACTCACATCTATTTGAGGAATTTAATAAAAAATAAATATCACAACAATTATGAAGATATTTTTTCATCTTTATTAATTATGTTTTATGATGTTCTATTGATATGAAATACCACCTTTAATTCTAAAGAAGGCAACAAATCTTCATTTGTTGCAATGTTACCTTACCTCATTTTTTCTAAATACTGTGATCTAGATTTTGACTAAAAGAATAAACACTTATCCTGACATAGATTTAAAAACAAATTACGTTAAAGAAATCACAACAAAAACCTGACTAGTGTGTATATAGACTAGAATGGTTCCCCTAGTTATGAGCTGACATAATTTTAAAAGTACCATAGAATAAGAGCTGTATATTTTCTTTTCTTCCTCTGTAAAATCATTAAGAGGCTTAAGACCCATAATCTTGAGATGCATCACATGAGAAAGGAACAGCAACCATAACATGCTTTTTTGTCTAAGCTGAAACAGTAAGTTTTTTTAAAGTTAAGCATCCCCCTGTTCACCTGCTATAATACCCGAACATCTTCCATGCTACTACATACTGGTTTTTAATATATTAAAATTCATTTCTCAGTCAGTCTCCACACTTGCCAAGTCTGAAAACCACGATTTAAAAAAAATCATAATTTTTTATTCAATAGAGAGCTTTAAAAAAAAAAAAGGCCTTTATTCAACAGAACTTTTCTTGTTCATAGCAAATATACTCTAGAATTGCTCCATTCTTTATGGCCACAATCACCAAGATACACTGAGTATCAGACTTATCTAGAAATAGAAAATAGCTATGAAATTAGAAGATCTGTAAGAGATGTTTTACAAAGGTAGAGACTTGTGCACACAGTTACACAAGTACATAAAAGGTGTGTTTAAAATGGACATAAAGAAGATCTATCACCTGGATAAGTCTTAAAATTACTAGGAGGAATTTTCAAAGCAAACTCAGAACAGCTTTTGTTCACCAATTATAAAACTGAATATGTAGTTTCACATGTACATATATACACCCCTTCCCAAATAAGTTTTATTTTATCTTTATTTTAACTATAAGTCTTAAAAATAGAATGTAATGTTTTACTGCAGTTTCTCGCTATGAATTTGCACAGTTCTAAAACAAACGGCCGGGAAACACAAATACTTACCACTGAGCTGTTCCATGAAGCATACATTGCCATTGGTGTTAAAAGCCAAAGTGTCAGGAGTGATGCAGAGTGTCTGGAAGATTGCAGAATGGGCAATGCTCTTCAAAGAATGGCAACACTCCAGGCAAATTGCCCAAATATCTTGCTCAGTAAGACAGCTATCCCGCAGTGACAAAATATCAGCAAGGGACACATTCTCCTGCCAAGATACGAATTAATAAATTACCCTGGATTTCATGACACTACTTTCTGTACCATAGATTACATTTGACACAATTGGCTACAAGTAATGTTTCCAGCAAGTTCTCAGACTTTCTAGGACACTGATTAACACCCCAAGAAACACCAAGTGCATGACTTTGCTCTTAACACAGAGTGTTTTAAGAAGCACAGTTAACTTGAACAAAAATATCACAGTATGCCAACATAAAAAAAATACTATGGGAGATATGTAAGTTACATAAACACTGCATCAAAAGAAACAGATAATTTGGAGGTAAAAGCAGAGAGACTAAATGAAAACATTTTGTTTCACCCATGCCTTTCAAGCTCTCCTAGGTGTCTTTATATAAACTACTTAAAAATTCTCTTCAGAGCACTTCTCCCTACCATTTGTGATCTGGGAAAAAGTACCCTTTAGATTAACCTGTCTTAAGAATGATGCTGTTGTGAAGTTTAGTGATGTAGACCATTCAATAAACACTGAAAAGTCAAACATGCCATAGGAAAAGTGTTTTTATACTTGGACTTAAAACCAAACACTTTGGTTGCCCTAGGCCTCCCCATTACATCCAGAGCTCTTAGTGATCAAAATAGCTCATGGACTTAAGTTTCTAAGTTGCTGTCCTAAACTGTAGTCAATTTGCATTGACCCTATAATCACAGTAAGGCTATGAGTCCAGTCCCAAAAAAATGTGTTTCTAATGTGGCTTTCCTGGTCAAGATGTTCAGATATAATTCTTGGCTCAAGGCAACCAGCCTCTCTATGGATGTTTTTGGAATACAAACCCAATACACTACCCACAGCTACAGAAGTAAAGCCTTCATGAACTTAAAGGAATGAGGGAAAAAAAAACCCAAACAAACAAAACATCAGTTCCATCAATAAGGAAAAATAAGGTAACAAAAATGGAAGGTAATCCACAGAAGTTACTTTGTATCAGAGCTATAATTACTATCAATTACACAGTATTTTCTCATTTATATGTAAGTAATTAAGACTAAAGACTATGCTTCTCAGCGATACTAAATATACCCTGAATGGAAGATGTAGATACAGATTGCTTAGCATATAGAAAAAAGAAAGTACGTCATCATCAGCAAAAGAGGATGTGAAGCATCTTACAGCTCAGAAAACTGCTGTGGTTTAAACTTTTAATCGCTTGGAGAACAGTTATAAATTTCTTTACCTACTTCAGCACTGGAGAATATCAATGATATCTGGATTACCATATACAGAAGAGGTTAACAGTTTATTAACATGTCTTTCAGAGAATTAAGCACTGCTTTCATAATATCCTTCAAATAAGAACCAAATCTCAGTCCAAAAGTGTATTGTGCCTTTTAATCTAAAGTATAATGCTTAATAAATAAATACGAGGTAGGAAATAAAGTACACTCACTGTTATTTGGGAAACTTAACTTCTCTTTTCAATGGTCTTATTTTTCATCAGCCTAGACACGGTTTGATTTACTAATGGCAGCATTACTACAGTGCTTTCTAGAACTAATCATGATCCTGGTCTCATTAAATTCAGTACCACAAAATAATGAACAGCAAAAGATCTCAGCACAAAATCTTGTTTTCTCTGTGCTACACTCACTACAATTGTGTAATGCTGCCATCAGAGTTGGAGGGTGGATAAGGAGGTTTAGCACATCTCTGTAGAGAAGCTGCTCCAAACATGAAAAGCAGCACAGAGGTTCCTCTATCTGCAAATAAAAACACATGGCAAGAAGCTCTACTACAAACATTAGGCTTTGAAATTGACCAAACTGAGTGGTGGGATAAGGACAGGCTTGGAAGAGACACACTGCTTATTCTATGGCCAGCAAAAAGAGTTAAAAAAATATGTTCTATGATCAAAACAATGAATCAGTAATTATTTTTAACTCTCCTAGAATCCTCCAACTAGGTGACATGATGGCATCTGCCACAAAAGAAAAATAAAACAATGCTTCACTAATCAAGATGCAAAACTATGAGAGTTTCATCTGTGCGTATGGACAAAAGAGGCTCAATTTAGAGTGTACATGAAAAAAATTAAACCTGCAATCTTTAAGATGGCCTCAATATCAAATTCCAGTCACAATGAGGACTTGAGAGAACTTCTTTCAAGTGAAGCTTGAGGCTGAACTCCACTGTAGATAGTAATTATCAGCAATGATATCTACAGTATAAACCTACAAAAACATCTTTGTCTTGCGGTTATTTGGGAAGTAAAAAAAGGCAATGATCTCATGTCAGGTAAGCTTATCTTCCTTCCAGGGAATGAGAAAGTTATGTAACACAGAAAAAGAAAAAAAAAAAAAAAAAAGGAAAAAGGAAAAAAGGAAGAATGAAAAAATCCTATGAATGTTCCATGGCTTCCATCAGCAGTGGATGGCTAGGTAAAGATAAAACAAACATAAAAAAAAATAAAACAAAACACCATCACTACCATATGGCAGGCCTTTCTATTTCCAATGCTCCAGGGCAGTAAATTACTTACTTCACAGATACCACACATTTCCCAAATGATCACATTTTCTTGACCTTAGTTATTACAGCTGCTACTACAGCTAAGCAAGGCCTTTGTAGAGAACAAAGCATTGAAAACACTGAGACTTGCATCTAACTAGCTTGTATCCCCTAAAAAAATACAGACCAGAAGTTTTCACTGTGAGAAAAAAAATCATCCTTTTAACATTGTAACACAGGAGGTTCTGGCAAGCTGAAGCTTCTGGTGAGCAACTGCTTCAGTACTTCAGACCACTGAAGTTGCTTCATTCAAATGTGGTACATATCAGAGATGCTGATGCCTCTTTTTTGTCTCTTTCAGCAAAAGATACTTGTGTCTGGTTTTAATATGAAAGTGTCTGGTTTTAACACTAAGAACTACAAAATCTAAACTGGTCAGGCAACCATGCTTAACTGCTCACTTTAGTTCTCAGCTTTCCCTTATATCTTCTTCAGCAAGTACAAAACAGTTCAGTAGCATATAATTAAGCAGAGATAATTAAGAGAGAGTAGGAATAAAAAATAAATTAATTGGCTACAGACCATTTCTTAAAAGTTTTGAAATTGAATATTAAGGAGTATGAAATGAAGAAAGTTCTAGTAAAGAGAGGAATTGGAAACACAACCTCATCCTCAGCATTTTCTACTCTTCAGCTCAGGCAGATTCCTGCTTCACATATTGGCAAAAACCCACATGCCTCACACACCAACCTCATTCTTTATACTAGGTACAATGATGAGAAGAGCAGACTCCACTAAATGACTATGCAGCTGAGAGTTCAGTACAACAGCCCTCACAGCCTTCTGACACCTAAGTCTTTTTGCCACGGTAATTCACACAAATTTCAAAACAATCTATTTCAGAATCACAAAAACCGTGGCAAATGCCATTCATTACATTCATCACAGCTGAAGAAAAACACTGGGTTGCCTGAGTTAGCTCTCTGAGTACTCTTCAAAGCGGCCCTTTTTTATTAACTTATCTAATCACCAGGTGATAGGTCATGCTCATTCTCCCAACAAAAATACTGAAACTATTTATGTTTTTGTAATAACTAAGTAGATGGGACTCATGGGAACCCACAATCAAAGTATTTATTGAGTCGGTAGAAAAAACTGGCTCAGTTCTTTCTTGTACAGAAGAGCTGACCCTTAGCCTTCCCCATTCTGAGAAAATACTCTTAAGTATTTAAGCCAATGTGTAAAAAATGAGGCCATTACCACCTTCCTCCTAGATTTTACATGGGCCAGTCTGAGTGCAGAGGGCCTACTGCACTGAACACTACAGATGGTGGAACAGCCAAACTGCTGAGCCGTTGGGTGACTTGGGAAAGCTGAAAGGGGCTTCACATTTTCAAACTTGCTTTCAACTCCTGATTCAGCATGTGTTCTTGATGTAGCAAATAAGGAAGTTTGCAAGATCTGGTTCAGGGAATGAGCGGCTCACATATGGTTCACCAAACCTTTACTTAAAAAAGGAATAAATCTCCCAACATTTTGCCCCAACATTCACTAGGGGGTAAGAAACACACTTCACAGGAAAAGATATAAAGATGAGCAAGAGCAGTAAAAAGCAAGTGCAAAACCAATAACAGATCCAGACAAACATACCACAAATGTAATTATAAGCACTGGGTTTAGCTACAGGTTATTTGGGGTAACAACTGAATAAACAGATTTAACAGTTTGATATTTTTGTTTTTTATTTCCCAGTGTCAAAGGCCTTTTAGCACAGGGCAGCAAAAGTGGTTGGCAGCTTCGGGAAACTGTTCTGCCTATGTAAATTTCCCTTGATCGGGTGCGACAGGGACGCATACTTGCCGACTGCAGCATTAACCCACGGCTACGACAACAGTGACGAGACACCCCGCACTCGAGGACCATGACTTTGCTGTTGTGTGAAGAAGGTGCACGGGAACGGGCTAAGCCCAACTTGGTGGCTGCGACCGCGGGGCAGGAGGCAGCGAGGAGCCAGCGGAGCACCCACGGAAAGCGAACGGTGCTGTGGCCGCGGCCTGGCCGCTCCCGGGTGGCGGGTGCGCCCCCGGCCCTGGCCGCCTGCGGACCCTGAGGCCGCTACACCACAGGTGAGCGCAAGGGCGGCGGCTCCGTCCCCGCACCTGCCTCACTCACCTCATCCTCCAGCAGCGTCGGCAGAGGCTCAAAGTCGTAGCAGTTCACCTCCTCCTCCTCCTCCTCCTCATAAAACACGTCCTCTGCAGCGCCGAGAGTCTCCATCCCGCCCGGCGAGGGAGCAGAGGCTTCACCTCCGCAGCCTCCCTGTGCGCTCGGAGCACAGCCCTCGGCCCCCGCCGCGGCTCATCCCCACACCCGCCTGCGGGCTGCCCCCGGCGGCGACCCCCGCGGCGCCGCCCGCCCGCTTTAACCCCCTCCCCTGCCGGGCCCGGCCGCGGGGCGCTCC